>CM052538.1:22359730-22467392 GCA_028533065.1 Trachops cirrhosus | reverse complement strand
TCTAGTTAGCTTAGTTTGTTTTTGTTTTAGGTGTGGTTGTTAATAATTGTGAGTTTGTTGTCATTTTACTGTTCATATTTTTTATCTTTTTTTCCTTAGATAAATCCCTTTAACATTTCATATAATAAGGGCTTGGTGATGATGAACTCCTTTAACTTGACCTTATCTGACAAGCACTTTATCTGCCCTTCCATTCTAAATGAAAGCTTTGCTGGATAGAGTAATCTTGGATGTAGGCTCTTGCCTTTCATGACTTGGAATACTTCTTTCCAGCCTCTTCTTGCCTGTAAGGTCTCTTTTGAGAAGTCAGCTGACACTCTTATGGGAACTCCTTTGTAGGTAACTGTCTCCTTCTCTCTTGCTACTTTTAAGATTCTCTCCTTCTCTGTAATCTTGGGTAATGTAATTATGATGTGCCTTGGTGTGTTCCTCCTTGGGTCCAACTTCTTTGGGACTCTCTGAGCTTCTTGGACTTTCTGGAAGTCTCTTTCCTTTACCACATTGGGAAAGTTCTCCTTCATTATTTGTTCAAATAAGTTTTCTATTTCTTGTTCTTCCTCTTCCCCTTCTCGCACCCCTATGATTCGGATGTTGAAATGTTTAAAGATGTCCTGGAGGTTCCTAAGCCTCTCCTCAATTTTTTAAATTCTTGTTTCTTCATTCTTTTCTGAAGAAAAGAATTTTTTTCAGGTCTTGGATGTTCCTTTCTTCCTTCTGGTCCACATCGTTGATCTGAGTTCCAGTTTCCTTCCCATCACTTTGGGATCCCTGTGCATTTTCCTTCATTTCGCTTGGTGTAGCCTTCATTTTTTCATCCAATTTGCGACTAAATTCAACCAATTCTGTGAGCATCCTGATTGCCAGTGTTTTGAACTGTGCATCTGATAGGTTGGCTATCTCTTTCATCACTTAGTTGTATTTGTTCTGGAGCTTTGATCTGTTCTTCCATTTGGGCCATTTTTTTTGTCTTGGCGCACCTGAGCCATGAAAGGTTAGGTGCCTAAGGCAGGTTCTGCTGAAAGCACTGATGCCCCCGACTGACTGGGAACATGTAGGTAAAAATGCTAGAGTAACTCGTCCCAGTGTAAAAACTCTACCTGCATCCACACAACTGCGGTTCCTTAGAAAAGTATGTTCTCGGTGGAAGGGATGGATCACAGCTCTTTTCTTTCCAAGTTTTCTGCCTGCCGCATTCCTTCCCTCCAGTACGTTGGCACACTGATGTTTTTCTCCGTTTCTCCTCCCCTTCCCCTCTCTCTAAAAATAAATAAAAGCTTTAAAAAATAATAAAGAAAAAAGGAAAGGTGCTTATATTTTAAAAAGAGAAATAGAGTATAGTACAAGGCAAAAGAGAGAAAGAGGGAGAGAGGAAAGAAGAGGGAACAAAGGAAGTAAGGAAGGAAATATATACTTATATTTATATGTTTATATATAAATATTTGAGAGCCCCTTTTTTGTTTGTTTGTTTTTATCCTCACCTGAGGACATGCTTATTTTAGAGAGGGAGAGAAACATCGATGTGAGAGAGAAATATCAATCAGTTGCCTCTCAAATGTGTCCCCATGGGGACCAACCCGCAAACCAGGCATGTGCCCGAACCGGGAATCAAACCTGCGATGTTTCTGTTTACCATACAGCACTCCAACCAACTGAGCCACACTGGCCAGGGCAAGGGCCCCTTTTATGATGGCTTAAGACTACCCAGAGAGACCCCCATGGTGAATGTATAAAGTGCCGTGACTTTGCACAAACACGGTGGCTGGCCTCTGTGCTGCCCCCAGGTGTCTTTAAAGGAGGAACGTGGGCCCACGCATCCCCCAGAAGCAAAGGCACATGGATGGAAAGCCAGGCCTGGTGTCTGAACCAACTGTTGTTCTTTATTTCAAAGATTTTATGGATTTTAAATGCTAAAATAATTATAAAGCTCTCAAATGTGGCTTCCAGGTTTTCAAAAATAAAATAAAAAGGGAGCCTTCCAGAATAAAGTGGCTCTGTGGTGACATTTCTGAGCAGGATGGAGGGAGGAGGCAACTACAGAAAAAAAGTATCCCAGAAAGAAGAAAACAGTAGGCAGCAGGTCACACTTGAAAGCCTGGAATTCTTCACTGCACACAAAATGTGTATTTTCAGTACCATTTTAAGGACATTAGTTTTTAAATCATGCTCATATACACTGGGTCTATGAGATCATCTATGGTGATGTAGAATGTGTATGTCAGATTTTGGTAAGTGATTAAGGTTAACACATCACCTTTCCTGTTTATGTTTCACCAACATGGTGCCTTGTGATGAAAAGCATAAGAATAGTTATGAATGTGTTCCTGAGATAAACAAAGGCTGAGGGTTGGACCAGGGACCCAGAGTGACCTTGAACATCCCAGGAAAGATGTCGAATAAGAGGCTTGTCAGCCCTGGCTGGTGTGGCTCAGTTGGTTGGAGCATTGTCCTCTAACCAATGGGCTGCAGGTTTGATTTCTGGTCCAGGCACATGCCTAGGTTGTGGGTTTGGTGCCCAGGCTTACAGGCACTCTCTCCTGTCATATGGGAGGCAACCAATCAATGTTTTTCTCGTGTCATTGTTTCTCTCTCTCCCTTCTCTAAAAGCTTGAAAAAGTGTCCACCGCTGAGGATTAAAGAACAAAAGGAAGGTTGTCAGTTCCTGGAATTTCAATGCAGTCTTCACACCATCTTACTCAGGGAGGGGGGCAGCACTGAGAAGAATCATTGTGATTTCTTCCTGGTGCAGCCCCCGGGGTGCGTGGTGAGAACTACAGTTGGGTGGTTTATGGAAGATGATAAGGGAAATCTCGTGACCCAGTGAACATGTTGCATTGCCTTATTAAATGATGTGTGAATTTTCTGTTGCTGCATAACAAATCACCAAACCCAGAGACTTAGATCAACACCCACTTCTTTGCACATAGTTCCATAGGTCAGGACATCCAGCGTCCAGCGTGGCGTGACTGGGGTGTGTTACCAGAGGGCTTTCAAGGCTGAAATCTAGGTGTCAATTGTGTTTTTCTGGGGGCTCAGGGGAAGAATCTGCTTCCAAGATCATTCAGATTGTGGGCCACATCTGCCTCCTGCAGCTCTAGAATTTAGGTCCTCGTGTCTTGCTGACTGTCAGCTGGGGCCCGGGCTTGGCTCCGGGAGACTGCCCACATTCCTTTGATGGGAAAGCCTAGGCCTAATTGAGGACTAGGTCAGGCCAACTGAGGATAATCCATCTTAATGCCAATTTATTTGGGACCTTAATTACATCTGCAAAGTCCCTTCAAAGCAGCATCTAGATGAGTGTTTGCCTGGGAGAAGGCGTCTTTATGCCAAGGGCTGGGAGTCTTGGAGGCCATTTAGGAATTCGGCCTGTGACAGACTACTCAGGCAACATTCTCCAGTCCAGCTAAGTGGCTCTCCAGGGTGGTGGCACCCACCCCTAAAGGACGTGTTGGAAATTCGTGGGCAAATATTTTGCCGTTGCAGTAATGATGGGGACGAGGGGCAGGTCGGGGCCGGGCTGGGAAGGACAGCCCCACACAAGGAGGAAGTGTGCTGCACCTCACACAGCTTCGGGACGCCCCGTAGGTACCCACCTCGGTGGGAAAATCTGTGTATCGTTTTCTGAACTTCTCTATATTTTTGCAGCTTTAAACTCGTAGAGATAGAAGGGACTTCAGTGAGTTTCAGGTCTATTTATTTTTTTAAAAAATGAGGGAACGGAGACCAAAAAAGGGAAAAGGAATTAATGCCACCCCTCTAGTTAATGTCAGTGTTGGGACCAGGCCCAGTTCTCTTAATGGAAGTGTCAAATCCGTCTCTGTGAAACTACTGGAAAATAAAGTCAACCTGAGTGTTGAGGAAAATGTGTTCCTAAAGAGCTAAGGTAGCAATTTAATGTTAGACAGTTAACTCCACTGCTTTTCTAATGTTAAGACAGATTTGAAAGTAAGGTTGACCGTATCAAAGCCATTTTATTTGAGATAACATATCTAACTCAACATCAGCAGAGGAAACATTCATTTAACAAACTTGTGATTTAAAATTATTACTGCTTATTTCTATTCTTATGATAAAATAGGACCTGGGCAAAATTATGAATAGCCCAAAAAGCAACTCACAAAGCTCACATCAGCCAATTTATATGGGGACTGGTTAGTCCAGCCCAAAACAGTGGGCCAAAAGGAAGGCCTGAGTACTTACTAACACAGGTGTCCCTCTTGCCCACAAAGGCCCGTTTTTCTTTCCTGGCTCAACTTTGTTCAAATCTCCTTAGCTACAAAATTGCCATAAGCTTTCCTCTGCTGCCACCTACTGCATATAACAAGAATAGTTTTGAATAAAGCTTTCGTCTTCTATTATTCAATGTGTTTGGATGAGACCAGGGGATTGTTCAAATTTCTACGTTTTGTACGAGGACACATTATCCATATCATTTCTCATGCTGAGACTTCTCTACTTTCCTTTCTCCTTTGTTCATACTCAAACACACTCCTTGAGTCTTAAACAGTTTATATTAATATAATTTACTCAAGGCATGCTCACTATACACTAAGCTCTATGTGCCTTATCTTAACTCGGTCCTCACAATCCTGTAGGAGAGGTCCTGTTCCCACTCGACTGAACTGCGCCCGGCAGCCTGACCACAAAGGAAACTCACAGTAACCCGTCCTTAATCGTGTCAGATCACACCCTGCTCCTTAGTGAACGTCAAGCCAAGTCAAGAAATCCAACAGGTGAACGACTTAATGCTACTGTAAAATGAATTAGTAAGATCATATCATTCAAGGGACAAAGTAACTAACTGCCACAGGAGCACATCAAGACAGCATTTAACGTGGCAGGGTGTGCAGGAACATGCTCCGAACACGTTGAGGTTTAGGAGGACACGAAGATGATTATTTATAGAGTTCTAAAGTAGCTTTATAAAGGAGGCTGTCGAAAGCAGAACAAAGCCAAAGACAGGAAATGAAGCTAATAATTTGTACTGGCTTCAGTTATAAAGAAACTTGAGAGTAAGCTAGAATTCACCAGCAGACACTCAGTACAGAATTCTCAGTCCTAGGGGAAATACTTAAGCTTCTTAATTATAAAAGTCATATAGTAATTTTAGAAAGCTAAGAAAATGAGCATGTGAAGTTGCAATTGCCCGTAATCTCAATATCCAGAGACAGGGCAGACCCTCGCTTTTGAGAAACTGCAAATGTCACGAGGACGCACAAGCCAGGAAGCTGAAGGGCCTATTAAAGGGCAGGGCTTAAAGCTTGAACTTCACCTGAAGTCACCTCTTCCAGCAATTGTGGGCTCCTAGAGCCAGTCTGCGTGGGTGTGAGTATCAGCACCCTTTACAGCCAGGTGACCAGGTGACCTTGGGTGAGCTGCTTAAGTTTCACTGTGCTTTAGTTTTTATCTGAAAAAATAAGGATAATGTCCATCTTATATGCTGATTTTAACTTAGAATATAGTAAGCATTTAGTTAGCTATTATGGTCCTGTCTTTTCTAAACAAATGTATACACATTTCACAAAACGATCTCGTTTCATGAATGTTCTTCCAAAGGGCTCTGTAAAACAGACCAAGTACTACATACTGAACAGACATAAAACCTAGACTCAACCGGACATTCTGGGTGTTAGTTAAAAGGGGGATCCTTAGCATCAGGTGCCTTTACCTGTGGAAAGCACTACACAGTCACCTTCATCACCAAAGACTAGTAACATTCTAAGGAGTAAGTTCGCTGGCCACAGATCTTTGATAAGAGGGCTTGCTGGGTAAACAAGGGCCTCTGCGTTGCACAACTCTGGGAGGGACCGCCTTCATATGGAATACATAGCCAGTGGTACGCCCAGGGTGCTGCATGGCCCAGGCCTCAGGCACACCAGTGGGAAGCTGGTGCTAGATAGAAGCTTCTAGAGTAAAGGCCCTTCCCAGGCATCTTCTTTCTGTATTGTGTTTATTTGAACATACAGCAAGGAAGATGAGGGGGAGAGTACTTCCTTTGCCCAAAGCGGAGTTCAAAGACAGGTCTGATGAGCCGGAAAGCCTGCTGCAGTGACTCCCAGCTTTAGGAAATCACTCCGTGGCCCAAGTCCCAGGGACTGACAGCGAGAACCTGGGTATGTTACAGAGCCTACGTGCCTCTTTCCTCAGTAAAACCAAAATTTCTCTGTACCTCCTGGGGTGCAACCACCCACATACATCAGCCACTGTATAACCTTCCACAGTGTGGCATGCGAAGGCATGAGAGCATCTGAAAGCATCTGAATAAATATGCTTCTCACGCATGAACCATGAAGTCTCACACATGAAGCATGAAGACTTACAAACACCACCACTAAATGTAGCTGTGTTTCTGAGGCCAAAAGCAACCTTTACCAGCTCCTATTAGCAGAAACAAGCCTTGTTTTGTTTCCTTTCCATAACATCCAAAGCAGCTGTGCAGAAGTCACACGCCCAGTGAGACTTGAAAATGCATGCCTCTGGTTTTAATTCTAAGTAATTAGAATCACCTGAATCACTATAGATTTAGTTTTCCAAGTTAAGAGAATGTTAATAGTGTGGAGGTGAGGAGGAAGGCAGCAAAGGGGAAAACATTAAGAGATCTGTAATAGCATAAACAATAGAAAAAAAGGAAAAAATAAAACAGCATCCAACAGTTAAAAAAAAGAATGTTAACAGTAGTGACCGCTTTACTCCTAGGAACTAGTATGTTCTTCCCTGAGAGGTTGGCATCACAGGTATCGCCAGTTACTGGGGCTGAAAACTTCGAGGCAGCCGAGACCTCAGTTATCTGGACCCCTGACAACAAGCAGGGTGACAAAGCTCTTCTGTGAGGGTCACAGGAAGAGTGGGATGCACGGAGTTTCTTCCCCACCATCCTTCATTCCTGTTAACTAGAAAGGCACTGTTACTGTACATTCAAGTATCAATTGTTGAGAACGGTTGTCATTTAATCTTTAATGCATGTGTCCTTATCCATAAAACAGTAAGGCTTAACAAGAAATGGCAAAGACATTTGTTTAAAAAAAACCCAAAAACCTAATTTCTAGAAAGCAAGGAATTGCTGGGGAAAAAAACTACGTTGATTGGGGTATGTCAAACGGACACAGGAAGCAACTGAAATAATTCTCAGTGGTCAAAGCTGGAACAATTCTAACAACAAAATGTCAGTTATTGGGTTATAACTCAAAGTATAAAAATAAGTATCCATGAATTCACACTAATATAAATGATGGAATAAATAGCAGAGAAGAAACAAACCTCCCTTGTAAAACAATTGCAAGGAATTTAGACACTCCACCCACAAGGAGCTAGGGCATAATTCCATTCCTTCCCTGAGTGCTGGCTGCAAAGACACCCTCCCACCAGAAGGGTCTGGAGCGCAGGGGGAGTGGGAAAAGTAACCACAGTGGGAACACTTGACAACAATCACCTCAGTCAGATGATCACGGTCAGTAGCAAGAGCAAGAATCATGTTGATAGCGTGTACCCTTTAAATGTGATGAAAATGGCACTTCGGCTCTGGTCTCCCTCCCCCAGAATGCCGACCCCTAGCCTCATTAGGGGAAAACCATCAGGCAAATCCTCGTAGAGGGGCATCCTACAATACCTGACCAGTGCTCCCCGGGGCTGGCACGGTCATCAGAAACACAGAAGGCCTGAGAAACGACCACAGCCCAGGGGAGCCTAGTGAGACAGACCGAAATAAAATGTGGTATCCTGGGCGAAAAGAAGGGCATTTTGTAAAAACTAAGGAAATCTGATAAGCTACGGGCTTTAGTCATTAGTAACATTATCAATATCTTTTGTTAATTATAACAAATGCATCACACTAAGGTAAGATAAAAAGGGAGAAATGGATAAAGGGTCTATGGGAGCTATAACAGCTTCTCAACCTTCCTGTAAATCCAAGATTATTCTAAAAAGTTTTTAAAGTATTTCAAAGTTTACAAGTAAACAATAATATAAATATATAGAAAAAAGTCTAGCAACACCTTTATAAATTGAAATGTATTGAGGGGGAATGCAAAAGAGAAAAAAAACCAGGTTAGCCTTCTCTCTTATCAGCAGAAAAGTTTTATTCCTTGTAAGGACAAACGAGTTATACCACATCCAAGGCCTTACCTTACAGACACAAACCAAAGTAGCCATTTAAAGCATGAGATATCGAGGTACGAGACACACAGTGCGGGAAATGCTTCGCGGCCCGAAGCTTACACCAAAGGGCCCTGTCGACAGCTGAGCTCTGCTAGCGCCTGGGTGTGGCTGAGGGGGAGTACAGCTACAGAACCGAAGGGGAACAGCTGTTTTCTACAAGTACTAAAGCATTTTAAGACTGCATTGGTAGGGATATATTTGCTGTTGAAGGAAAGGGGAAAAGAGCTAGTCCCTTCCCACGGGGCATTAGGCAGCCTTGCAGAGGGCCACGGCAGAGAAGCGGACTTCCCCTTGCTCACGCTCAGTGAATTCTCTGCAGACCTTGGCGGCATCCTGAAAGGGAGGAATGACATTAATATCCAAACGGCAACAGCTCGGAATGAAACTTTCAAAGGGAAAGTACCAGTAAAGCCTATGCACGCTCTAAGTTCACACTAGTCAACTTTGAACTTCCCCTTAAACTTGAAAACTAGGGTTCAAGGCAGGAGAAGAAAATCACGTGATGAGAGAAATACGCTTGCATCACAGATCTGCCTTCAGAAGCTTTGACTCCTTTTTTACTTCCACCAAATGCTGTTTTTTCCACCTGTGCCTGGTTTTGGCAACAAAACCATACTATTTGTGGTCTTTTCCTCAAGTCAAAACAAGATAGAAAATTGACCTCTATTCCAAAAGGGAAAAGTTCTCCTAACTCAGAAATTCACAGAGTACAGACAAATTTCTTCAAAGTAAACATTTAATAAAAGAGCCTTAAAAGTTTCAATACCTGAAAAAATAAAAAAAAAAAGGAAAAAAAAAGTTTCAATACCTGGTACTCTAAGTACAGACAAGTGACGGGTTACTAATTTTAAGGCCCAGATTACAAAGATTGGTAACAGAAAATTGATCCCAATACAGGCATACCTCATTGTATTGCATTTTGCTTTACTGAGCTCTACAGATGTTGCGTGCTTTTTTTTTTTTTTTAAACAAACTGAAGACAAGACTCTCCACCAGCAAAAAGAATACGACTTGTTTTATTGTGATAACTGTTTCATCACACAGATCTGGAACCAAAGCCATAAGATCTCAGAAATGTGTCTGTATTAGTTATTTACCAAATTCTAGGTTTTAAAAATGACTGGGGATCATAAATATCAATCACTCTGTTCAATGTACAAGGAGTCAAGTTGAAAGAGAGCCCCACAAACCCCATCAATGTAAGACCTTTAAGAGGACAGGTACTACTCTAACAGAACAGCCGAGAAGCCACCGACTCGATACTGAAAGATCAATCATGGCAGTTTTGCTCCTGCTCTGAAACCACTTAGAAAATCTCCAGTGAGTCCGGACTGACAGCTACATTTGATTCTGTCCGAATGCTTAATACACTGACATTCCAGACCTTGTGGACTTCCCCACAGTGTGAAGAATATCAAGTGTGGGCCTCGAATGCCACCTCCTGCACAGACGAGCCGTTACCTAAGTCACTCAGGTTTAAGACAGTTGGGTTTAATTTATGTATTTTCTCTCTGGCTAAAATAAATTCTGTGGATAGTCTGGAAAACCTAAAACTTCTTTAACCACATAGAGCCAGCCTCACTCAAGAATTTTCACGAAGATACTGGTTTGGTTTATATCCACTTAATTTTACATGAGATTCTAATGAGAGTTTTTTTTTTTTTTTGAACAAAAAAGTTTTGCCTTCGCCACACCTCGTAAGTTCTACTCACATAACAGTTGTAGGGGTCCCATGTGGGGTGCATTTCACAGTATTAGTGTAACATTAGATACGTTAGCCTGGGCTTCAGTGCTTTATTTGCCCCAAATGGGCCATGGCCAGATACTGTAACTGTTCTTATTTGCTCCCTAAGTAAATGCTGACTCTTTCATGCAAACTCCCCCCTCATCCCGCTTCTCTAGGTCTAGTCCTCATTCTTTATCCCTATTCCCCTTAACCCCCATACAGCCGAGATTGAGCTCCAACTGCTCTCAGGTGTGTCTATCAGCGAACTGGAGAAAGTGATCCTCCTTCCTAGAATGCTTGTCCCAGAGCACCTCAAAGCCGTGAGTGAGGTCTGTGATGTTCCAAAGACAGGTCTGTTACAAAGAAAGGCCATCTTGTACAGTGACTAAGAGTACAGGCTCTACAGACAGACCATCTAGATCTGAGCCATGGCTCTGCCGTCTAAGTCACTGACCTTGGGCATCGCTTCTCCTCCTCTATAAAACGTAAGCAAGGATACCTGCCTCACAGTATCCTTCTAAGGATACTGTGAGAGCTCTCAGTCACGCAGAAGAGCTCCTAGCAGCAGCAAGTCAGCAATTGCGGCCCGTGGGCAGAAACAGCCTGTGGCCTCTTTTTGTGACTACTTTCAGTGAGCCACTGCACACATTCGCCTATCCAGTATCGGCGGGCCGCCCTGGAGCTGAAACGGCAGAACTGAATACTTGCAATGGGGCCATATGCCACAGGAAGCTAGAGCACCTTCTGTCTGAAAAAGTTTGTCAACTCCAGTCTACACACAGCAAGTGCTGGGAAAAGGTTAGCTGTTAGTACTACAAATGCAGAAGCTCTAGGTCAACAGTTTTTATTTCATCACAATTAAACAATTTCCTTTATAATAGAAAACTGACTCAACTATAGAGATTTATTTTCAGGGTGAAGAGGCCGAGAGCCATCTACCAGCTCTGGTCCAGGATGAAGAGGTTTCTGTAGTCGCTTGTACCGGGACAGTGACACTGGGTTCCTGGATCTTAAAGTTCTTGTCAGGTATGTTTTGAATCTGCTTCACTCGTCCGGTAACAGGGGACCACGTGGGAAGAAACTGCTCCTGAAGTCAACTGCCTAACCAGAACCCGTAGCACACTACCTACAGAACTGACCCAAACCCAGCAGTCTGAGAGGAATGAGCACAGGCTCCGGTTTTGGTTCCACAAGCTACCATGGAACCTGACAAGGGGACAACGGTCACCTTAATCCCGCAAAGAGGCAAAGCAATGGCTTTCAGGCTATTTCTAACTGTGGGCTAAAGACAGCACACGACACAGATTAGTAAGGGTTGCTCTTAAGGATCCTGTTTAAAACCACTTGCTATAAAATAAGGTAGACAGAATTACTAAGATGATCTTTAAGCCCCAAAGAACGCTATTAACCCAGATGATTGGTACCGGCTCCACTGAAAAAAGTGTTAGCACTTTGTAATAGGTGGCTTGACTTAAGACACCTGGGCCCTACGGGGGTAGCTTCTCAAGCTTACCTGCAGCAGCGCGTCCTCCGAGCTGGTGCCATGGTTCACTGGAAAAGGCATTCGTCCGTCTGCAACAAAGAAGCCAGGTGTCAAATTTTCTCTGCACATTTTTTGGCCACTGTGTTTGTCCAGCCTAAAGGGAAGTTGAGGGTTCTTCCAAATACCACTGCCTCTCCCACAAAGGAAGCCTAGTTATAAAGCAACAGACTGGAAATGAGGATCAAATGCTCCTAATGATCCATCCCAGGCAATTCTCATCTACAAGTAACACGATTACACAGCCCAGAGCAGCCACCGTAACTGAAGGACTTGTGCCCCATCTCTGGGAAGGGCCACAGAGCAAAAGGCAGATTCAGTCTCTGAGGTACAGGAAGGTGGAGGCAAGAAGGGCCCCCTTAGGTTGCTCTCGCCTTCAATGAGCACCAATGAGCTCACACACCCACAGGCAGTGTCTTGACCTGAGGCAACAGAACTTTCTCCATCAATACAAAGACGGCTCTAACAAGATGGATAATCTTTCTCGCTGCCATATGCCAGTTCGCAGAAATTATCCCAACATGTACAAATCCTCTTTACCAAAACAAGGTCACACTTAGGTACTTGTCTTTCTCCCAAGAATTCCCTTTCTGAAAGGCTGATGCCAGTCACACTGGACCAGTGCTGGTCTGGTCTCTTCACAGGTCTGTGACTAAAGCCATTCATTTGGCAGGGCGGTTGCCCGACAGGGGTGCTCTGGGTAGCGTAAAGGGTTAATTCCCCCCCCTGAGAATTCCCTGTTGCTCCAGCTTCATAAACAATGATATACTAAAGTGCTATAAAGTTATATGTCATTACTGTAGAAAGGAATTCAGTACAAACCCATGAAACTGTATTAGAATCCAAAAATGGAACAAAACGTACCAAGTTCATAGAGGTGGCCGTCCACATTGTTAAACAGAATAAAATGGAAGTTCACTTTGTCATCTACCTGAAGGGAGGTGAGACATTTTTTTGAAAATAAGTATTTTATTTATTTTTTAAATTTTTTTATTTAGTTTATTCAGTACAGTTTCTATTCTTTATTCCCATTCCAGCCCACCCACCCATTCCTCCCCTCCTCCCTCCCCTTTCTGAAAATAAGTATTTTATAAAGCAGAACTTAATTTGCTAGAAATAAATGTAATATATAATAAATAATATGCTTAAACCAACTTGCTTTTACATTTTAAAAATTACTATAGGTAACATTTAAGTATGTCCTATATACGAGGCTCTAACCTAAGCCCATTAAGGCAGACAGACTGCAGACTGTGTCCCAGGCGACAGAAGTCTACGACTGGCTTTTTACTGAGGAGGAAATGAAGGCTTAGGGAGGATAAGTATCTCATCCAAGGTCAAGACTAGAAAGTGGCAGGGCAGATTATCACTACAGAGGCAGTGTAACTGACTTAAATCTAATTTTACAGTTGACTAGAAGGCTCTCTGTTCAGATTAATGGTACATATAAGCCTTCTAGAAACTGCCAGTCCTTGTTTGTATATCTTACTGTACCCAACAGTATAAGAATATCTGAAATGCTCAGTTATTAGGTGAGGCATTACTCTATTAGACTCATTTAGATCTAAACAAAATACTATCAGTTTGAACTTACTCCAGACTACGCCAATTAGATTTCTGATAGCCGTTTTTATGAACAGGTCTGGTCAGAGCCTTATTCCACTAGGATTTTTTGGCATTAACTGGCCTTGGGTGGGAAACAGCATCTGTGGCATTCCAGTAAGAGGTTACGTCACACATTCGAGGGAAACCCAGGTGGCACTGGGGCAGCCTGGCCCTGAATCGCGTCTGCACTTACCCGACACTGGCCCTCCTGTGCCACGGCGTCATGGGCGGCCTGAATGGCCTGAGGCAAAGAGAGAATCATGAGCACAAAAACTTCCAGAGTTACTGAAAAAGCGATGCTCTGGAACTTCTCCTCCTACCTCATTCTTTTCGAAGTATTTTGCTCTGTCTTCAGGGGACAACTTCTCCGTTTCCGAGAGAAACTGTTTCAGAACTGACCCATCCTCTTTAAAAAAAAAAAAAAAAAAAAAGCACACCAGTATAGATAAAATAACGTGAGTGCCCATTTACTGCTAATTTAAGCTGTCGCACAGCCAGCCTTGTTCAGCTACCTGAATTTTTGCTGTGGCCTCCAAGGACGTGGATGAGTTGTGCCTTCTGCACCAGCCTCTCTTCCCACCACTCCCTCAGCACAGCGTTCAAGCCACAGAGCCCTCCGTGCCTCCCATGTGCCAAGCTTTCCTGCCCCTGCTGCCGGCCACTCCCCAACTGCCTTCACCTCCCACCTCACATTCATCTCTCGGACCTCTCACCGTCACTTTGTTAGAGCACTTACCCATTTGTGGCATGTATTTGTGAGCTTTTGGTGCCATAAAGACAGGAACCATCTTGTCTATTCCTTTTTCTCAAGAACTTGGCAATGCACAATTAATGTGAATTGCAGACATAACATTCTAACCTAATGACAGCTCTCAACCAAGATTTGTACTTCAGGATAGAAAATGCATGCTTAGTACCCAGTCATCCAGATAGACACCAACCTAAGGATCTTAAATAGAACCGTCAAGAGCCAAATAGTCCGGCCTAGAGACAGTGGACTGGCTGACGGCTGGAGTGAGTGTTCGGTCACTGCTCAGTGTGGGGAAGTCTAGGAGACACTGACTACCCAGCTAAAAAGCAAGGGCACTTCTAGTTCAAAAGACCTCAACTTGAACTTCCAGGTCTAAGTGTAACAAAAGTAAATTTGTTAAACTGGGAGGATTCAAACTTGGAAGTGACAGGAGTCCTCTTAACTGGATGAGGAGGGCTGCAATTCAGGCTCAGCCTTGGGCACCACCATGACCGTGGTCACAAAAAAATCACAGTATCTCTGCTGACCTCAAGAACACAGGAGCCTGAATAGAGTGAGACCGACTGCAGAAGAAACAAAGGATTACATAAGCCACAACTTTCTAATATGGCGCAGTCAAGTTAATTTTGGCGGAGAATAAAAACTTCTAGAAGATCTGGATATTTATGGCCAGGCAGATAGTTCTTTGTTTGTTTTCTTAATTTCAAAAGTATACCAGTAGTAGAGTCTTGGCCACACTTCCCTTGTAAAAAGTATATATTTTGCCATGTATAACGTGCCCCTTTTTTGCCTAAATTTTTGAGAGAAAAATAAGGATAAGCATTACACACGGGTAATACCCGAAATACCCTGTATCTGTTTTGTGATTATTTGTTCCATAAAATTTCTTGTACCATAGTACATTCAAAAATAAATGCCAAAATTCCTTAAACAAATATCTAAATATAAATAAATAAAACACTGAATTAAAAAATTAAAACGGAAGATTTTTTCCTGAAAGTTTAGACCAAAAACATGGGTGCACATTATACACAGCAAAACACGGTATTTTCACTACAAGCAACAGTGTGGATGGACTGTTAGTTGAAATTATTCAGTTCGTAGCCACCCCATCTATCGTCTGAATCAGAGTACTGCTGCCGATTTTTGTGAAACACGTTCTACTGGACCACAGCCACATCCACATCCACTGGTTTGCATCGTGTCTATGTGCTTTTGCACTACAAGGGCAGAGACCCTATGGCCCTCAGGCCCCAAAGATTTTACTCCCTGGCCTTCTAAGAGTCTGCTGACCCTTGGCCTAAATCAGACATAATGGCAATGTATTTTAACGTTATTTTAGTGCTGCTAATTAAACCTTGGACTCACTCATTTCTTCTACATCCTCCACAGCATCCACTAAAGGTCGGCTGAACGCTCTGACCTGACTCTGTTCAAAGTGGAATCCTTTCAAGGTTCTGACCGGCTGCTATGCCTCTCTGCAGGAACTTCCACACACTCTGTGCCCAGCTGCTCTAAGTGGTCTCCTAATGCTTATGAGACACAGAACCACTAAAGACAAGTTCTAACTGTTGATGTCTTACAGCTTAACATCATCTCTAATCCTTCAGAATCACTGAGAATTGGACACATGAGAATCATGACAATAATCAGCATCAAGTGTTCTTTATCCTTCATCTGAGACCCACCTAAGCTGCCTACAAATGCAGAGCATATACAGAGCTGCAGTACAAAACTCTACCACTCCCTCCCTGGCCGATGTGGTTCCATGGGTGGAGTGCCGGCCTATGAACTGAAAGGTCACAGGTTCGATTCCCAGTCAGGGCACACGAAACATTGCAGGCCAGCTCCCTTGCTGAGGACATGCAAGAGGCAACTGATCAACGTTTCCCTCCCACATCAATGTTTCTCTTTCTTCTCTTTCTTTCTCCCTTCCCCTCTCTAAAAATAAAATCTTTAGAGAACAAAAAATGTTATCACTCCCTTTTCCTCTCCAGTTCGAAGAAGCCAAACCATGCATTTTAGAAAGTAAGTCTCCTTTCCTCAAAAGAGAGAAAGAAGAATTCACTCCCTGATTACATCTGGATAAGATGGTTTCAAAAATTTTGAAGGCAATGACACTGCTGAATAGACCACTGGTGGGGGTGGGGGCTGGAATTAAGAATGATGGTCAATTCGAGGTCAACCAGAGGATCAGTGGCCTTGAAACTCACACTTACCAAATTCCAGTTTGTCCTGATTATTGGCCACTGCGTGGATGAGGCCGATGGTGCCGCAGGAGTTCCCGATGGTCTGCTTCATGAAGTACACCTTAGGACTGACTTCTTGTCCCTTCAGCTCTTCAATCTGCTTTTTCCTGAAGTTCTCATGCTGTGAGTATAAAAAGCATGTGAGTATCTAAGTGGAAATGCAAAGAACCGATGGTAGCACAGTAATTTCTACCACCTAAATGGAAACATGAGTAGGATGTGTGACCAGGAGCCTCGGTTCTAGATGCTGGCCAGTGCCCAGGGAATGGCCTGTCTGCCTCCCACGCCCACCCCAGCCCGTGGGGTTCTGAGAGGTTCTGAGGCTCCACCCGGATGCTGCAGTGCAGTAACAGCCCTGGATGTTGCCCAAGGCTTTGTCTAGACACCACTGCAGCCTTTTAGCTGGAATGCATGGTATCACAAAGTCAAAAAAAATCAGACAAGTTCATTACATAACCTAAGGATCTCAAATAGAAATTGTAAGGAGCCAAAGAGTTTTCTACCTTTCACACGAACAATGACTGTGTTTCACATGAATATCCTGATCAAGCTTTGGTTAATTTAACAGGTGGTAAGAATACCAACCAGTTTATAGCTCACTATTCTTTAGCATTCTACTTCTATGCTACCCAAGTATACTTCTCAAAAAACAAAACAAGACTTTGCTGTTGAAAGGCACAATTTAAAGAAAGTTATGATGCTCTCCCCCTTTCTTATGAAGAAAAGACAACCAGTCTAAGGTGCTGGCTTGGCTGTGATTTCACAACAACTGCTCGTCCTGTGAGAAGAAGACATGACACTTGTTTGTCCTTGCCGACCACAGTTTGAGGACAGATTAGCCATGGGAGGTGGGAAGGAGGGTACAGACCAGTAAATGAATGAGGCTAGAGGCAGTATTGCTCAAAGTATCCATTAGCTCTTTGTGCACTCAGTGGGCCTGTCTGAACCTTTCACTAACAAGTTTTAAAGACCTTACAGGTATGACTCCTCGGTTAACAGCAGAGTGCTAATGCCACAGAAACACTATACCCATAAAGCAGTAGAAGTCAGACAGAAAGAACACCAGAAACATATTTCCAATTCTAGTAGCCTTCCATTACTGTGCATGGAATTGAAGTTTAGGTCTTGTCTGTGGCCTCTTCAGAGGAATCCAATCCCTTGTCCCACAAGATCAACTTAAACTCCAGCTAGTAGGAAGTTCGAGCATCAGGTACCTTTCTACCAGACACTTAAACTGAGTTACTCATGAACTATCAAGGCTTTTCACTTTTCTAGGTTAGCTGAAATGTTTTAAATGGAATAGCACCATCCTTTAGGATTATTTGAGCTCTTGCATGGAGACACTTATGTAAAATTTCATTATCACTTAAAATTAATGCTTTAAACATGGTCCATTTAGGATTTTGTAATAGTCTCTTAAACAAAATTAAATGCTTTCTAAATTAACGTTAGTTTGTTTGGATGGAAGCCAGCCTACAAACCTCGACTCTTTTTTGCATCGGCATCAGTGTTTAGCCCAGTGGGTGTTTTGTGTCACAGAATAGGCGCCCCAATGAATCTGACAGGCTGAACTGGAGCTAAAGGACTAGTAAGTACTGAGCTCTTTCAAACATGAAATATTCAAAGCAGAACGTTCTCTAACAAAACCACTTGATCCAGCAAAAGAACAGTGGGCTTTCGAAAGATAAGCATGCTGCACCACTGCCTCCCAGAGGCCTTGCCGCTCAGAGCGGTTCAAAACCTCCGAGTCATCATGGTTCCTCTAATAAGAAAGCTCTGTGAGGGGCTCAAAGGAGAGAGGAGATTGCGTTTCATCTGGTCAACAGGAAAGTTCATTTGACTTCCAATTTTTGGCAGTTCAGGTTAGCTTTGGCAATGAAAAACAAAACAAAGACTCCCATGTCCCTGGGATTATCCTAATAGCTTTAAGAAGGAACACCTGAACTTCCCATAGGGCCAGGTGTCAAACTCATTTTCACTGGGGGCCACATCAGTCCCAAAGTTGCCTTCAAAAGGCCGAAGGTAATTTTAGGACTGCATAAATGTAACTCCTCCTTAACTAGGGGCAAGGAGCTCCATGCTGCTGCCAAGTAGAAACAAGGGGCCAGGTCAGTCAGATAAAGCAAGATGGAGAGCCGGATTCAGCCCACGAGCCTTGTGTTTGCCACCTGTGCCCATAGGGCCTAATTTACACCGAGGATGCTTCCAGAACATGCAGCCTTAGGATGGTGCTTCAGTTAAGCCCACTCTGTTTGAAATGATGCCTCAAATGCTAATGCCTCAAGTTTTGCCAAAAGAAATTTTCAACCACTCCCTAACCAGGGGTCAAAAGACAGCCAGAGGACCTAGACAATACCACGCTAATTAGGAGAATTCCACACACCTCAAGACAACTATTATCCCAGATAGCTTTTTTATATCTGATGCTCAGTCTTTAAGGTACATAACATCCACGCACACTAGGAGGAGGAAGACCATCTAAAAGGAAATGAAAAGCTGTTTCCAAGATTACTCTAGTGCCCACCTATTTCATTTACCTACAAGGCCAGAAAGTAAAGAGGATAAGAGAGGTGGAAGGAGGTTCCCACACAGAAAACATACACAAATGATTAAGCTTTTTTTTCTTAAAGCACATAGGTGAGGCTAAAATCCAAGTGTGCCTGTTGTAGGGAGTGGAAAGAATTCCGGGACCACTGGATGGATACCCAGGCAGTGGAGGTACATAATTAAAGAACTTATTGTTTTCTTGTGATTTAAGCAAGCCCATCCCCCTCCAGTTAACAGCAAGGTGGGAGTCTGAGAACCAAACAACTGACAGGTGACCGCCCTTAAGGGGAAACAACCAGCCATGCCTTGGCACAGAAGGCTCAGAAAAGCCTAGGTTCAAAGGAACTTATTAGTAGGATGAATCATTTCCCTGGATAATTGGGACGATGGAACGGAGATCCTGCTTCCCTTCCAAATTTGAGGCAACGCAGGATGGATGAGCAAGGAGGCAATAAGCTCTATTACAACAGGGGCTCCAATGAATAGGTACCAAGAATGGGATCCTCCCTCGACCCCCACAGCAAGGGGGCAGTGTTGCCCGGTTTGGGAAGATAGGTTTGGGCAGATAGGCCACGTGGGAAGAACCGGGAGTCTATACTGTCCTCAACGCTTCATTTTGGTTTGGGAGCTGAGCGCTCTCCGGGTCCCACGCCCTACCTGGGCGGTGAGTGGAAACAACAGCAGCAGCGCGCAGGCCGGCGCAGGCACCGAGCTCAGAGTCTCCTCCTCCAGCCCCAGCACGTCCACGAAGCGCCACTGGCCGGCAACCCCCAGCCGGGCCAGCACCTGCATAAAGGAGACAAGGCGGCCAGGCTCCGGGAGACAAGCAATGGTGGGCACGTGCCGGAGGGCGGGGCATACTCTGCACCCTCACTGCCCCGCTAAGCCCGGGAGGAGTCCCCATCCCAGCCCAGGAGTCTCCGCCCCGTGCCCCACCTCTCCAGCGCAATGACACAGCACAAAGCGCGGTCCACACGTGGCTCCCGCGAAGCCCGGGCACCGGAGTCGCGCGGCCCGCGCCACGCCCTCGGGAGCTCCGGGGGCGCTCAACTCTGGGCGTAGCCTCCTCCTCCACCAACATCCCACCCCCGCCCCGGTGCTAGGGCAGAGGAAGAGCGTCTGGACCGCGCCCCAGCCCGGCTCCCCCGAAGCACGCACGGCGCTGTTAAGTCCTAGTGAAACCACCGGAGCGGGTGGGCGCCTCCGCCTCGGCGCCCCCGGGGGAGGGGGGGATGGGACTGAGGCAGTACCAGACGCCACTCACTTTGTTCAGCATCTGAAAGACAAATGCAAAGAAAAACACAAAAATAAAACCAGTGAGCGATACGGCTACCTGGCGTGGGCTGACCCTCTGTCAAATGCTCCCCGGCCACGGTGCACCTGACGCTCACCTCGGGGTTAATCTCCATGGGTTTGAGCTGCATCTTCCCCAACCGCAGGTAAAGTCACTGCCCAGAGAAGAGGAAAAACAGCGAATGGAACCGCCCAGGCCGTAGCTATAAAGCGCCGGCCTGACGCACTGTGGGTGCCTGCGCAGGGGGATCGGGGCAAAACCAACGAGGGGGAAACGGTTAGTCTCAGCAAAATGGGCGCGAACTCCCCTATGCGCATCACGGAGTGGTATGACCGGGCCCCCAAACCTTGCAGTCTCACTTGCTGGTGAGATAATCCCCCGGTTGTTGGGAGATGGGTTTATTGGTGGGTGTTCCTTTGAGTGTGTAAAGCAGTGCTTTTGGTGGAGACTAATTTTTTGCGAAGTTTCTCGAAACTCTTTCTTTCTGCCATCCCAATTACCTGAAATCGCAGGGTTTCTGAAGCATTGAGAAAAAGCCCAAATTCAACAGGTATATGTGTAATGTAAATATGTCTCCCAAATCTCGAAGCAGTTTGCATTTACCTTAGACATTTCATCCTCCATGTTAAATCAGACCAGAAACAAGGTTCGTTTTTTAATTGACTGACTAGAATAAAACACAGTCTGATACAACAGATATTGCATTAGTAATGCTGATGTAATGTGACTCCCTGGGAAGAATTGGTTGGTTCTATGGAAGCTGTAGAAACCTGGAGAATGTGAGCGTAATAGAGCACACAGAGGGACAGGACGTAAGAGACTTTAGGAAACAGATCCAGGGAAAAAGCAGGTATGATTTCGAGATGAAAGGATATAAAAAGAAAAACATATGTTCAAGAACGGAGACCTTGAAAAATTAAATTCTGAGTTCAAAATAAAATACAGAGAACAAGAAAAGGAATGGCAACTGAAGAAACCACTTCTCTAGTGATCTCAGGTGGGGTTTTTCTTCCTATCAGTATATTTAAAAGATGGGGAGAAAAAGCATATGTCGAAGGATGAGTAAAAAGAGGAACAAAAATCTAAGAACTGTGCAAGGAAAGCAAAACCTCAGCATGAAGTGGGGTCTGCAGGAATACTGAAGAAGCAAGGTTGGGTATTTTTTTTAAACATGTTGATAACAAAATGATGATGGCGAAAGAGCAGACCTCCTGTTTAGGGGGTCTGTGGTTCATTAATAGATAACAGAGAGAAGGGAGGGAATCTGTGTTACTGGTGTTTCCACTTCTACAGTGGATCAGGTCTTTTGCATGTCATCTCATTTAATCCTTAGAGTATGCAATTAGGAAACTCTTAATAGTGCAGTTTTACAGATTAGAATCCAAGGCTTTAAAGAGGTGCTTTGCTTACCATCACAATAGCAAAGTGAGACAGAAGTAAACCCTATGAAATTGGGCTCTAGGAGCGCATTCTCTACCCAAGATTTCACCACACTCCATCTCTATCTTCTTCCCATTTTAATCCATCAGAAAAATGACCTTCACACAGTAAATAAGAGGGAAAAATAATGCAAAGAATTTAATGAATGGATTTTATGATATGTAAATTATGTTTCAATAAAGTTCTTTTAAAAGAAAAAGACTATGATTTAAAAGTCAAGACAGATGAATAGGTGATACGAGAACACCTGGCTATGTTGAATGAGTTCTTGCCTTCAAACAGAGACAAATTATCTCCCAATTTACTTCATTTATTCAACCAAATACTGATTATGCACATACTGCATGATGGACACAGAGCATGGAATTGGGGATACAAAGGTGTACCCAGTAAATAAACATGGAAATCTCCCTCTCGAAGATTTTATGAGTAGAGAGAGTGGTGTCAAAGAGAGTAGAGCTCAGGAACACCTAACCTAGTGCAGGCAACCGGGAAGGCTCCCAAAAGTGAGTGACATTTAGGATAAGGGCTGATGGACAGGTAGATGGCTATGACCAAAGTAAATAGTAAAAGTGGTCATGAAAACACTATGAGAAATCTTTTTGAAGGCATTCATTCATTCACTCAAATACTTAAATCCAGTGTCTACTATGTGCCAAGAAGCATGAGAACAATGAATGAAACAATTAAGCAACTTCCTGTTTACAAGGCGATGGCAGAAACAGAACACGAACAAACCTTATACTGATCTTCAAAAGGGGGAGGGAGACATTGCGGAAACTACAGGCCAGGAGATTTTATATCAATCATTAGCCAAGTTCTGGGACTCGTAATTTGTGAACTCCTAAAAAAAATAGAACAGTTGCATTTAGAATACGGTATGTCAGCCAGCATTCAACGCTTTTTCTTTAGAGGTTACTAGCTAGATAGCCAGGCAGAGGACTTCTCATTATATTCTTCCTGGTGCCTGGGTTGGAGTCAATTGATATTATAGTTAAGTGGTCTTTTAACTTTAAATGATTTAATTATTCAATCTTAAAAATAGTGCTGCTGGACAGAGTAATCTCAACCTGCAGCCGCCTAGCCATGGTTTTCTCCCTGCCTTGTGCAGTTTTATCAGAGCAGAGAGATAGAGTGTGCATGCAGGCATGCAAGAGAGAGTAAGCAATCTAAATTATGCTTTAAAAATGAGTTTAAAATAAAATGATAAAGTAAGATAGAGATTTGGGTGATGGTTGTACACTTTTATGAATATGCCAACAAAAACTTTTAAGTGGGTGAATATATCTCAATAAAGTGGATAAAAAGTCAATAGAGATATGTGTGAAACTCTGCATGTCAATTATCGTAGTATAGTTACTCTTCATATTCACTTTTTCATGATTTTATGGTTATATAAGTAATATTTATATTATTTTGTATGTAGTATATATTATAATAAAATGGATTATATAATATGAATATAAAATATCAAATAAACAAGTTACAACATTATGATTATAACCATTTAAAAATGAATACATGGGCAGTTGGGCTGCTTCCATATCTTAGTGATTGTAAATAATGCTGTAAATAATGCTGAACATAAGGGTGCTTACGTTCTTTTGAACTAGTGTTTCAGGTTTTTCCGATAAATTCCCAGAAATGGAATAAGGCAGTTCCATTTTTAATTTTTTGAGGGTTAGGATAGTCATAGGGAAGCATCAGTAGATGAATGGATAAAACAACTATGGGACATTGACACAATGGAATGTACTTGGCTATAAAAAGAAAGAAGAAAGTTCTACCCCTTGCAACAGCATAGATGGACCTGGAGAACATTATGCTAAGTGAAATAAGCCAGTCAGGGAAAGACAAATACCATATGATTTCACTCATATGTGGAATCTAATGAACATTCTAAACTAACAGCAAAATAGAGAGAGACGCATAGATAAAGAGCAGGCTGACAGCTTTGGGGCAGGGGTAAGGAGTGGAGGGATCCAGCAAAAAGGAAAAAGGACTGATGGACACGGACAATAGTGTGGTGATTGCTGGGGGGAGGGGGTATAAGGGGAATAAACAATAATGGAAAAAATACACTAAAATTCTTTTTAAATGAATACCTAAAGAACAATGGAAGAACCTTTTAAAAAATCAAACCTTTAAGGTAAACATGGAACAGAGCTGTTATAGGTAGTGAAACAAAACCAGTGAGTTGTCCATAAATAAAGATACCATTTCTGATTGACTCACCAGCAATAGATATTTTACAAGTATTATTTTTCTAGTAAAAATGAAGATTTAGAATGGATATTTTAGAAAACACCTTATTATCATTCTGATGACTAATGAGACAGAGCTTCAAATATCCTTGGCAGGTCAGTCCCACAGTGTTATCGGGAGTCAGTCCTGAAAGCTCATCTCCAAGGTAGGTCCTTCAGCCCTTCCAGTGGTTTAGTGACCACCTATTTCCATGTAGTAAATCCATTTCTACTTAAAATGCCTAACCAGTCTGAGGCTCCTCTATTAGTACTGCATGCGTGCCAGTAGTGATGCATGAGGCTCTGCCGTAGCATCCCTCAGTTACTATTCTGGTGCAGTTGTAACAGTGGAAATCAGAGGGCTCTGGTGAAGCTAGATCAGCCACCAGTGGTGTGAACATAGGCAGATTAATAAGCCTCACTCTGTATCAGTTTTCTCAACAAGAACGGAAGGATTTCATGAACTCTATGATTTCTCCCAATTCTGGCATATCAAGGACCCTGAGCAGCAGAAAATAAAAGATATATAGATGAAACCATATAAACATTTGAGTTAAGTCTACTTTTATCTCTAATTCCTTAATTATAGCCATCACGTTTTTTTAATGTCACTAGGATATAATAAATAAGATTTGTCAGTTAAAATTTGTTTCTGAAGTTGCTTTAGAGATATTTGTTACATATTTTCTTTTACCAGGAGACTGGTGTATAAGGAGTATGATAAGCAGGAAAAAAAATTAAGTCTATAAATATACCAGGAAGAAATGCTTTCTTCAGAACACTGCTGAGTTCTAACCAAGCATTTTTTTTTTCAGTGAATAAATCAATATTTAGATGTCCTTACCTGGACATTTAGCTTCAGTAGCCTAAGAATATGAAACAATTGCTTTAAAAAAATCTGAACAAGTTAAATTAGGGAGAAAAAACCCCTCAACCCATAAATCCACTACCCTAAGAAATATACAGTTTCATTTCTTCACATATGCCTTCTATGTGTGTAGCACATTCAGTTGGGTTCCCAACCAAAATGTATTCTTTTCTTTCTTCCTCGCCTGGCTGCCCACTGTTGTAGCCCCAGCTCAATACTGCTTTCTCCGATCCCAGCTCAAATCTTCTTTCTTTTGGGAGTGAAGGGGTTGAGGAGGAGGAAGGGGGTTTGTGCTTGGAGATCTCCTTTGCCTCTTGTGAGGCCAACAGTGTTTCAGTAATGTGCCCTGTGCAGTGAATTAGTGCCCTGGGAGCTCTAGGTCAGCCATGCTGCCAGACACAGGAGTTCTGCTTGTTTCTTCTTACCAGCTCCCACTCACCAGCAGCCCCCACTTCTCAGAATCTGCGCTCGCTGGTGAAAACTGACCAGCACTCAGCCTCACCCCCGTCTCAGTGAGGGGGCTCGGACCCCTTCAGGGGAGTGGGCAGCACTTTGTACCTGGACTAGAAAAATATGAAGAAATCCACATTGTATCGCAAAAAGGACAAATAAAAGAAATATATTGTATCTCTAAAAGGGAAAAAATGCTTTAAAAACCCATGCTTGAGTATAAGCAGTGAAACTGCACAACATCAAGAACCAAGAGGGGTTTTCGAGTCAGCCATGAGGACAGTGTAAATGAAAGTGACACCAGTGTCCTGGACAGCAGCCAGGGAAGCCGGAGGGCAGTGGAGTAACTCCTCCGTGTGTCCAGACACAAGAACATCATCTCTACATTTTGTGTTCAGCAAAACTATCTTTTAAAAACAAAGGGGGGAAATTTACATAGAAACAGAAGCTGAGTTCACTACCTAGATACTTACCTGTGCAAAGAAACTTCTAAAGGGTGAAAGAAGAAAGAAAATGATTCAGTAGATGGTCTGAGAAAAAGGGTTAAAATAGCATTCAGTGGAAGCATGTACGTAAATCCAAATAAGTAATATTGGTGTATAACGTTAATATCTAGCTCATGGCATTAATTAAAGCGAACAGTGCTAAATGCTGTTCTACAGAGCGACGTGTGGGTGGAAGGAAGTACAGTGAGAGTAAGAGTATTCCAAGGTCCATTTACTTTCCAGCAGAGGTTAACAAATTATTCAACTTCAGACTGTGTTCGGTTAAATTTCCATGGTAACATCTCAAGGGAAATTAATAAAGTATAGAAGTTCAAATAATTAGAAATAAATGGAAAAGGAAATAAAATATAATCAAACCCCTAAAATGGCAAGAAAACAAAAGCATAGAAAATATAGGACAAATAGGAATAACAAGGTTAGATAGAAAAAAATGTAGAAAAAAGTCCAAATTTAAAAAATCATACTAAATGTACATGGACTAACCTTAAATGTTTTATCAAATTCGATTTTTAAAATCTAGGAAAAAAGTGTTATTTTTAAGAAACACACCAAAGCATACAGATATGGTAAGAACTGAAAGTAAAGAGAAGGGGAAAAACTTTCCAGGAAAAAAATTACTGGAAGAAACCTTGTATTAACAATGTACTGATATTAGCATAATAGATTAAGGAAATATATTATTAGAGATAGAGGGCATCAATATGCTTATTTAATTTACCAAGAAGATATAACAATTCTAAAATTGTGTGCTTCTAATAAAGTAGCCTCAAATATGTCAAACAAAAATTAATAGGACCACAGGAGAAAATAGATAAATCCATCATCACCGTGAACCAACGTTTCTCAATTAATAGAGAGGAATATGGTGTCTGGTTAAAATGTATGTGTGATTTTTCAGGCCTGACCATAGGCAGTGAAGCAAGGCTTTACCTGGCAGAAGTCCTGGGGAAAGGGGCACACCCAGGCATTGCAGCCTCCCAGGGGGGTTGCAGCCCAGGACTCCGGCCTCTCTGGCCAGTCCCGCTCTTCTGCATATTTGCATTCCCAGTCCAAGAGCCTTTCTTTCTAGGTCTCTTTATCTGAGCTTCAGGGCAGAGGTCTTCTTCAGCTGCCTCAGCTGAGGCCTCCTAATGGGGAGCAGAGGAGGAAATCTCCAAGACACTTTTACTCAGGTTACTACCCCAGTACTTTTCCACTTCTAGTCCTTTCCCCTCACACTCACCCTGACCCCAGTGCCCATAAAACTACTGAACTCTTTTGTTCCTGGACTCTCTCAACAGTGAGATGACCCCGCACCCTCCACATCTACACTGATCCACATGACCTTGATCAGTGCATCATTATGGGGGGGTGGCGGATGCAGGTAATGAAACAGGAGTAGTCTGCATTTTCTCCTGTTTAGCCTCCTGCTTGTACCATAGCATTCAGTGATTAAAGGCTTAGCTCCTTCATTTTTGGCTTGTTGTTTTCATCAGCTACTCTGATACCTGGCAGCTCAGGTCCAGGCCCTCCCCTCCCCTCCCCTCCCCTCCCCTCCCTCCTCTCCCCTTCTCTCTCTCTCTCTCTTTCTCTCTCTCTCTCTCTCTCTCTCTTTCTCCTTCCCAGCTGAGCTGGCTGAGCTCCTGACATAGATTTTCTTTGTTTTTTTTTAATTTTAAACACCATAATGGACATATACAAAACTTCGTACCCAATAATTTTTAAATATGCCTTCTTCTCCAGCATTCATGGAGCATTTACAAACATAGATTGAGTGCCTAGCCCTAAAGCATGACTCAAGGAATTTTACAAAATCTCGGACGTAGTTAAACTTTGAAAACAGCAGACCATGTTTTCACATTTTAATGCAGTTTATTTAAATTGCTGATTCCTCCTCAAGTCCAGGATGTGTAGACATTAGGTGGTCCCATGACTCAGTGGTTGGACCTCTTCTGTCCTCTATGTATACCCATGCCCTTGAAGACCCCATCCAGCTCGCTGCTCTCAACCCATCTTTATGCTGGAAACGCCCCAGTTTATATCTCTGGCCAGGCCTCCCCTCTGATTTCATGCCCAACTGCCTGTTACACATCTCCATCTGAGGTTTAATACCTAACTTGTCCAAAACTAAATTCCTCATCCTCCCCCCAAATCTGCCCTTTCCACACTCTTCCCCATCTCAGAAAATGCCCACTTCATTGAACTTCTAATTCTCAGGCCAAAAACCTCAGTCAGCATCATCCCTGAGTCCTCTTTCTCTCATGCCCCAGATTCGATCTGTCTGAAAATCCTGGCAGCTCTATCTCCAAAGTACACCCAGAATTCTTACCACTGAGAAAATTATAGGGCAGTCATTAAAAATAGCACGCAGACATTTTAGATACAACGTGGGATGAGAAAGTGGCATGCAAGTCCTCTGCACGGGGTGATGCCAACCATGTAAAATACGCTTCTAATAAAGATGTGAAATGTCCTATAAAAGCTACAGACATATTTTCATATTGTTCTGTATTTTTCTTTGAAATTATTTATCAAGCAGCAAAACTGTGGAGAAGATTTCAGTGTTTGCAATATTGGTGGATGTTTACGGAGTACAGTTCCATTTTAAATAGCCCTGTGACATAATGTGGGAAGGGAACTCTTATTTCTTGAGGCCAACTTGTACCACATACTGTACTACTTGTTTTGCAGTATATTTAATTCTCTGGCCCTTTAAAAAAAAACAGCTCAAAAAAACCCAGCTCTAGTGAGATATAACTGATACACAATAAATGTTTAAGTTAGCATTTGATAAGTTTTGACATATGTGTATACCTGTGACGTCATCACCAAATTAAGCTCATGGATCCACCACTTCTAATGTTTTCATGTACACTCGCAATTCTTGCCTCTCCCTGCTTTTTGGTTCACCAAGGAATTACTGCTCTACTTTTTGTCACTATAGATTAGTTTGCCTTTTCTAGAGTTGTCTGTAGATGAAATCACACATTATGTACTTTTTTTTGTCTGGCTTTTTTCAAACAATGCTTTTATGTCTTATTCTCATCTTATGGTAAAAGAAATAGTTTCATAGAAGTTATGTAACTTTCCTAAAATCATACAGTAATAAGTTAAAAGACAGCCCTGGAATTCCAACCCAGTTCTGCTTGTCACCTCGACGTGTTAAAAGTAAAGCTCCAAATGGTTCCATTAGTTGTCAAAAGTTGAAACAGCAGTGAGTGGCCAAAGTAGGACAGAAGCTCACTCCGCCACATGCTTCTCGGTTATTTATGTGGCTGTTGGGATGGCTCCCTCTAGGTTTCACCAAGACCATCCACCAAGATTTTTGGAAGTCCCAGCCACTAACTCGACCTTGATGACGGCCTTGGACAGAAGACCCACGATGGTGAGTTCTGACGGAGCTTCCTTCAACACCGTTTCTTTCAGCTCCTCAGAACAGAGAAATCGACCTCTTTAGAAACTGCCTTTGATCTCCCGTGGATTACTGTTCTCTTTATGAAGACCCTGAGCTGAGGTTTAAGGGAACCGCTGTTAGTTTGTGCTCCTTCCCTCCCTTCTTTCTCTGCTCCTTCAAAGCCACTTCCCACACGTTCTTTCTTCTCTCTCTTTTCCCCTCCACTTTTCTCTCTTGCAGCATTTAGGTGCAGTGAATCCTCATTGTCACTTTTATTACCCTTGCCTAGATTGTCGGAGTAATGCATGAAATTGGAGCAAAAATGCTTGGTTTGTGACTTCTAAAACTGCCACATTCTTACAGCTTGATTTCTAGTTCATACATTTCTTAGGCTTATTTGATGCCTTTATAGCTAAGAGAGCACAAAAGTTTTTACCTTGAATACCCTTTCAGTATCTGCAAAGTTTAATTACTGGGTTAGGGGTTGTTAACATATCAAAAAACAAATTTAAAAAGGTAGGAAGCAGTTTGCAGTAGTCCCCCCCATCCACAGTTTTATATTAAATGGAAAATTCCAGAAATAGACAATTCATAAATTTCAAATTGTGCACCGTTCTGGGTAGTGTGGTGAAATTTTGCACCGTCCTGCTCTCTGCAGCCCAGGACAGGAATCACCCCTTTGTCCAGCATCTGCATGCTGTGTATGTTCCCCACCCCTGAGTTACTCAGTCTCAGTTATCAGATCCCTTGTCAGAAAGAGACCACTTTTATTACAGTATATTGTTATAATTGTTATATTTTGTTATTAGTTATTATTTTTAATCTCTTAATGTGCCTAATTTGTAAATTAGGCTTTGCCTTAGGTATGAATATACAGAAAAAACAGCATAGATAGGGTTCAGTACTATCCATGATTTCAGGTATCCTAGGGGTAATGTATGCCCCTCAGATAAGGGAGGATTATCATTTATACTCAATAATAAGACAATGCCCTGGAAAGGGTACTAAAGTACTAAATGCTTGTCAGAAGGCAGGGAAAAGACCTTCATAGTGTTTTAAACCTTTTGTTTAAATAATGATTTTATTGTGTGCGACTGTGGTGCTCTATGCATGTAAAGCTAATGTCAGAAGCCATATGTTTTGACAAAATTTCTGAGGCTCTTGCCCAACTAACCTATAAAAAATAATATTCTACATCCACTGGGGCCAAGTACATAAGGAAACACAAGAATTTGTGACAGCAGCTCCCATATCACAGACACAAGCTAGAATACGCTGGGGGAAATGTGTCAACACACCCATTAATTGATACACGAAACTGAGACTGACTTACAAAACTGTAAGCTGAAAAGGAATAGAAATCATCAGGCTCTCTATGCCTCATATTCTTGGATTCATGACCAGCTACTCAGCAGAGTAGGAAGAAAGTACTAAACAATTTTAAAAATTATATTGATGGGAGAGGGACAAGTCAACCTCTATCCTTTCTCCTGAAAAATTCCAGGTTATAGATTTGGGCTTCTATGTATGGGATCCTGAAATAGCATTTAACTCTTGTTTTAGAGGCAGATGAACTGTATACATGGAATGTGGCAAATTTTTAATGAAGAAATAAACAAAATGTAACCTTTACAAATGGATTTTTCTTTTTTTTTTAAGATTTTATTTATTTACTTTTAGGGAGAGGGAAAAGGAGGGAGAAAGAGAAGGAAAGAAACATCAATGCGTGGTTGCCTCTCACATGCCCCCTTTTGGGGACCTGGCCTGCAACGCAGGCAGGCGCCTTTGGTTCACAGGCCGGCACTCAGTCCACTGAGCCATGCCAGCCAGGGACACAAATAGATTCTTTATGGCTTCCATGCTTGTGAAACCTGCTTTTTCTTTTCTCTGGTGTTTGCAAACTTACCTTCTACTTATTTTTATGTAGATACTAGGCCTAAGAGGTTATACACAGGGCATACTTTGTGTAGGTGAAAAGAGAGAAATAAATGTATCATGGTAAAAGAGAAGACATCAAGGTTGACTAAAATATCCAGTTGCAAAACACGAAGTCAAGAGAACAAAAGTCTAAAGTGAGCATGAGGGTAAAAGGTGGGAAATGAAGTGTCCTAAATAGGCCAGATTACAACTCTTTCGACTTCAGTGACATTGTATTCTAGAGATACCAAGTTCCTGGATCTCCCTATTTTTATTTGTCCTATATTCTATGAGCACAAAGAATGGGGAAGACACAGGACATGCAGAAAGATGAGGGCACCCACATATGTTCCCATCACCTTTACAAAGTTAGTGCATCTCTCTGAACTTCACTGTCCCCATTCGTGAAATGAGGCTGCTTCGAGTAACCACCTCACAGACTGCTACTGGGCTGAAGTGAGTTCATGCATTTAAAATGCAAACAAAGCAGGTACAGCTGACATTCAACATTACTTTAGTTTCAGGGGTACAATGGAGTGATTAGACATTTATGTAACTGAATAGGTGATTCTTCCCCATTAAGTTGAGTACCCACTTGGCACCATACATGGTTATTATAATAGCATTAGCTATGCACTGTATGCTGTGCTTTATGTCCTCATGCCACATACCATCATTCTGTAGCAAATGTGTAAGTACATCATTTTACAATTTTCTATAGGCATGTCTTTTCATAGTACAACTTCTTGTGTTTATTGACAGACTGAAATATATGTAGCTTCTCCTTATAAGATGCCAAAAGTAAGTAAACAAAGTTATGATCAGAAGAGACGGAGAGGGAGAGAGAGAGGGAGAGGGAACTTAGCAAATAGAAAACTGTCAGAGATAGTAGTTATTAGAAGGGGACAAACTAAAACCTATTTTAAGTTGGTCTTGTGGAATCTGGGTTCTCTCCTTTTCTTGCTTTGTCAGTTGCCCATGGGTTTGGTCCAAGAACATCACGTTCTATCTCCATAAATCTCTCCGAGTCAGGCTGCCTCTTTACTGCCAATCTGACCTTGCTGGTTATTATGATTGCAACCCCTGGCTATATACCTAGGAATAGAATTGCTGGGTTAAATAGTAACTCTATGTTTAACTTTTTGACCATCTGCCAGACTGTTTCCCAAAGTGGCTGCACCATTTTACATTCCCACTAGCAGTGTATGAGGGTTCCAATTGCTCCACATCCTTGCCAACACTTGTCATTTTCCTTTTGATTGTAGCCATCCCCGTGGGTATGCAGTGGTATCTAATTGTTGTTTTGATTTGTGTTTCCCTGATGGCTAACGGTTTAATCATCTTCTCCTGTGTAATTTGACCATTCATAAGTCTTCTGTGAAGATATGTCTGTTTGGATCCTTTGCCCATTATTTACATTGGGTTGTCTTTTTATTATTGAGGTATAACAATTCTTCATATGTGCTAAATGCAAGTCTCTTATCAGATATATAATTGGCAAGTATTTTCTTTTATTCTGGGTGTTATCTTCCTAGCAGGGCCCTCACAGCTGCTTACTGAGCACCCAGGAAATGACTGATACCACACGAGATGTCAGGATTTGCAGATCAGTAAGACATGGTCCTTGCCTGCAAGGAAGGTAGAGTAACACTGAGCTGGGACACATGGATCAGCTCCTGGTTCTCCTCCGTCTTCTGGCCACTCCTCATCTCTCCAACCTTTCCAACTATCCCAGACCAGAGTCCTAAACACATCTTTTTTCTAACTACACTCATTCCCTTAAAGACCTTACCCATCTGCAAATGAATGATTCCAAAATTTGTCTTCCTCAGATCTCTTCCCTGAATGCCAGACTCTTCTATACAATTACCTACTTGACATAGTCCTCTGCGTATCTAATAGACACCACAAAGTTAAAATGACTAGATCTGAACTTCCAGTATGACTCTCAAAACGTGTTCCTCCCCTAGCCGTCTCTGTTTCGTTGGGTGGAAATCCCAGTCTTCACTGTTCAAGCCCAAAAACTTGGAGTCATCTTTGATTCCTCTTTTTCTCTCACATCCAACATTCCATTAGACCATTTGACAGCAAATCCTAACATCTCTGTATTTGAAATAGATGTATATTCTAACACATTGTCACCACCTCACTCACTGAGAACAACTGGGTTCAAGTCAATACATCGCTCATCTGGATTATTGATCGAGCCTTTTAATATCTTTCTGCTTCTGCCCTTATCCACCTCCCACAGTCTATTCTCAACACAGCAGCAAGAATGAACTCATCAAAAATAAGTCAGAGCATGTCATTTTGTTTATAATGCTCCCACGCTTTCCATTTCAAGCAGAGAAAAACCCAAAGCTCCTGCAGTTATTTACAAGGCCCTACAATGACCTTGCCTCTCTCCCCTCTTACTTCTCTGATCTCATCTCCTTTTTTTAATCCTCACCTGACGATATACTTTTATTGTTTTTTAGAGAGAGAGGAAGGGAGGGAAGGAGGGCAGGAAGGAGAGTGGGGAGAGAGAGAGATAGAGAAACATTGATGTGAGAAGGAAACATCGACCAGTTGCCTCCCATAATAACCCTGACCAGGGTTCGAACCCATGACCTAGGTATGTGCCCTGACCAGGAATCCAACCCAAAACCTTTTGATGGATGGGACAATGCTCCAACCAACTGAGCCACCCAACCAGGGCAACAATTTTAATGTACTTAATGTTTAGTGTCTGTTTCTTTGCTATAAGCTGTGCCAGCTTGTGGCCGTTTGTGTTTCAGGTTAACTGATGCAATGAGGAAAAGCCTTAAAAGCTAAGAAGCTTTCCTTCACAAATGAGAATGTCCTCAGTTCCAGGCAAGCTACGAGCCAGGTTTTAATCTGCTAAATGCTAGCTGTAGGTACCTTGGAAAATAAATTATGAACTAGTAGTAGAATTCAACAAATGTTTTCTGAACTAAGGTTTCTTAGATGTCACAATCTTTTTTTTTAAGGTTTTGAAACGATGCATAATCATGCCAGGGTAGATGGGTTATCCTGGGGTGACAAAAAATCCCCAAATCTCAGTGGCTTCAAACAGCAATGGTTCATTAGCTCTCACACTACAGGTCCAACGGAGGTCGGGGGGAAACTGCTCACTGCAGTCCTTGACGGATCTAGGCTGAAGGAGACATTGCTTTGACATGAGCAAAAGGCTTACTGGCTCTTAAAGTTTCCCCTTGGCACCAACACACATCATTTCCACTCATATTTCATTGGACTACACAAGCCCTACAGCCATGCTTGATTTAAAATGGGGTGGGAGATGCAGCTCTACCCTGTCCCCAGGAAGAAGAGAACTGGAACACTTGTGAACAGGCCTCGTGTCTATCATACCCCGAGTGGCAGATGGCTACAAAAGCAAAAACAGTTCTGCTTATTGGAAATACTGCAATTTAGTATCACAGAAAAGGGGCCCCATTGTCAACTGAGTGCATGTCGAGAGGTCACTTTCCTTAGATTAATCTATATTACATGTAATACAAACCAAAACTCTAAGGACATGTCATCGAAATGGTAGATTTATTGTAAATTTTGTAAGGGAGAGATATTGTGAAAGAAGAGCAAAGCCAATCTTGATAAAGCAAGAAAAAGATGAGAGACCTATTTTACCAGATATCAAGATATATTACAAAGGCAGAGAAATCAAAATAGTGCAGTAGTAGCATGAGAATGGAATATTAATCAGTGGACTAGAACAGAGGGCCCAGGAGCGGACGATGAGAACCTGGTGTGTGGCAGAAGTGGCATTAGACCAGGATCATTCCATTCATGGCCTCAGAGCAGCAGGCTTTCTGCTCGTAAAATTGTATCTGTATCTCACACCATATTAGAAAGCAAAGTAAAGATTTAAATGTAAAAACACAAAATGAACAAAACTTGAAACCTACAGAATATAATAGGGAAAAGTATCTTTGTGACCCAAGAATAAAAAATGTCTTTCTTAATCAAGAACTTTTTTCTAATCATATTTTTATGCATGGGAAAATAGTACCATTTATCAGTGTATGTAGAACTGCTTTGAAAATCACAATATATGGATGAAGAAACAGATGTACTTCCTGTTTCACTTGGTATTTCTTCTTTTCCAAAGCAAAGTATTCTTTAAGAAAATTCAGCCCTGGCTGGTGTGGCTCAGTGGATTGAGCACAGGCCTGTGAACCTAGGAGTCACCAGTTCGATTCCCGGTCAGGGCACATGCCTGGGTTGTGGGCCAGATCCCCAGTATGGGGCTCATGAGAAGCAACCACACATTGATGTTTCTCTCCCTCTCTTTCTCCTTCCCTTCCCCTCTCTCTAAAAATAAATAAATAAAATCTTAAAAAAAAAGAACATTCAAAGACATCAGGTAAGGTTTTTCTAGAACATTTCTAATTTAGTCTTTTTCTTATAATAAATAACATTTGTTTGATGTTATCCTTTATCACCTCAAAACTATCTGATTCAATAATACAGAATTTGACATAATTTCAGTGAAACTAAATGTTTTTCTCTCAGTGATAACTTTCCAGACAGGATACAAACCCAGAACAAAAATGTAAGCACTGGTAGAATAGTTCCTTGCTCCATCTTTCCTGTTTGGGGGCAGTAGCCTATATCTTTACTTCTCAGGTATTTTATTCCAAGACTTGCTATGGGATGATGCGAGAAAATATATTGTAATTTATTATGTTTACTGATGCTCTATTTTGAGTCTTAACTTTCAGAAGGCAAATAACCAGTAGAAATTATTACTGCAAAGTTATTGGCTTGGAAATTATTTTCATGAGAAATTGTATCCTATTTCATTAAAATGAAGACAGAGAATTCATTTTTTAAAAAAATCATTTGTCTTCTAAGAAAAGCATTACGGAGATTTAAGGAAAATTAGAGGCAGAAAAATCAATTAGAGCTAATCTACCAGCTTGTCAGAAAGGATTGCTTTCTACAAAATATATTTTAGTTCTTTGTCCAGGTTAATTTTAAATGTCTCAAAGGATGAAGCACTTTTTATATCTCTTTGAAGTCTTTTCTTTTATCTAACTGACCTTACCACGAATCTTTGTTCTCCTAATGACTAACCTCAACATTAGGTATTAATTCTGTGCTATTACTTTTAATTACACTTCTTTTTTCTATACTAATGCCCTCCCACCTCCCAAATTCAGTTTTTATACTCCCAGAAATTTGTAAGGAGCTAGGTTTCATTTAACCTAATGACAGACATTTACTTATAGTAATAATCTTTTAAATCAAAGATATCTCTATGTCTTTTTCTCCATTTCCTTCCTTCCTTCCTCCCTCCCTCCTTCCCTCCCTCCCTTCCTTCCTTTCTTTTTGTATGCCTTGTAGTAAGGAACTTAAAGGTGTGAGATACTTGACAGGAACAAATAGAGAAAGGAGATTATAAATTCTTTGCTTGATCAAGGAGACTGTCAATTTCTTCGAAAATTAGCAATAAACCTGTCTCTGGTATGAACGAAGCATTTTTCTCTTGTAAATAGTTTCCAGTTCTTTTATAACCGCTCCTGTCTTTCAGCACTCTTCATTTCAGACTTATCCCTTTCTATTTAATTATGTTTATATAAATTTTAAAATGTGTATTTTTCCAGGTTGTATGGTAATATTTATGTTATACCCTTTCAATATGAAGGTGATAGTTTTTCTCCATTTGCAAGATTTAAATTCTTGCCCTTATATATGCAGCCAATTAATTGTGAAATACCATGCACATTGGTAGGCTTGACTCCCAGTTCTACTGTCCAAAGATAAGCAAAACAAGGTTTTGGGACGAGTGAGAGGATGCACTATAGGCCGGGGAAGAGACTGCCCTGAGCATAAGAGCATAAATTCTTTGTACCCAGAGTGAGAGTCAGTTCAATAAAATGCCAGTGTCTGCAGTAACAACCCTCGGGAACCTGGGGGAAGGGCAGAGACAAAGAGTGAGAGGAATTTTATTGTGTGCTTTTGTGCTCCTGAGCTGAGTTTCTATGAGTTTCAGTATAGCACACATTATCACTTCCATCAATGGACTAAATAATAAATAAATGGAATAATGTTATCAATGGAATAAATGTTTATAACATTTACTCAATATAGTTTTAATAGTGAGACTTTAAAGAGAAATTTAGTTAGCTTTCTCCTCTTACCAGAGGCTGTCAGGGCTTAAAAAAGAAAAAAACAGTTGTGGCGGAATTCCCCAGAAAAAGGACCAGGCACTACCTCTCACAGAGTTCTAGCATCTCGTTAGCTAAGAGCCTAAGCTCTGGAGTGAGCCTGCCTTGCTCAAATTTTCCCTCTGTCTTACAATCACTGTGTGATCCTGGGAAAGTAACTTAACTCCTCGGTGCCTCAGTTGCCTGTGTTATAACATGGTGATACAGCCTTGCTGAGGAAAAATTGAGTTATAAATTGAGAATAAATTGAGTTCATGTACAGTTCTTAGTAAAGTACCTAAAAAAAGATAATTTTCCTTTTTCTCTCCTTCATTCATTAAACAGATTTTTAGCAAGTGTCCTCTATGTGATAAAGCTGGAAATAGGAGTTCACAGCACAGCAACAAAAAATGATACAACATCTAACTGTATATACACGAGGTGCAATAAAAACATATGACATGCTTTGCAACCAAGAAGTGAGCAATTAACCTGTGCAGTAGATTGAAGGGAGGATCTTGGCTTTGGAAGGATGGGTATGATTTTAAAAACTGGACTAGGTGAAGGAGGGAGGAGTGGGTCAATGTGTAAAGCAGGGAGTATATTCCAGGCAAAGGGAATAGCAGAAGCAAAGGCATGAAAGCATGGAGGTAGGTGATGTTCACCAATAAGTGATCACTATGGGTAAAGCATCATGGGAAAAAGAAATGGGGGAGGGAATAAGATCCTCTTTCTATTTTCAGTGAATCCCCTATTGAGTTTGAGTGGTGAGAGGGCTCAACCTCTCAATAGAAAATCTGAAGAAAGGTAAACATTCCTGCTCTCTGCCTTGTGGCTGCTAAGGTATGGGCGTGTGACCTTGCATATTTCCACCCGTGATCTTGAACATAAGAATGTGATGCTAAGTTGCAAAAATGTAGCAACAGAGGCCACAGCCAGTGGCCAGTGGGGTGGGCCATAGGTGACACACAGTGCCACAGACTAGTCTCTGTTAGCTGCTGCCAGCCCTCCATAGATCCTGACCCGAACCTATTCTCCATCGTTGGGCTGACTCAGTGAGCTTCTATAATTTTTTCTGAATAAATAACTACAGAAGATTCCTTGTGTTTGCAACCAAGAAGTTATCAAACAATAGAGAATTCAATCCTTTTGGTTTATTAGTAGTGTTCCCTAAATTTTATTCAACAAATATCAAGCACTTCTGTAATAAAATACTTTACTACTTTTTGTTTAATGTTAAATTTAACATAAATGTAAAATATAAAAAAATTTGTAAGTCAAAATTTATTTAAAATATAAAAAAGTCTACATAGAGACAAAAGGATTAAATAGATATTAATCATAATAGTAATGATTTAAAAGTAATATATATTGAGCGGGGCACACTATTATAAGCTTTATGTGCGTTATCTCATTATATACTTTCAACAACATTGAGTTGTACGTGCTGTGATCCTCAACATTTTCACCTAAGGAAACTGAGGCTGGAAAGGGTACCGTATTTTGCCATATGTAATGCACAGCTATGTTTTTGGCCCAAACTTTCAGGAAAAAAAATCTTTTGCTTTAATTTTTTTGATTCAATTATTTATTTATGTATTTATTTATGTATTTATTTATATTTAGATACTTGTTATTTGTATTATAAAGGAATTTTAGCATTATTTTTAACATATTATGGTAAAAGAAATTTTATGTAACAAATAATTACAAGACACAAGAATAGATACAACGTATTTCAGGTACTACCCATGTATAATGAGCATCCTTATTTTTCCATCAAAAATTTGGGCAAAAAAAGTGCACATTTTACACGGCAAAATATGGTAAGTCCTTTTCCCAAAATCACCAATGGGATTGTGGTGCAGCCAGGATGCACAGCTGGGTAGCCCAGATACATCATCTATACTCTTAAATCAATGGCACCACAGATGAGCTGGTCTCCTATAGAAGAGGTGCTATCTGAACCGGAGCTTAAGGAATACGTGGGAATTTGCCAGGTAAAGAGGATGTACAAGGGTCAGTTCAGCCTGAGAAGGGTGAATGCAAGGTCAGCAACATGAAAGGCCATTACTTCTTCCAGGAATGTCTCACGGGGCACATGTTGCTGGGGCAGGGAGCGGGGGAAGGAGTACAGAGAGAGTGATGAGCTGGGGGAGAGGTGGCTGAAAAGGAGGTCAGTAATAAAGGGGTCCAAATGTAGATCTGAAATGGAATGGGGGTTGGTCATGTGAGTATTTAGGTTTAGCAGTTTTTGTACTTCAGCACCTGGAACTGGTTTGAAAGGAGGGGAGTTACCTTATCAGCATCTTTTTTTTAGAAGGATCACTCTGGCAGTAATATGAGGGAGGGCTTGGGTTAAAAGTGATGCATGTTACTAAGGACAGTTAAAAGGTATGGAAATTGTGCATGAAAAGCCAATGAGGACCGTGGGAGTGAGGACAGACAGGAGGGCCCAGATCTGAGACATCCCTGAGGTGGGAGTAGCAGGGCTTGATGACTAATTTTAAGTGGATGGTTGAGAAGGAGGAAGAACTGGAGATGACTGAGTGTCTAGTTTGGAAAGCTGAGTAATTGGTGATGTCATTAATTGAAAGAGGAAGGGAAGGGGGGATATCTATGGGCGGCCCACCAGGAGATTTACATGTGGCATTTCATTTAATCCTAAAAATGCACATGATGAAAGATTAAGATGCCCATTTTATAGATTAAACAATTGAGGTTTAGTGAGCTTAAGTTACTTGCTCAAGCTCACAGAGATGGTAAATAAAAGAGCTGGGGCCTTATATCAAAGGTTGTGTCGTTCCATTGTAGTGTTCTAGCATCTGATAATCATTTTAGTTTGGAAAAATAGGACTGGAGTTTAGGGGAAAGGTAGAGCTAGAAACATAGTCCTCTCTGAGGAAAAAATGGTAAAAAGTGAAGAAGGTTTCCTTTACACTATTGGGATAAAGAAATACAGCAGCAATGTCCCATAAAATTGTCTGCAGTGATGGAAATGCTTTATACTTGCACTGTCCATTACAGTAGCCATTAGCCCATGTGGCTATGAAGTACTTGAGATGTGACTAATTTGATGGAGGGACTGAAATTCTAATTCATTAAATTAATTAATGAATTAAAATTGTGTATGCAGCTAGTGACTATCATATTGGATAGTTTAGGACTAGAGATATTGGCCAGACAGGGAGACAGTTCATCAGCGGGGAGGTCTTGCTGGTACCCCTGAAACATCACTAGGTATTGATCCCCTGCCTCACATGTGTGGGGTAAGACTGGCCCTAAGTTTGGGGGCCACAGTTAGGAAGGATGACAAAAATAATTTTACCAAGTCTCATCTTTAGAAGGACAGTCAGTATAATACCCCACTTCCTTTCTTATATGAGATAAAAATCACAATCATTTTCTCTGTATTTACATTTTTTGTATAGATTGGGAAGAGTTCAAGCTCTAGGGAAACCCCAGGGTTCAAATCCAGGTCTGCCACTGAATGTGTTGTGTCCTGAGTTTGTTAGTTCACATTCTCAAACTTCACTTTCACGACCTATAAAATAGGGATAACAATAGTATCTTACTTGTGGGGTGGTTGTAAAGATTAAGTTAAATAACTTGTGTAAAACACTTAGCCAGTATCTGGCACATGCTAACCACTCAGTAAAAACGAGCTATTCTGTAACTAGTAACTTGTGATGAGTTTGTACTTTGCACCTCTGTATTTTGACATTTACCCGATTCTATTTTTATGTAAGTAAAGGCATCCTCCCAGATCTGTAAATGTTAGAACATTCTAAAAAGAAGTACACATTCATCAAGATAAAAAGGTAGATAGGATTCTAAAAAGTTATTGTACTGTGGCATGTGGTTTGCAGTTATTTTTGTATTTCACTTTGATTTCCATTTTGTTACAGTATTTTAAATCATTACAATGGCAATTCATAACCCTTATTATTTTGTTGTGATCATCATTAAAATTCCTTTGGATTCACCTGTAACAGTTCATACACGGGGTAATCAAGCAAAAATACTAGGGACTGTTAAGTATTGACTCAAAAGATTCCTTAATGTCTTGAGGTTCTGAAAAATTTCATACTACTTTAACCGAAATATTTAATGCCTAGTCTTTGGTTATCTGAGAAGTGGTTGGATACATCAAGGACTATTTAAAGACTAATGACTTCACATGTAGGAACAAGTGATAGGATCCCTTTTGTTACCATCGATTTTGTACTTTGTAAGTGCTGGATTAAATAAACAGCTCTGTAATATAGTCTTGCGCTGTGTAGTATTTTTATAAAAAATACATTAAAAAATTAGACTAAGATGTCAAGAAATCTATGTTCAAGTGCCAGGTCTGCTATTGGTTTGTCTGTTTAATAAGGAAAAGTCATTTACCTTTTTGGGCCACAGAGGGGTAAATGTCCTCTGTAAATGTGTTGATCTAGCCTTAATTCTAGAATGATCTCCTAAGTATCCTTCCAACTAAAATTTCTTCAGTTTACCTTTCCCCTTTGGGCTTAAAAGGTCTTCCAGACGTAATTTTTACTTTCATGCCTTTATAAGCATGCTCTTGGCATATTCTTGTAATACATCATTTCTTTGGAAAACAATTCATTGGTGAGTCAGCATGAAGGAAAAAACCCATTACAAAAAGATATCAAAATTGCATGAGGTGGAGAAACCAGAAATGATTTTCTTTTTAAACAGAAATGATGAGGTATAGAGAAACCAATTACTTATTTATAAAATGAGTGCATGGTGGAAGGCTTTATGTATCAGAGCTAACGAGCTGTTACTTATTTAGCAAGACGGAGTCCTTTTCAAACTGCCTTAAAACTGCTATTTACTATAATCGTTCCTTTCAGGGAGGGAGAAAGAAAATGTGTGTCGGGAGGTGGGCGATGGAAGGGAAGAGGAAAGAGGAAGGAAGGGAGGAAGGAAGGGAGGGAGGAAGGAAGGGAGGGTAGCAAGGTTAAAAGCCTCCTCTCCACCGGCCCCTAGCCCTCGCCCGTCTTCTCGGGAAACGCGTAATTAAGGGAATTTCCTCCTGCAGCCCCGAACATTCGGTGGCCCTTTCCGCATCACTGTCAGGGCAGCCAGGGATCTTGCTTTCTCAAGCGGTGACTTCCCAACTCCTCCTGCGGGTCCCCGGTGGGACGCCGAGAGTCGCTCTCCGCCCCAGGCGGAATCGGAGGGCCAGCAGGCCAGCCTGGCCGGCGGAGGCGGGGGTGGGCGTGCAGCGTGCAGGGGTGGGTGCCGAAGCGTTTCCAGGGTGAGCGCGGTGGCCGGGCGCGTTTCCGGAAGGCTGATTGCATCAGGTGTGGAGCGGGGCGCCTCCTCGGCCCAACCTGGCGCCACTGCGCCTGCGCGCGTCGCCCCGCCCAGTGGCCAAGCACTCCAGCGCGGGTTTTCCTCCGCCTCTGGGAGAGACTGAGACGCTGGGGAGGGGGCGGTGTGCTGCCCCAGGACCCTAAAGAGAGCGGGTGGCCGGGCGCGACTCCTGGGGAACCGCGGAGAGCTCTGGGGTTCGGAGGAATAGAGTGCTGCATAGTGGACCCGCCTGGAGGGCGGGAGCCCGGTCTCCTCTCAGCTACTGGAGGCAGGGTGGTCTTGGGTTAAGTTCCTCACCTCTCTGGGCTTGAAGGAGAGCTAGAAGGCTTTCCAGTTCGGAGCCGTCATTTTCCTAAAGTGCGTTAAATTTCCCAAAGTGGGCCCCCGGCTTTCCTTGGGCGGATCTTCGGGTGCAGAGACTCAGCCCCAAGGGTGAGCACTTCCCATGGATTTCTCAGTGGTAATATTGTTTTGCTGTTGCAGGACGGAGTGACATGAGTGGTGACCTCCAGATGGGTCTGAGGGAAATTGTGCAGACGCCAGAAGCGCCTCTTCGCCCCACCATTCATTGCCTCCAACTCCATTCTGTGTCTGCCTCAGGGCCCCATGATGCACTTTCATACACACCTAGTAGACTGACTTCTAGTACTCTCCATGTTTGAAATGCCATTTTTGAGTGATTCTGTGATGGATGTCTCTCCACCTAGCTGGATTGCCAGCTCTGTGAAGGGCGGGTCTGGGCATTTTTACTCACTGCGATCCCAGGCTTACTGTATGTAAGACCTTGTGGGTCCTCAGTAAATTCACCATGTTTGAAGGAATAAAGTAATCCCCACTTCAACATCAGAGTTCTCACTTGAAGAATAAGGACCAGCTGGTGTGAGTTTATTTGAGGAGGGAGCACATTCTGAGATTTTGGGGATAAGGATCAGTGAGGAGGAGCCATCCGTTCATTGTTGCCATGAGTTTACTTTTAGCGTCAATCTCCTGCAGGAGATCATAGCAAGGCTGTGTGTACGTGTCGACTAGTGTTTCTCAAAGCGTGGTCCTCAGACCAGCAGCAGCAGTAGCACCAGCAGCGCCAAGGAGCTTGTGAGATACACAGATGCTTGGGCCCCACCAAAGACCTACCCACAGAGACTCTGGGAGTGGGACCCAGCAATTCGTTTCCCTAACCCTGCAGACGATTCTGACTCTGGCTCAAGTTTGACAACTACTGCACTGGGGAAGAACGTAAGGATGCTCTGGGGATGTCGTTCCCAGTCTCTGGGCAGAGCGCCCATGAACACTTTCAGAGTGCCCATTCTTATCAGGACCTTGCTTGCCTGCTTACAGTTGAGTGAAAGGTAACTTTCCTCGGGGTGAAAAGGAAATTTCGCTTTTCCCCTCCTGCAGGTGTGCTTTATCCGCTGAGGTGATCCTGCTGTGATGTTCACATCAAGGAGTCGTGTGTGTGTGTGTGTGTGTGTGTGTGTGTGTGTGTGTGTCTATCTTGTGTGAAGGGTTCGGAATAAGGAGGCAGAAGGATGTATCGCCTACAAGTTGCAGCTGGGAGGGCGTGGGCAGCTTTCACCTGGGGACATTTTCCCATTATGAGGGAATGCAGACAGAAGAGACTAGCCAGGGATAAGGTTACCCAACTGCCTTTTAGTGCAGACAGATGCCATACCACATGGAAGAGATATCCCGCTGCACCCTGACTCCCGGCAGGCATTTGGGTCTCCACACCCTAGGCCCTACTGCCTCCTAGTCACCTTCCCAGAAGATGGGGGAAGCCCGCGTCTCAGATGGCCCGCAGCCTCTGCCTGCAGAGGTCGCACGAGGCGCGTGGCCCGCCCCCGCTGCTCCCAGGCCCCCGCCCTCGGCCCCGCCTTTCTCCCGGTTCATCCCCCGCCCGGCCGGGCCCCTCCAGCCTCTCCTCGCGCAGCCGCTGCCAAAGCCTGGAGAAGTGGAATCTCGCTGGCGTCGCTCCCAGCTCGGGACTCGCGGAGTGGCACTGGGCATGCTCAGTCGCCGAGCCCGTCCTAGTCTCAAGTAGGAGGAAGCTCGTGTGCTGCACCCGCAGCTGATCCGGGCGCTTGGTGGAGGGCGAGACTGGAGCGGAGCTGTCGGGCGCCGTAGCCGAGGCGAGCACCGCGCACACCACCGGTGAGCCTCGCATTCTTCCTTGCTTTTGCCCTGGACCCCGCAGCGGCCCGGGAGTGTTGGCGAGAGACCCGGGCAGCGGCGTGCGGCGAGTGGCTGCGCGTAGTCCCAGTGGCTGCTCCTGTTCTGGTCCCGAGGGCTGCGCGGCCACTGCCGTCCGCCCAGCCGCAGCCACAGCTGCAGCAGCTGCTGCCGCATCTGCAGCTGGCGCCAGCTACGGAGTCCCGTGCACCCTGCGCCGGTGCCGCAGGGCCGGGTGGCAGGGCGATTGCGGGCTCACTCCTTGACTTGCATCCCTTTTGCTTTCCGGCGCTCTCTTTTCCGGGCATGGCAGGGCCTGGGGTGGCAGAGACAGGCTTGGAGGGGGTGCAGTAGGGTGGGAGTTGCACAGAGGAAAAGTGAGGGTGGGCGCCGGCGAGGGAGAGCGCACACCCCCTACCCCTGGCACCGTCCTTCGCTGTGCGGCTGGGCTCCCCCGCCTGGGGCAGCAGCGCGCTCCTGCCGGGGAGTTGGAGACGGGGCTGGCTTTTCGGGGGTTCAGAGACCAGCCTATGAGAGATCAAAGGGGGAAAAGTTCATTTCTCCCCTCGGAGGCAGAGAGGGTTTTAACTAGAAAATGGCTGTGCGAAGGGGACGAGTCAGGAAAGCTGGCCATTGGGTCCAGAAAGCCCCTCCGCTGTTTGCAGGGCGGAATGGAGGGTTGAAAGCTAGAAATGACATTTGTGCGATGAAAACCTTGCTGGACGGAGGCATCAAGCGGAGCGGAGTCCCATACAAACAATGAAAGTGGTCTCGACCTCGGGTGCTGAGAGAGAGAGGGCGAGCTGAGGAGTCAGGGGCGAAAGGCCGAGGAGGTGTGGGACTTGAATTCAAAAGATAATAAATTGGAGAAATCAGATTTAGAGTTGGAGCCGTTTTGTCAAGTTCTGCGCTGCTCAGAGGCACGACTGTCACAAACGTTTTTGGCTGGAATGAGTGGTCGGAGAGGGTCAAGGCTGAGAGGAGAAGGTCAGTGTCTCAAGCTCCAACAAGACCGGGCTTTGGGAGGGCACCGTTTTGTTCAGGAAGTCTCTCAGTCACTGGCTCTATTTACATTGTACCTGATGACTTAGGTGGAATACCTAAAGAATGATCATACAATGATGTCAGCCGTGGTGTATGAATTCCAAGAAATGAGGAAACTTTGTGAGGTTGGCATTGGTTTGTCGTTTGTTTTACTATTACACTGATTTAAAAAAAAAAAACAACAACTGTGGCATCTTGATCTGTGATTCTAGATTTGGGTCTGTTAAATCTTTGATTTTTTTTTACCCTTGTTATGGATTTATATATCAAATGTTGTGCTCAAATGTCTGGATAATTAAGAGTATCTGAATTCATGTAGCTGGCTTTTAAGGAACAGGCAGTCCATGAGAGGGGATTTGCCTATGAACGTAGGTAGCAGCTTTGTTGTACTTTCAGTTTGTAGCTTGAAAGCAATATTTGCTCAACACTTGTTTATCCGTAACTTGCAGAAGCCTATAAATGGCACTGTTTTGGAATGATGGCATTTGTCAAGAGGATGAGGAACCTCTAGGCTGGGGGAAATGCTGAGAGAACACAGGGGGCAGTAGAGTACAGTGGGCTGGTATCAGAACACTGCGGGGGAAACAGATGAAGGGTTTCTACACAGTCATTTCAATGATGGCTGGGAAAAGCACTCAGGGTCTTCAAAACATGGGATGTCCCAAAGGCTCAGAGCCTTTGCGAGAGTACTCTAAAATTGAGATTCTTTTCCAGGGAAGGTGTTTATACGTCTTATGCTATTCTCTCATCCAAAGTATACTTTTAACTAAATGATTTGCCTCCATGGAGCCAGCGCCATCCCGCTTCCTGAAACTTTTATAAAGTGGTAGTGGAAAGGCTCCATAAGCTTAAGCGTAAAAGACTGGCATTTTACACTTAACTTCAGTAATATGAATACAGGGTACAAAGTTATTTAAGAAAAGACTACTAAACATTGCAAGATTCCACCTGTACAAAGATAATTATTTTAAAACTGGCACTCTTTTTATGCCATGTTTAAACTTTTGATGACAATATTCTTTTCCTGCTACTAGAAAAACAGTAAACATTGTATTCCCCCCCTTCCAGCAGGAATTAATATGGAAAACCTTGCCATAACATTAGAATAGTGTTATGTTGATTACCCTGAATTGAGGATATCTAAATTTGTCTTTTAAGAAAAATGCACTGTTCTCTCTGTCTGCCTTTTTCAGTTACACTTTTAAAATATACATTTCAAAAATAAAATGCAATACCCTGATGATATAACATCTTAAATTTTCCAGGAGTGGAGGACAGACTTTTAGGAAAGTATATCAAGAAGCTATTTCTAGGTATGTGAATGATACTTATTTTCCAACCCTCAGTTAAGGAAACAGCATTTGTTCAATGCTTCCGATGTGTCAAGTCCACTGTTAAGCTCCTTACGTGTATTATCTAATGTGTCAGTATCTTTGACATAAATGTCAGCTTCTCAAGAAAACCCCTCCGAGAAGGTGGGGAGTTCTTTGATTGTACAGCAATAGCACTTAAAAGTTTTATCTCATGTGGAATGTCTTCAACTGGCATAATTCTTATTTGATAAGCATCTCTTGTGAAACATCTTTGATTTGTGATTTGGAATTAGATTTGATTGGAATAGGCTGTCTTCAGACTACCTGAAGATTTTTAAGAAGCTTCCATCCAGATTTAAAAACTGTTTTGTATTCATTTATTTTCAAAACTGTTGTACTACCAACACACAAACTTAAATGTAAGGAAAACAAATCCAGATTACCCATTTTCATTTTAATGTGTTATTAGTGCATATTCTGCATGTTGATATGGGTTGGTGGCATTTCTCTCAGTTAAAGTGGTTTTTCAGAGGCAGGGTGCCAGACTTTCCATAATTAAGGGTCTAGTGAGATTTGGTGAAAGGACCTCCAACCAGGGGCTTCCAAGACTTGTCTTCTGGGCCAGGCTCATCCACTAGTTTAACGTACTGTGTGACGTTGCAGAAGTCAGCATACTTCTCCGGGCCTCAGTTTTTCTCATCTGTAAAATGTAGGAGTTGCTGCAGAATGCACCCTCTGGGTGTCTGATGGGTTCTTCTTGTCCCGGTCCAAGGGTCTGTGATACAGCCGTTTGATGAGTGGGGACTTCATTTAAAGTATTAGATGAAGCCGATTTTGTGTTTCACTAACTCTGGCTTGTCCAGCTTTGTCCAATGCCCTTCCTTTTTTGGCCTATTCCTGCCTCCCTTTTAGTTTTTATTTGTTAAAGAAGGTCCTAAAATTAGTTCTTTGTACCCCACTGAGACTAGGTAGGAGATAAAGTAATGATTTGGTTTAGGTAAAGCACATTGGATATTTAAAACTTTTATAGCATCTTCTGAGGGGAGACACTGCTCTTGGTCACCCTGAGAAAGAAGCCTCCATGGGGACTGCAGAGGAGGGTGTCCTGTGTCTCGGTTGCTGGGGCCCGTCCATATGATATTTGTTTAACAACCCTTTCCCATGTCCCTGTCCTTAGTCTTCAGCCCTTGCTCTCTGGCTTCCAATGATCATTTCATATTAACACCGCCACTGGGTTGGGTAGGTTTCCACCGTCCGCTGCTGCAGTAGCAGGAGCGATGGCTGTGGGAGTGTGCTCACACATCGTTGGCAAGATCGTGAACTTTTTTGGGGGCAAGCTATGATGACGGGGCAGAGAGCAAAGGAAACCGATCCCATTTGGTATTTTGAGTGCACTTTGCTTTCAAGATGGTCACAAAACTTAGCCTCATTAACCTTTAAGTGAGGTAGGTGAGGAGAGTTGTTATCTGTATTTAAATAATTGATATTAATGGACAGTGAGTCTGGAGCTTCTGATCAGAACCAGGCTCCGAAGTTTACTGGGGCCCCTGCAAGGAGTGGATCCGTAACTCAAAACACTAGATGAGAGAGAACTGGAAGAGAGGATCGACAGAGAGGGAAGAAAGTCGAGTCATCACGACTTGGCAAGAAGTAAGAAACCTGAATCGGTAATCGGTGGTAGATGCCTTTGGGTGAGGAGACATTCCCTTTCTACATAATCTTATTTCCATAATATGTGAATATTACCCAGACTTCTAAGCACTGTACAATTGCTAGGACAAGCATTGCTTTCATCATCAGGAAGGAAGTCCCAACGTATAATTTACTGGTATATAAAATACAGAGATTTTTGTGGACCAAGAGGGGAAGAGAACATGGGAAAAATGAATAGTATGGAGTTATAATTAAAGGTTTTCTCTATTGTTTATTAATAATTTGATAGTGGTTATAAATAAAGTGAACTATTCTGTCCTTTGCCTCTTACAGAAATCTTGCAAAATTTGGTCTGCTACATAATAACTGAGGTTTTTGAAGTGTATTTCTACCGGAAAGTATGCTTTAGGAACGCTTAGAGTGAGAGGAAGAGTGGTTTTGTTTCTTCCTTTTAAAATTGCCTGAAAAGAATGTGGTTTTGGAACTGAGCTAGAAGTGTGCGCTTAGGAGGATGAGGTTGGGGAGAACTTGCAGAGCTCCAGAGAGTGAAGGAAATGAAATGCCCTTATTGAAGAAGGAAAGCCTGGCATTACTAGTGGTATGGGATGTAGCATTTACAAAGCTGTTGCCCAGTGAATCAGAGTTTCAATTCTGTACAATTTAAAAGTAACTGAGCGTCTACTATATGCAAAGCGCAATGCTAGGCCCACTTGTTGTCTATTAGTGATGTTTTCGCTGTTCTTATCAAAATGATAATGATAACGATGCAGTGAAAATTGCATAACTGTGTTCAAATGAGAAGATCGGTCCTTTTCTCTGAGATTATATCCTTCCAATTTGGGGTTATATTTTTTTTTAATGAATTGATGGGAATATTTTTATTGGCAGCTTCATGGTCCACGAAATGGGTAAGTCTGGGAATCCAGGCCTGAGATGTAGACAGCCCAGCCCTCGGGATCAAGTTGAAGAGTGGAGGCCAGGTCAAACTGGAGCTTGTGGGTGGGCGGATGGAGCCTCTGGGCCTTCCAGGAATGTAGTCACTGGTACAGACCCAAGGTCCTAGGAGAACTGAGAAGAAACTAATTTTGAAAGTGCCCTGGGAACCAGCGAATATTTTTGAATTATAGCCTAAGAATGACAAGGAAAGCGCCAAGATGAAACATGAGGGTCTGAGAGAGCAGAAAGCACTAGTAACTGAAATGTGCATTTTATTTTAGCAGGCCTCAGAGTGATGGATCTTGATGTTTGCTTTTTGCATGCAGGCCTTTTCCTGCCAAAACAGCAGGCTTTAGCAATTGGGGGCTGGTGATTCTAGGAAATGCTGATGGATTTAAAGCCATAGAACCAAGATTTGTGTAATAGCCAGCTTGGTTGGGGCCTGTGCAGTATCATAGCATCCAGGGTGAGCCTTGATGCATCTCTAGAAGAAGCTTAAGAATAATTTGCTCATGGAATTGACAAACTTAAATTATTTCTGAGTTTTAAATAGTAGCTGAAGAAAGTAACATATTACTGATAATACTTTTTAAAAAATCTGTGCTAATAATAATAATATATCATTAATATTGTGGAGCTCTTATTTTGTACTAAAAGCTTTATAGCTGTTAATCCTGTGTAATTCTTACAAAACACTGTGGTACTGTTCCCATTTTAGAGATGAGGAAACTGTGGTTCTTTTACTGAAGACAGCACAGTGAACACGGGTACTTGCCCTGCAGTTGTAATCAATACAGAGGAGTCCATGAGTTGCTGAGGGACTGACAGGATGAAAGAGAAACATTTATTCATTAATTAAGGGTCAAATATGTGCTTGGTGCTGTGTAGGAAACATTCATTTAGTCTTTTGGGTTACTGCCTTCTCTCCTCTTTTATAGGTGGGGAAGCCTTGGCTCAGAAAAGTGAAAGGATTTGCCCAGGCCTCAACAAAACCTGTGCTCTTCTTTTCACCACACCACGAAACCTTCCTAAATTCAGCATTTGGGGAAAAGGTGAAAATTTAACCTTTCATTCATTTTCAAAATGGATGTTAACTTAAATCTTCATATTTAATGGTGGGACCATTTCCTCCAAATTATGGCCCTGACGTGCATTTCATTCATCTGAACAAAAATTGGGTAGTAGGAAAATCTAAATATAGTTACTAAATATGTCTGAAACTTGAGGTTGCTGTGTTGAATTTCTCTAGGCAGATTCTAGTCTAGAATGTTTCTATTGTAAATAAAATACACAGGAGTCTGATTCATTGTCATGTGCCAATTATGAGACAATGCTCGGATGACAGAAACTTCTGGTGACTGGAAAAAGATGAGGTGATGATTTCAAGGCTTCTCCAGCAGCCCCATGGCCGACTAGAGACTTCCGGCTGTTAAGGTGGTGGGTCTGGAGAGAGGACCCTGGCCCCCTGGATGATGGGGCCTCTCCTCGGGAGCATCCAGCGTGCTCCTGGGTGCTGGCTCTGCACTTAACCTTCTGATCTTCATTTGGTTTCCCAAGTAGACTTTTGTCCTGGACAAGTCAGTGAACCTGCCACACTGAGTATCCCAATTTGCAGGGCAGTGCTGTTTGTTGGTGGAAGTGAATAATTAGAATTTCCTTAGCATGTAGGCTTCTTGAGTTGATTCACTCCTCAGTATACTAATACAACTACACTTTTGAATATAATAGGCATCATGTGGACTCATAGCGAACTCAGGGGGTATAGATATTTCAGAAGCACTGATTCAACTTCAGATTTTTCTAATGACCCGATCAGAACCTCTTATCCTCCTCAAGAACCAAGTTTTATTTCTTTATGCCTTTTTCACACCCCTAGTGAACACAGAGATGTGTTCATTTGTTGACACCCAGAAACCTCAGCTTCATTGGTTCATGCCTTTGTTCAACAAATGTTTATTGAGCACAAGCTTTGTGCCAGGCACTGTATGAAGTTCAGGGAGATGGAGAGGAATGTACCAGAGCGTTGGTTGCAAGGTGCTGCACCAAGGCATGCGTGTGAAGCTCTAGGGAGTGGCAGGAGGGAGGGCTGTCCCACTCTGCTGGAGTAGGGTGGTCTCACGGAATAGGAGCTGTGGCAGGGACTTCTTTTGTAAACCCCCACTATAGAAAACCCTTCCGCTGTCTCCTTTTCCATTTTTCCTTCACTCAGTAGAACTGTTGTAGCCTGTTTCTTCTTCTCCACAGGATTTGCCACTCTTTCTATAAGGGACCTAGAGATTTGGCCTTTGGGACCTAGAGATTTGGCCTTTCAAATAGCTATAGCAGTGATTCTCAAGGCAGTTTTGCCCTCCAGGGAACGTTTGGCAATATCTGGAGACATTGTCCTGACTGTGGGACACGTACGGACTATGTCATCATCTAGTGAGTAGAGGCCAACAATGCCACCAAACACCCTAACAGTGCAGGCAGAGGCCAGCCCTAGGCAGATGGAGGTAGTGGGGGTTTGGTGGTTACAAGCCAGAGACTTAGGGCTCCAGTACTGCTCCACAGCTGAATAGCCATATGACTGTGGACAATGGAATTATACTTGGGACAACAGAATTCACAGTGCTTCACTTTCCTCATCCAAAAGTAGGAGTATGGGTGATGTCTGTGTAATATGCATATGAAAAATTCATGAGTTAATATATGATACATGAACAATACTTGGCATGAAGTAAGACCTTAACAGTTATTTTTAGTTTTAAGTGAAAACTTTAACTGTTGACTCTAAAGAGCTTGAGTTCGGAGACTCCAGGGCAGCTGAGCTTGTGGCATCACCGGGCAGTAAACTTTGGTGTAGGAATTGGCCAGTTTTTTCCTCTGGTTTCTGTTTTTCCGTGGGTTTTATTTTCCACTGTTTTCACATTTTGAGCCTAGGACTTTGGGTAGCCTTGTCTTTCATCCTTTTTTCCCCAGGGACCCAAATTTGTGCCCTTGATGAACCTCCCCCCAGAGGCCAAAGAAATACATTTATGATTTTCCTTAGCTTTGTCTATTTTGGGAATAGTGAGAAAACAGGAAGCAGGTCAGGGGAGATGTTGCATTACTTCCTGATTGTCACAGCTCCTTTCTTTATAAAATTCCGTGCAGGATTGAGAGGCAGGTGGTAGTGCCTACTTAGAAACTCTTCCTGCTACGCCCACCAGCTCCACCTCCAAGTTAGGTGCCTGCTGCTTCCAAAATACCCCGTAATTGGGTCACAACATTATCTGCCTGCTTGAAGTCATTTCTAAAAATCAAAGCAAAGATGCAAACTATGTCAGCGGGATATGAAATGTCTCCATCCTCTACTCCAGGCTTTGCAGAGTTGTTCTGAAGCAAACTTGTTTTCTCAAATAGGGACCATTCTGTGGCCTAAACCTGTGTCTCGCTTTTGCTTACAAAAGCACTCCGACCACGGTCCTTTGTGACTTTCCACAGGGAGATGAGTTTGTGGGCTCCAATCAACAGGTGAGATTTATTGTTGAATTTTCATAACATAATTGACTTGAAAAGATTTTCATTCAGTGGTTTGAATGGTAGCAACAGATTACAGAAAAGTTAAGAAGTTCCGCTGTAATAGCTTTGTAGTTCCTTCCCATGACACAGTCATCTCTCCCCTGACTGAGAGCAGTGGCCTCTCAGTGGCCTCCTGGCTTGTCTAGCTCCATTCATTCAGTTTGGCTTTCCACGGGCTATGGTGGGCGTTCTTCCAAATGCTGCGTGTGGAAACTGACCAGCATGGAAACTGACCAGGATGGCCACTGCCTCTGCCTGCTGGAAGCTGTCAGTTTATAGGGAAAGACTGACAGCTAAGTAAAGAACTAACTGTGATAAAATGTGATGTGTGCTACCAGAAGTACATAGTGCTTCCCAGAGTAGCACCTGCCCTGGTTGCTGTGGAGGGCGTGTCAGGTAAGGCTTCCCAGGGGAAGGGATGCTCAATCTATCCCATGGTGAGGTGCCCAGCACCTCCATCTGTGTGGCTGTGTAAGGCACCCCTGACTCCCTGCTCCCTCTTGGAGCCCTGCTGGGTCTGATGGTGTGCCTCCACTTAACTTCTGACCACCACTGCCTCTGCAGGCCCAGGAGTCTGCAACCGCCTTCTCCTCGGCCTCTCTGGGTTTGTTCTCTACCCTCCTTCCCAGGTGATCTTCTGAAATCTTCTGCAGGTCTGGGTTTGTCCATCCCAGCCCTTCAGGGGCTCTTGGCTGCCCTCTGGGTGAAGTCCGGGTGAGTCCCATGACGCTACACCTGACACCCGTCGTGATCTGCTGTGCTCTCTGTCTCATGCACTGAGGTTGAGCCACCCCGTTCTTACAACATGCCGGGTTTCCTGTGGCCTTCAGGCATTTATCCTCAGTCCCCATGGCCTGCAGCCACCCTTTCTGTCTGTTCTTTACCTGCTTGACTTTTGTTCCTCCTTCAGGAAGCAGCTTAATCATCAGCCACCTCAGTGTGTGTCAGAATGACTTGAGGGCTTGTTCAAACACACATTGCTGACCCCACCTTCAAGTTTCTGGTCCCTAGGTCTACAGGGTGACCCGATGAAGTCCACCCTTCTAATAACTTCCCAGGTGATGCTGCTGCTGCCCTGGGACCACACTTGGAAGACCACTGGGGCGCATCATCAGAGGGCGGTTGGTTCTCCTTGCTCCCACCGTGAGCTCCTCACGCCCACTTACACCACATCTCTGCATTGCCACCCTTTCCTGTCCTGGCTCCTCCTCCGGTCTGGAAGCCCTGCAGGGATGCACTGCTGCTTTTTCATCTTCCTGTTCCCAGTGCTTAGGAAGTCCTTGGTGCTCAATAAATATTTGTCAAAGAATGAATATATGCAGGAAAAATAATTTTATCATGGGAGGCTTCAATAAATATGCCCCAGGACATATTTTAGTTGTTAGTTTTCCTGAGAATTTATCCCCAGTTATGATGATGTAGTCTTATAGCAGGATTTTAATGAGGTCAGTGTGAGTTTAGTTAACATAAGAGCCAGTTAACTATGTGGTTTTGTGCACAAATTCCAGAAAGGCCTAGGGGAGGAGCTCACTTTACACTCATTATTGTTCCTGGAATGACTCAAATATACGTAGTTTCAAAATTTTATAGTGACTCAGTCTGAAAATATGTGTCCAAAGGAAATGTCAGTATCATTTAATTTAGCAACTGTAGCATAAGCATGGTCTCTTTATTTGAAATAATAAAATCATATTGAACTGAAATTAAATGTAACCAGATGTTTAAGTAATCATTTCTGCAAGTCAGAGGGGAGGGTAGCTGGAGCACTTCATTTACTTATTCATTCTGTGCACGTTTACTGAGCATCTGCTATGTGCCCATAGGCCCTAGGGATATGGCAATGAGTTAAACACTCTCTGCAGAGTGCCTGGTGGGCTCCTTTAGATCAAGTGGCCTGAGTAGGTGACTATTAAGCTGTGTCCTGAGTTTTCACAGTAAGTGATGGCCATGTCAAGTTCATGACATGGAGAGGAGCAATTTCATGTCCAAAGAATGGTGCAGAGGGACTCACTGTAAAACATCTCTTCAAGGAGCCCTGCGGCTCCTATAGTTCTGACCCTGGTTTGATGTCACCTTAGTACTGTGCCTGCTTTTCCAGGTCTCAGTTCTACCCTGGTTTCCATAGTCTCTAAAGCAGTGCTTCCCAAAGTGTGTTCACTGAAACCCAAGGGATTGGAAATATATTGTGAATAAAGGTTTCTACCATCAAGTTCCTCCTCTTTCCCCATGAACATATTCCAGAAGGCCTGCTGAGAAAGAAATTGTTAACTTTGTTTAATTCAGCGTTTGCACAGTTTCCCCGGAACTAGTGATTCTTGGTGTACACCTTGGACAACCAGCTCTAAAGGCACTTCAGGCGACGGAGACCTCTCTCTGCTCCTCACCTTCCACCCTTCTGTGGCTTTCTGATCATTGTAGTAGACTGCAGTGTCTGTGGCAGAGACAGGATTTCTCATGTTGGTTTTCCTTGGGACTTGTGCCCAGCTGGTCAGTCCCAGTGACTTTGGTCCAGGAGTAAATGGCATGTAGAGTCTGGGAGATTATTGCACATTTGCTGCATCAGAAGGAGAGGGCTGTAGTGTCACGTGGGACTCAGGCTGTTTTTTCGTACATGCTTTTGCCTCAGTTATATAGCAGAGAGTGGTTTTTGACTTGAATTGTTCAGATTATGACCAGATCCTTTCTTGTTTTGGGTATTTAGATATTGCCATGGATGTCAGCTAACCCCAAATAGAAGTAGGGAGAGAGGACTGGCCTGTTGGAGTTGCTAAGGGTGAGCATTAGGTATGAGAAATATAAACTTGAGGTCAGGCTTAGTTAATATTGTACTGGGTTTTTGCTGACATTTTGAAACTTTAATCCCAACTTAAAAATACTAACTTTTAGATTTCCTTTTGGTTGATATATGTTTAGTTTTGGTCCTTCCTAGAGTCAGAGCAGATGGTGTGGATCTGTCTTTTTGAAGAGTTTTATTCTCTGATCATCTTTACGGTTGTAGTTCTGCAGGGCAAACCGCTAAAGGGACAAGGTGGGGCAAGCTCACTAAAAATAGGGCAGGAGGCTCTGTCCTGTGCTTCTGACATTTTTATGCTTGGGGCAATTTTTAGAAAGATGCTGGGATACTTAACTAAGGAAAGGATTAAAAGAAGCTGAAGATTTACCCCTGACCGGTGGTTCAGTCTGTTGGAGCATCCTCCTGTGACACCAAAAGGTTGTGGGTTCAATCCCCAGTCCCGGTACGTTCCAGAGGCAACTGATTGATGTTTCTTTCTCACATGGATGTTTCTCTCTTTCTGTTTCGTCCTTCCTCTCTCTCTAAAATCAGTAAATATCCTTGGGCGAGGTTAAAAATCAGAAAAAAGAAGCTGCAGATATAGAAGGAACACCCAGAAACAGTCTACCCAGGAAGGGAACATGGTTTGGAGTGCTAGGGAGAATTCAGCTGTGGCGTTGCCAGGGTTGCTTATGGTTCTGGGAACTTAGTTTATATTCAGAATGATTGGCCCTTCTGGGTCCTCTTAGTTGGGGTGCTCTGTTTTCACGGTGCTTGTGCTCTCTCTAGATGAGACAGGAAATTCAGTATGAACAGTGGCTATGTTGGTCACCATTACCGTGGACAGGGTCGCTATGATTTCAATAACTCCCGCATTTCAGTTAACTCCTGTATTTAAATGACGTGTACTCCAGTGCTTTGAGCAGACAATGTGTGAGCAGTGGTACAAGAAAAATAGCAATCTCGGCTCTCACTCATGAGACTTAGCGGTTGGGTCAGTGTCATTTTCTAAAAATGTCTTCTTTCCAGGACTTGAGGTTATTTATACAAAAATAAATAAAGGAAGTCTTGCACTCCATCAACTCATGTATAATTGTCTCCCGATCACAGTCATCTCCTGCTGGCTTGAGTTTTATTTCAGCTTAAATCATTTTCCTTTACTGGTACTAGATCCTGCTGTTATATATATATATATTTTTTTTCAAGCCACAAATAGAAAGAAGAAACAAAAATAAGATGTGGAATTTTATTGAAGTTTATCTTTCCTCTCTTTAGTTCTGAGAACATGTGGATTGCAAGAAAAACCAATAAAAATCTGAGGAGAATGTTGATTTGTGGCATTATTATCTCTATTTCCTGCAGAGAAAACAAGATTTTCATTAGATGTTGCTGTGCTCTTTTCCACTGAGAGCTATAATAGTGGGATGGATGGCCGCATTTGGAGTTTATATACCTTTCTACTTAACATTTAAGTGATTTCGTATGAACACTTGTGAAGGTGTTGTCCTCTTTCTGTAGCAACTACTAAAACAATATGGTACTGTCTTGCGAAGAACAATTTCCTTATATAACAGTGAAACTTTAGGCAATCTTAACTTATTTCTGCCGTTGGGGAGCTCGGTAGGTACAAGTTTTCATGGAAGTACATTTATTTTTCTGTACTGTTGACCTTGAAAGTTAATTTTTGAAATGTTTGCAGAGATATGATTTTGATAGTTAAGTTAAAGCAGGAAGACATTCAGTGTGATGTAATTATAAAAATTCATTTGCACAAAGCAGAAGATCATGAGAGAATAAGTAGAAATGAAGATGGAGTGGTTCCCTGGTGAAGTTATAGATGGCTTTGTTGACTTTCTCTTCTTCCTCCTCCACTATTCTTAGTGTTTTTTATATCCTTTTAGTGATGAGTAAGTAAATGGGGGAAAAAAGAATGCTTCCATGTTCATTTTTATTTCCTCTAGAGGATGTACATTTCAGGGTGTTTATTCAAGGAGACTAACTGGGAAAAAAGAGAACTGGCCTTGTGCTCAGTGAAATAAACCAGTCACAAAAGGACAGATATTGTGTGATACGCTCATGGTACCTAGAATAATCAAATTCATAGAGAAAGAAAGAAGAATGGTGGTTACCACAGGCTGTGGGGAGCATGCAGTGGGAGTTAGTACTTAAGGGGTCCAGAGGGTCAGTTGGGGAAAGATTAAAAAGTTCTGAATGGTGGTGATAATTATTCAACAATGTGAATGTACTTAATGCCACAGAACTGTACACTTAAAAATGGTAAAAATGGTAAATTTTGATATATATTTTACCACAATAAAAAAATGTTTATCCAAAAAAAAAAAAAAGAAAAGAAAAAGAGAGAACTGGTCCCACCCCACGTCCTCTCCAGCCCAGGGACGTGACCCGATGAGTCTTCCCTAATTATCAGTTGAGAACCTGGAGGAATTAATTCGCATTGGACTGGGGCGTGTTCTAGCCTTGGTGCAATCTGCTACAGGGGCTGAAGCTCTGATGGGTGGGGAGGTTATCTGTGCTCACTTGAACCTGATAGTGAGCTCCTATCTTTTCAAAAGCTTTTTTTGTGTATGAAACTAACACTGACCTAGACAAGTTTGAGGTTGTGAATTGAGTATGCTCTACGTGGGGCATATTTTGACCATGTCTATTACTGACTTTTACTTTGGAGATGAAATCACTTGGTAAAAATTAATCTTCATGGGGATGTCCTCAAACACTGGCACCTTTTCTATTTAATTCTGTTAAACATACTGTCCGAGCCAAGCAACTAAGTGGCCTAACGCTTCTTTTGCCTTGTCCATGTTGTTCTAAAGAAAACACAGAGTTTAGATGTAGACAGAGATGAGTTTCAGTTTGGGCCCTGCCCTGAGATGGGTGTAGATAGGGGGCTGTCCTGCCTGTGCCACAGTTTCTCTACCTGTAAACCGTCTAGAAGGACACCTACCTGGTTGGGAGGGCTTACTGTGATAACATGTGGACAAGCATTCTGTGAAGTGATCAGGATATTTACTTCCTTGATTTCCTGTTGGCAAAAGGTCAGTAGGTTAACCAGGGTGTTCTAGGTTAAGTTCACATTTGTTATTGTGCTACAGAAGATGGTCCTTGATCAATAACCTACATCCTGCTTAGGATTAAAATATTTTTAAATAATATTTTGGAAAGGCTGATGGGGAGACATTTGTAATTGGTAGTTAAGTTTTTAATGCTTTATATGCAATGCACGGTCTTGATTTTTATTGTCACGTTCCCCCTCCCCTTTTATTGTCTTCACAGAATGTGGATGACAGTTCCTTCCTCAGTGTGTTTGATGCCTCCGATTACAGTTTGGTAGGCTTAGAAGACCTGTGTGTTGGGATTTGAACCTGGGTTAGTCTATCAGCATGGCGACTCCAAACAAGTTACCTTTTCCCCCCTCACCTGTAGGAGGACCCCATAGAAATGATCAGGGTTAAAGTTAATTGAGCACTTACTGTGAGACAGAGGTCACTGTGACCGATGTGTTACGTGGAGGATAATATCGTTTGGCCCAATACCTCTCTGAGGCAGCTGCTGTGATTAATTATCCACAAATCCAGGTGGGGAAGCTGAGACTCACCAAGGTTGTCTGAGGGCATACAGCTAGAGCAGGTGACAGGGTTGGCCCGAATGTAGATTATGAGCACAGAACTTGCTATTGGGGAAGGTACTCTGTAAATGTGAATCAGGCTCCCCTTGTTCCCTTAAATTAATATTTCCCTAGGACACGAGAGCTACTAGATTGCAAAATTTGGGACTTCCTTAGGAATGTCTGAGCCCAACTAATGTGAGAAGGCACATGTCAGAAGCACACACTATATTTGATTGTAATTGTAGCTGCTTTGCATTTTTCCTAATTGCTTTTTTGTTGTTGTTGTTAAACAAAGAAAATTTCTACACTCTCTGTAGGGTGATACATACTTTTAAAGGATGTAACTGGGGTTCTGATGTTTTTCTTTAGGAAAAGTCAGTTATTTCTCTAATCATTGAGCCTTCTGTCCTGAGAATTTGCTCAGCATAATTACAGAGGATAAGCTCCCGCCGCCAGGGGTAAGCCACTGGCCATCTTGAAATGCTCTGTAAATATATTAGCCTGAAAATTGCATTTTAATGTGGTGTACTAGTAAAACAGAATTGTACTTGCTAAATTATTCCTTGTCTACAATGATCTTTTTCTAGAGGAAGGCTACTTTATTTTTTAAAAAAAGATATGGGTCATTTATTTCTTCCAAAATAATTGAAGTGTCCTTTGGAATAACCTGCTAGTACTTCCCCTTTGACTTGAGTCTGGATAACTGATGGAATGGAAGAAAGTAGATCATATTTCAGGTCAAGAACTCGATTTTAGGAATATTTTCTCTACAGTGTTTGCTTCGAGTAGCTTTGGCCTACTGTGAGTCCTAACTTAAGTGCTTTATTTTAATACTGAAATGAGTTAAGGTCATTTGTGTGGCCCTTCTCACCTATGTGATGCTAGCAAACTGTGCTCATTTATTCAGTTATCAGTGGTGCCATCCAAAACAACCATTTCATCTCACCTGTAATGTGGAACCTAATCAACAAAACAAAGAAGCAAGCAAAATATAACCGGAGACATTGAAATAAAGAACAGACTGACAGCAACCAGTGGGGAGGGGGTAACTGGGGCCCGGAAGGAGGAAGGGTCATCGAGGAATGCGTATGAAGGACACATGGACAAAACCGAAGGGGGGTAGGATCAAGGGTGGGAGGTGGGGATGACTGGGGTGGGTGGGAGTGGTGGGCAGAAAATGGAGACAATTGTACTTGAACAGCAATTAAAAAAAAACATTTCATAGAATAATTCCTGAGTACTGGGTTGGTTAACAATTATTCAGGCCGGAGAATTTTCCCAAGTCTATTTAAAGGGCTGAATTCTGAACTCGCCTGTTTTGGAAATTTCTGTTGCTTCTCTAGCGTACCAAGAAAATCAGGCTCCCAGCGTGCGGTGAATATGTTTCTCATGATTAACAGAGGAACAGAGCACTGCTGAGGTGTAAGTCTGACATTCCACTTTAGAATAGGGAAGCTGTCATTGGGCAGATTTGAAACACACTCATTTACTTGAATACTTGTATACTTTATTTACATTTTTCCTTGAAGGCTAATTTTTGTTAATATTTGAAGGTTGCGTGTAATCCTAACCTATTAGCCATACACCCCAAAGAATCATTAGCTTTCAGAAGAAATGGGTACCTCTACTAAGAGTTTTAAGAATAAAAGAGCAAATGATTTTACTATTATAGGATATTGTTTAATTAATGTTCATTGCTCAATATTCAGAGGTGTTGCCTTAAATGGAAGAAACAGGTATATAATAAATTACTTCCTTATTATTGCAGTTAGTTCTACTATTTCTATTTGTGTTCTTCTATTTCCTTTTTTTTTAAAGATTTTGTTTATTTATTTTTAGGGAGAGTGGAAGGGAGGGAGAAAGAGAGGGGGAGAAACATTGGCCCACAACCCAGGCACGTGCCCTGACTGGGAATTGAACCTGCAGTCTTTAAGGTCGCAGGCCGGCACTCAGTCCACTGATCCACACCAGCCAGGGCTTCTATTTCTATTTTTATACACACATGTACACCTCGCTTGTGTGCACACACATGTGTATTCTCCCTCTTACTCAGTCTCTTCCACTCTGCCCAAGGCTGTGCAGCATTTTTCCGACAGCTGCTGTAACAGCAGCAACAGTGGTCCTGTACCCAGCCAGGTCCTGGGAGAGTCACAGAAGTAATGATGCAGGAAACAGCAGCTTCCACAAGGGATGCATTAAGCTGCTGATGAAAGTAGCCTTGGGGAGTCCCAGGCATCTGCTGAAGGGTTCGGGAATGCCAGTGTGCGGATCACTGTCTAGGGGAAGGTCCTAGGCTTTGGTGTCCTTCATCCCTTGCTTCCAGCCCTAGATCTGTCCCTAGGTGTAATCATGGACAAATCACGCCTCAGTTTTCTTCATTCACAGACTGGAGACACTAATGCCCACTTTACAAGGTTGTGAGGATTATGTGAGATCACATATACAAGCCAAGTGTCTGAGAGGGCTTAACCACGTAGCAGGTACCAGTGGCATTCACTCTTTTCCCCAGGTCTTTCTCTTTGTCCTCATTTACTGTTAAGATTAACTGGTAGATGAGAAAGCTTTGGAGGCTTGTATATTATATAAGTAAATATACTCTGGTTATCTAGAAAGAGGTACTGAGATCAAAGAATTTTAGTGCATGAAGTAGCTGATGTGAGACTAGAGTTCTACCAACTTAAAAAGTAATCCAGTTTCTCAGCTAATAAAGTTTCATTGTCAGCAGGTTCATTGTCAAGCTCACACCACCAGAGGTTTGGTGGTCTTCCAGAAAAGACTAGCTGGTAATCTGGCCTCTCTTACCATGGCCTTGCCCTACCTGTGCTATTTTCCTGTCTCAGGAGAGAACAACACTTCAGAAGGTCCATTTCAGTATCGAGATGGTGTGGTCTCAATTGTCAAACACATCATTTGACTAAATGCCATCAGCTATGGTTTGTGAAAATGGGTCCTTCATCACGGAGGTGAAATGAAGGGGTTGAAAACAAGCGGGAAAGTGACTTCATTTATTTTGTCATTGCTGACAAATAAAGAGTCCTGCAAATGTGTAGTATTGGCCAAATAGTCACTGTGATACCTCGGCCGCTGCACTGGGGGATGTGACTGAGTCAGGACCACCCAACACACCAGAGGCACAATCAAACAGTGCCCCCACCATGATTTTCAGACTGGCCACCCCACCTGGTGAGGCACTTGTATTGGTAAGAACCATCTTATTTTACACTTGGGTTTTTTAGGGAAGGTTGTGGGACAGATGAATGCATACAAATAAAATTTTAAAAGGAGTTAATAGCTGTTGCTATTGTCAATAGATCCCAAGTTAACCAGAGTAATTAAATAGGCTGTTGCTGAATGTTCGTAACCATGGTTTGATCATGTTAAGCACCCAGGCATTAATAAGGGGGAGAGGAGGCTGTTGGTTGGCTAACGTGGACAGAAGAGGAAAATATATGTGGTACAAGTTTACCATCACCTAGCCCCCGTCCCGTGAGTGGCATGCCTTCAGTCTGAGCATTCTTCCTGGAGTCTGCAAGGCTGCTGCCAAGATTATGTTTGTGTCCTCTTGTGCATGACCTGACCTTTGGGTTCCCGCCGAGTTCCTCCCTAGGGAGAATTAAAATGATCCAGTTGGATCTGAAAGCATCATCTACATGGGAAATGGCAGGCCAGCCTCAGAGCTGGCCTGGGTGCCCTTTCCTCCAGCCTCTTGCTGCTCTTGTCCATCTGAAAGAGACCACCAGCTCCTCACTGGTCCATTTCTCCAACGTTCCTTAATCAGAAGTGGGAGGTTAGCTTTCACTGGCTTTTTCCTTCCGAGATCTCTCAGAGAAGGGTCTTACTTTTTGAAGTCTTTCTATTGGCCCAACTGCTTTGTCTCACTGGGAGGTAAAGTTTAGCTAACTGAAGGAATCAAACCATATTTTTATGGCCCAGTATATAAGACCAGTATGAAGTTGTCTCTGATGCATAATCTGTACAGCAAAATTCTGGAAACCAAAACACTAGCCACATCTGGTTATACAAAGGAGGACTCGGATTTCTTTTCTCATGAGTGATACTTGCTCTTCTTTTCGCACTTCTTCTGATGAGAGGATCACAGGCAGAACTTGAAGAAAGAGACTAGCTGTGAAGCTGTGGAACTTTTTTTTTCCCTTCAAGGATGATAATATAAGGCAACTTTTTAATGAAAAAAATAACAGCATGTATAAGTTTGGACATACTTGGATAATTATAAAAGGAGATGAAACATTTGATCATTAGCCATGAAGTTGGAAGGGAATTTTATTGAAGGCATATTGAACTGTTCAAACAAAATCCAGTAAACATTTATTGACCACCAGCCCCGCACTAGGACAGTGTATGAGTTGCTTAGGAGACACAAATGGATGAGCCCCGGGCTGTCTCCCAGGGACTGTGTCCAGAAGATGTAATGACTTCCTCAGGAAAGCTACACGTTGCATGCATTATGTACAAATGTACATAGACCTACATTACTTGTACTGCAGATGTCAGTCCTCAGTAATTGGAATAGGTGAGTTTTAATTACTCATTAAATTTTTAAATTAAGGTGTACCTTCTCTACAGAGAAGTGCATACATGTTAAATGTACTGCCCGCCAGGTTTTCCCGTGTGCGTGCACCTGTGCAGCCGTTATCCAGGCCGAGAGAGAATATCTCCGTCCGTCCTGCAGCTTTCCTCCTTCCCGCCTTTCCTCCATTCCGACAGAAACCCTCCCCGCACACCTCTGTCACTGTAGAGGAGTTATCCCTGTTTTGGATTTCATGTCAATGGAGTGACTAGGTCATACAATGCATGCTCTTTCACGTTGGCTGTAAAGGGGTTTGGAACAGGTGTCCCCCAGATGTGCTACTTGGCGTGTGAGTTATTTTGAGCTGAAGGCCATCGAGACCCTGCAGGCTCATAAGGCACTTTTATCTTTCTCTTGGATGTGTTAGGTGCCTTGCCTATAATAAGAGTTATCACCAGAAATAACATTTTATGATCTATCTATAAGGCAGGGCAAACTTCTAATTACTGAATATCTGCTCTTCTTATCGTCCTGTGAATGACCTGCCTCCCCTCTCAAGTCCCAAGGTGCATTATCTCATTCTTGGCTCAGAACATCATGCATACCTCAATCCCCACTTTTGTCTCTGAATCTCTCGTGTGTGGGGTTCTGTACCTACGCATGTAATTAAAATTGGTCATTTTCTCTTGTTAATCTCTTTAAATTTTTTTTAAACTGATTTTAGTGAGGGAGAGAGAAACATCAATTTGTTTTCCCACTTATCCAAGCATTCATTGGTTGCTTCTCGTATGTGCCCTGACTGGGGATCAAACCCACAACCTTGACATATTGGAACAACACTCTAACCAACTGATCTACCTGGCCAGGGCTGTGTTCCCCTCCTGTTATTCTCTTTTATGAAGACCAGCTGAAAGAACCTGGAAGGGTAGAGGAAAGTTTCTTCCCTCCCCCACAGCTGTCTTCTTCTCAGCCATCCATATTGTTGTGAGTAGCAGTAGTTCACTCTTTTCCATTGTGTGGAGCGTTCCATTATATGACTGCACTTCAACTTATCCACATTGCTGTTGAAAGACATTTGGGTTTCCCAGTTTTTGGCTTTTGGGAATAATGGTGCCATGAACATTCTTGTAAATGCCTTTTGGTGGACATTTAATGAAGTCTTTAAAAATGATTGTTCAGGTTTGCATCCCAACCAGCTATGTATGAAGCCACAATTTTTTAACCCCGTTAGGACTTCCCGTGTTCCCCACTATAGTTAACAGCACACCCATCCCCGCGGGCACGAAAGCTGGGAAGCTTCCCGCCTCTCTCATGTGCTTCATCCAAGTAGATCATCCACAGGAATATTTTCTCTCTTCAGTCCCCAGGTATCTTCATTATTTTCTCTCCTTGATGGCGCTAAAGCCTGCTCATTCATTGTTCTGTCTCTAGGTTTGCTTTTCTGTAAGTCGATCTCCAAGTGTTCTCCTAGAATATTAAGGTACATAACTAATAGCACTCATCACAATTCATAGACACTTTAATGTGAATTGAATGAGAATCTAATTTAAAATTGGCCGTCATGTAAAGTTTAAACTCCTTTGCATAAATACATATTAGAAGGAGTTAAAGAGCAAGGATTTTTCAGACTACTGGCGATACCATTTGGGAAATACACACACCCTCTCATCCACTTTTGCACTTTGCCTTTGCAGTAAGATTTGGCTTACAAAAATGGTTAAAATGGGAATAGATAGATTCATGTCACAGAAGCTTGTAAGAGTACTATCTACGGAAGGATCTTTCAGTTTAGATTTAAAAATCTTGATTGTTAAAAATAGCTATTAGATGACACTTTACAGCTTAAGAATATGTATGTTTGTACACAAATGCATGTATTTCTCATTTAATTCTTACAACAACGGGGTTCAATAGGTAGTATTACGTTATCTTCTTTTTGCAAGTAAGGAAATGAGGTCTGTGAGGAGCTGAGTGACTCACCCACAGTCACATGGACAGTACTCGGTGGCTTGGTACGTATAGCCAAGCCTTCTGACTTCATAGCCTGCGGTCGTTACATTCAATTTCATCCGTTCTGCTTATGCTTCTGCAGACAAGATCTGAACTTAAGAATCACTCATTTATTTTTCTCAAATTGAAATACCCTTATTGTTTTTCCTCATGTTATAAAAGTGGCCGAGGTTTTAGTAGAAAACACAACAATATAAAACAAAGTATAAAAAAAGAAATTTTAAAATTTCACCTGAAATAGATAGGTTTTTCTTTTTACTATCATGGAAACTGAGGGACTGGTGCCCTCTATCACCTGAGATTCTATTTTGTATCATCTTGTCTTTACATCATCAGGAAATAAAATTCTAGCTGAAGCTCATAGCCTGACCTGACTTCATGTCTGTGCTGTGATTTTTTGAATGCTAAAATTTGAAATAATCTTAAGTGAGAAGACATGATACCAAACAGCAATCGCACATTGATGATTACTATGCATGTGCAGAAGCCATGAATTTTAGTGATAAAATTAGGTCGTTTCTATGTACCTTAAGTATTCGCTTACACTTGCAATCATTTTCAAAGGAACATAGAGTGCAGTCAGGTGCATGGGGTTGAGAGTCCAAACTGGCCAGAGTTCCCGTCCTGGCTTCATTGCTTCCTTTTGTATGTCCTGTGCTCCAATTTCTCCATTGCTTGGAGCCTCAGTTTTCTCATCTGTCTCACTGGAATAGTACCACCTGATAGGGTTGCTGTGGTGTGGGATCAGGTCAGTGCTAAGGCATTGCTGTTATTTTAGTAGTAGTATGATGGTCCTTTATTTATGGCCACCAGTAATTTGTTTCCAAGTGCAGTGGAGAGCTGGACTTCAGCAGTGACAATAGTGAGTGTCTCATTAAGATTGCACAAAAGCTTCATTTATTCAGTGAGTGGTGCAGGTGTTGGCATAGTGGTAAAAGAAGGCACATCGTACTTTGGAACTTCTCGGATTCTGCTCCGTGGCCATCGGCAGCAGAGAACTGAAGCCCGCGGCTGCAAAGTGAGCGTGTGCCCACAGCCCCATGAAGTCAGGTGTGTACCCGACAAATGAATAACATGCTAATTATGATCCTACCTTGGAAGAAAGCTGTTAGAATTGTAGCTTCAGGCAGCGTGTAAGACCTAGCTTTTTAAGTTGGCAAAATAATGATTACTATTTTTAGTTTAATTTCTACCCTTTAAAAATGTAGTATACTCCTTGCTACTCCTGGATGGTTTTATGTATTTTAATTAATGTTATCTTACTGCATTTGTGCCCTGAGGCTGCTTTAGCAAAAGATGTAATTTCAGAAGGTTGATGAAATTAGATAGGTCTGACTGGGAAGGCTCTGTTATTCATATTTATGGTTATAAAATATTTCAGGTACCTCTGTGTACGACATTCCTATGCTGGAAACTCAGAGACGGTGATGTGATTCCATCAGTCTGAGTGTGGGCTCAGACCACTCAGTAATAGGAGCTCCACTGTGGGTTGATTTTGTTGTTTTTGGTGTTAACATGTCTTTACATTTTTCCCTTAGACTTTCATCATGCAGTCATGTGAACCCAAAGTGATTCTGTAAACCAAACATGCACAAGTCCCCTCCCCCAGATGTATTGCTTTATAGTCAGACCTTATATAGTCTGGATTGAGTTGGCACATGGTACATGCCCAGGTGGAAATCAGCTGTATTTGGGTCTGAGCGAGCAGCCAACTATAGAGCGTGGGGCATTATGCTATAGTAGCCAACATATAGAGCATTTTGATTATGCTATTACAGTTTTCCTGATTTTTCCCCCTTTGCCTCCTTCCACCCAGCACCCCCCACTCAGGGAATTCCCCCCACCATCGTTCATGTCCATGGGTCATGCATGTAAGTTCTTTGGCTGCTCCATTTCCTAGACCGTACCTACATTCCCATGGTTATTCTGTAACTATCTATTTATACTTCTTAATCCCCTCACCTCTTCACCCATTCTCCCCACATCCCCTTCCCATTTGGCCACCATCAAACACTCTCTGTATCTGTGATTCTGTCTCTGTTTTTCTTGTTTGCTTAGTTTGTTTTTTAGATTCATTTGTTGATAGATTTGTATTTTTGCCACTTTATTGTTCACAGTTTTGATCTTGTTTTTCTTAAGTAAGCCCCTTTAACATTTCATATAATAAAGATTTGGTGATGATGAGCTCCTTTAGTTTTTTCTTATCTGGGAAGCTCTTCTTTTGCCCTTCAATTCTAAATGATAGCTTTGCTGGGTAGAGTAATCTTGGATGTATTGCAATAAAGTGAAAGGCAATTCTCCAAGAAAGAAAAAATATTTGAGTGAGGCTTGAAATAAGGCACAATCAATAAAGAGAAAAGATATGATAAGCTGTTTGTTACGATAAAATGCAGAGCAGTTTCTTGTTACTAGGAGTTAAGAAGCAGCATGTCACAAAGCTATTGAAAAGTAATTACAGCGATCCCTCACCTATCGTGGGAGTTACGTTCCGGAGACCCCCGCAATAGGTGAAAATCCGCGAAGTAGCGGTGTTATATTTATTTTATTATTTATATATATTTTAAGGCTTTATAAACCCTTCCCACACTCCTATACACCTTTCCCACTCTCTTATTAACCTTCCCCACACTCTTATAAACACTTCATATGCTCTTAAACACTTTCTACACTCTTAAACCTACATGATTTTAACAACATATAAAATTCTATATGGGTGCTCACCAGTGAAGTACAGTTGTCCCTCGCTATATCGTGGTTCACTTATCGCGGCCTCACTGTATTGCAGGTACAAACCATGATATAGTGAGGGACAAATGTACATAGTACCTTCCCTTCCTTGAAGGTTAGGATACTGAAATCTTCTCTTGGTGGTAGAACTTGAGGTTGCAAAATTTAAAATCCTAGGAAGAGGGGAACAGTCGGGAGTGTCAAGATAATAAGTGAATCTTAGAAACTTTCTTTGTATGCACTTTTTTTGTTTCCCTAAAATCAAACAGTGAAGTGTATTTTAGAAACCTCACACAGTTTCATTGTAATGGTGTTATTCCTTTTGCTATGTAACATATAATGACCATATTAAGAGGCTTTTGTTTTATCCAGGGGCTCATCTCCAAATAGTGCCTTTTCCTCCCTCCCTTCCTTCTTTTCTTCTGATATTTACATTCAGTTATTTCCTGTTTTATACCAGGTACTATTTTAGGCTTTAGGGATACATCAAAACAAAGTCCTTGTCCTTGATAAGATTATATTCTAGTTGGGGGGTGTAGGTAAGGGTGTTAGGGTTGGGGTCTCCAGAAGCATATGCTGGGGTGGAGTTTGGGGAGCAGATGTTCGTTTGGGATCATTACTGTGACCAGCAGGAGACGGGATTGGGCAGAGGAAGAAGTTTGAACCGCGCTGCAGGTTTGACAAGGCCTCCACCAAGCCACCAGTGAACTCTGAAAGGAGCATCAGCTGTCAGGACTAGAACGAAGGAAGCAGAGCCATGGCGATAATCTAGGCAAGAGATGGTGGTAGAGGGGGCGGTAGTGAGAGATTCTGTAATCGGGAGTTAATGAGATAGCAGGAGAATTCAAAGAAAGGAAAGGAGGCTCTCAGAAGGCAAGCACTAAACGTGTTTCAAGACAGAGTAATCATCCAGTAGGACGAGGTTTGCATTGACCCCTCCCTGGCTTTGGCAGCCTCGGGGGCCTTGACAACAGAGGTTCTGCCAGAACAGCGGGACGAGAGTCTGACTGCAGTGGACTCAACCACAGGGGAGAAAGCAGAGACTGTAAACACAGATGGCTCTGGAGTTTGCGGCTAGATCTCTGACTAGTTTGCCGAGGACCCGTGGACACCCCAGAGGTGCTGAGTAACTAGGATGCCAGCGATGGGAAACCTTTACATCACCGTCTTACAGCGGAGGTCAGGTGCTTCTTAGATGCCCTTTCCTTGTCTTTCACGGGGTTGTTTAACTTCCACTCTGCCCAGTGATGATCACTTTGTGCCAAAGTATGTGATGTTAGCCCCTCGCAGACAAATTTTAGCTCCTATCCTTCTAGCAGGATAGTATGCTGACACTGAGTTTCTTTTCTTTTTTTTAAACAGCTTTATTGGACAGAGTCAACCAGCTCTAAGCAGAGTGCAGTGTTGCGGGAGGGGCTGACTACATTAGGGTAGCTCTTAGATACTTGTCTGGGGAGGGAGGGCTCCTTGAAAAATCAAAATACGGAAGCACCTTGGAAACACTGACTTCCTGTGGGTGAGTCAGGGAGGGTTAGGGCTATATAGGATTAGGCTTAAGGGAAGAAGCATTCAACCTTAAAGGAAATTTATCTGGGATTCACTTGCTTGGATAAAGAAAATGAAGAAATGATACATAATTAGCTCTCAGGATAATTTGCATCCCAAAACAATTTTAGCTGCACTTCAATTTCTTTATTCACATATCTTAAAATCCAAAGTTAAGAGCAAAGTATGAGGAGCAGACTTGAGTTTCATCTCCTCTCACTCTCCCAGTCCGTCTCGCTAAGGGAGCCGAAGACCCAGAAGGGCAACTGCGTAGAGTGGGGTGGAAGAAAAGGGCTTTGAGTTGTAACCTCCCTCTGCCCCTGAATGCTTGGCGAAACCATTTAGAGAAAGCTCTGGACACTTGCTATAATTGGATGTGGGTGAAAGTGTAAATTTAAACTTTCAGGGAGACCGGTACAATTTTGGAACCAAATGAGATATTGAATACTTGGTTTCTACAAGGCTATTTTAAGTCTGAATAGTTTTTGAACATAAATGGTAGAATTAAATTTGATCTTTGATGTCCTTCCTTTTTTTTTTTTTAAGAGGGCACCATTTAAGAGCACATCTATTCTATTAACTCAGAGAATTCATTTGACCGAATGTGATTATTTCTGTGAGATGAATGGGGCTTTTTCTTTCAGGGGTTTATTCCCTTCCACGGAGTTCACAGGGCGGGGAAAAGGAAGTGGAATTAAACTGCCCTAAGAGAAGAGCTTTAGATTTAACAAAAGGCACACTTTCCTGATGAGGCTCCTTGAGGATGGTTATGGCTTCTCTGCAGGATTTGTAAATCACTCCCTCGTAGATGACGTAGATGACGTAGATGACGAAGGTGTGGGAACAGCAGAGTGATCAGGAGAGCTAAAAAGGGACCGGCGGGGGAGGGCCACATTTGTTCCATTGGAAGATACCAGAAAACATCTAGGCAAGTTTAACTCCACTGTTAAAGACCCTCAAGCAAGCAAAAAGGCCCAACCACACCGTCTTGTAGGTTTGCCAAGGCTTATCCGAGCCCCCTGCGACCATGTGGTTGGAAAGCAGTTGTGTCTGTGTAGGAGATGTGAGCTGGCAGACAGACGTTCGTCATGGACTCAAACCTTTGCCCACGCACACCAATGATTTCTCAGGTTTTTGTCCCCTCTGAGCATTATTTTATTCTTGCAGCTGTCCTGTCTTATCTGAGATTGGCTTCTTACATTCCACATTGAAATTTGGGTAGGAAAGAAAGAGGAGGATTAGTTAGGTATTGTTTTTAATAAATCCTGTAATGCATTAACATATTATTGAATACTATTTTATATGCTTTCCCTCAAGACTGTAAAATATTGTCATTTCCAAGATAAGGAAAATTCCCAGGCTGCTGTCTTCTTCCGAATTCATATATAATCTAGCATTATTAACCCTTTGTAGCTCTTTTTTGTGGCAATATGTCTGCTATGGGAAATTTTAAATAAAGCCAGCTGTGTTAAATATTCATAGAATCAATTTTCACTTGTTTAAAGTCTTGGGTGATTTATCTTCAGGGAATGTTAATACGGCAGTAATTCTGCATTGCATTTCTTGCACCAATGTTTAATTGATACTATATTTCATGAGGATTATTGCAGGTTTATTGCTGTTGTATTTAGAGTTGTGGTTCTGTGGCAGTAATTCAGAGGAATAGAATCCCTGAATCTGTTGTTTCAGTTTTTAATTGTGTGTGCTTTTGAGCTGACAAGTTTGAGGAGGGCTGTTAACTGTTTAGTAGGACTGAGGGACAAAAACCATTTTGGTGGAGCAGACCCGGGGAGACTGTGCTTGACGAGTCATTGAGTGAGTCTCTATATTTTTTTTATGATGGTAGATAAGTTTAATCTGTATTCCTTTTTAAATTGATATAAAATGTGATATATATATTTGTTTCGTTGGGTATTAGTGTTTGCTTTACTTCTCAATTGAGGTACCAGGGACATTTCAGGCTGTGTGAACGACAGCAATTATGTTGCTTTTTAAGTCTGATTGATTTACATTGTTATTCTTTTCTGGAAACTTAAATATAGGGTCTGGCACAAATAACACCCCTTTTTTATTACAGAATCTTTTATTACCGAATCATAAGCATGTAATTCTGTAACAATATCACACTCAAGCACACCGTATGATATTTTAGGTAAAATGTTCAAATTGCTGTCTGTCTCGTGCAAGACATGCACGTACCCTGCCAACCTCCCTCACGCAGGCCTTCCTTCTGCCGGACCCTGTAGTTTTTGAGGCCACTGGCATCCCAACCGTGCATTCTCATTGGAATGTCACATCCTATGCCACTCTGCAGGTGCTCGCTGTTGTATGGAAAGAATACATAAATGTCCTCACAATTAAAAACGTTTGTTGAGTGAATAAACAGATGTTCATTCAATAGAAGTGGCTCATATGGCACAGTGGTGGGCCCTGAAGGAGGAAGGAGGGATTGCCCATCAATCACAGTCCTTAACAAATATTTGTTTATTTATTGAATGAATGAAATGAATGAAAAGTGGGAAAAGAGGTAGGTGGCTGTACTGGGTGGGTGGAAGGGAGTAGTAAAACATGCAGAAGCTGTAAAATTCAAGGCACTGCTAACACCTAAGTATTTTGCATTGGATTTAACTCAGGCAGCAGAATGTTCTAGAAGGAACTCCAAACTAGAAGTCAACACAGTTTGGTTCTTTGTCACTTGCTAGGAATGTGACCCTGGGTGACTCAGTGAATTTTTAGACCTTGGTTTTTCTCCTCTGCCCTACCTTCCCTCAAGGCTTACTGTGAGGCTCGATGAGAGAATTTATATGAGAGTGTTTTGCATACTGTGAAGGGTCATACATATTAGGTGGTGGTGTGAACCTTGATGGATGATGAGGTTCGTTCATCCATGAAATAGTTGCTGAGCACCTACAGCAAGCCATGACCATGACCTGTGATAGACAGTGCTGGATAAAACACAGGTCTACCTCTTGGGCTTTCATTCTAGAGGGTGAGGAAGGTATCAGCCAAGCAATCACTCAAATATGTACTTACACACTGTTACAAGTACTGGGAGGTACAGAGTGCTAGAGGCTCATTCTAGTCTAGGCAGGGGGAGAGCCTCCTTCCAGGGTTTGAGGTTCATCTTGTGCTTATGTGAAGTCTTCAAAGGTTCTTGTAGGGAGTGACTTAAACCTACATTGCTTTAGTAAATTCAATCTGGTGGCTGCACATTGGATAGGCTGATGAAAGATCGGAGTCTGGGAAATAGTTAAATGAAGATACTGTCATATAGATCCTATGTTTGTCTTATGACATATGTCATATCTGTTCTTAGAATTGTTTAAATTGTTTTAATATTTTAAATGTTTAATGTTGATATTTTTATGTGAGTTTTTTTGGAGGCTTGATGTTTGTGTGGTTTTTCATTTAGTATATGAGTGAACATCTATTTTCAGTTAAATGTGGTTACCATAAAATATGAGCAAGCACTTATTCCATTGGTTCTGTGTGCCAGAGGGAGCGCGCTTAGTGGCGTGTAAATATTAACTCCTCCTAACTTTCAGCGACCACGTGAGGTGTGGAGATCGCATCGTCCTCACTTTACAGACGAGGACACTGAAGCCTGCTCAGAGCTGTGCCGCTGGTGAGTGGGACTTCCACCCAGGCCACCCCGTTCCCAGTGTGTGTTCTTAGTGACTTCACTCTCGCCTTTTCACCGAAAAGCATGAATTCAGCATTCCACGAGAGCAGATAAAGATGCCGGTAAAGCAATGGGGAGGTAACCTCTTGAATCCCTTTGTCTCAGTATATTTCCTTCTTGTTTTTTTTTAAAATGAAAATTTGTTAATTACAAACTTAGGAAGAAAAGCTATTTTAAGTCCAAATAGGTTTAAAAGTTCTGTTGTGGTTTTATGCATTTTGCCCTGGAAAATTATGGAAACTTAGTAGTTCGCCCTTGGCATCGCTGTCTGGGTTGCGGATCTCCCCACTTTTCCTCTGCTTCCTAACTGGAGTAACCGTCAGCTGAGCCAGCGAGTGTCCGTGTCTGCTCACTGGGGCAGATCTTACGTTTGCCGCTTGCCCTTCACTGCCCATAGAGCTTAAGTTCAGGGTCAGTTGTGTATTTATTCCAAGGGCGGTAGAATCTTAGTGTGGAGAGCACTTGTGGTATGCACATTGGCTGATTCCAACTTCATAGACGGGGACCCCAAGATCAAGGTGAGACGCTTCCACAGGGCTGTGGTGCTAATTACGGGTAGAGCCAGAATGGAGAGCAGGACGTGGAATGTCAGCCCCGTGTCTCCCACAGCCGGTGCAGGCCTTACAGGTGGAGGGTGGCAGGATGTGCCACCAAAATATGACTTAGTAGTTCAGGACATGCCACTCATGATATACCACTTTCATATATTGGTTATTTTGAGCTGTGGGCACTTGAAAAACAGCAAATGAAGGGGAAGGCTTGACCTCTCCTTATCTGCCGGAGGACAGATCCTCCAAAAGGAACTCAGTTGCCATTGACCGCCTCCCTGGGAGTTTCATCCACCAGGGAAGACTGACTCCTGCCCTGGGGAAGGAGACTAGAAGTGGGCACCACACCCAGACACACTTTGTCACAGCCTGTCGTACCTCCCAGCTGTTCTTCTAAGGCCCCATTTATCTTTCCTAAAAGTCAATTAATCTGCCCTAAGAGGTGTCTATCCCCCTTCCCCTTTCCCTGTTAAGACTCGATTTAAGCTTGAATTCTAAGCCACCTGTTTGAGTTACTCATTTCGCCTGGGTAGCTCCCATGTGTACATGAGTTCTACATGTTCTACACTTCTGTTTACTTTTATCTTGTTAATCTGTCTCTTATTTCAGGGATCTCAGTTAAGAATTCAGAAAGGTAGAGGGAGAATCATTTTCCTTTCCCTGCACTTGTTTCCATGCCTTTCCCTTGCACATTTTTTTCATTCTCTTTCGTTTGTACAATAATTGACAGTGAAATTTTGTATTAATTTAGGTAAGCCCCAGTGCTGTGAAGTAAAGATAGGATATATGCTGGTTGTTAGTTCAAAACGAGTCTGTGGTTCAGATTATTTCAGTATAAGTTTTAATAAAATGTTAAATTTTTTTTATAACTTTAGTTTTTATCAACCCAGAATGCTTTATTAAGTGAGATTTCCTGTGATAATTTCCCTCATCACCCTATTACACTTTTCATTTGCTATGCTTATTTTTCCTAACACTAAATTGAAACTTTAATCCTATACTGTGGGCTAGTGTGGATAAATTGTGGGAAAGTCTGAATTCAGAATTAAACTTAAACTCATGTCTTTGGATTAGTCCAATTTATGGATCAGAATCACTGACACTTTTTGTGTTTATAGTAAGGGAAAATGTTTTACAGTATCTCAAAAATCACTTTTAATATGTTTTTTGATTTATGCTTTTGTTTCTCAACCTTTCAGCTTTGCCTGGAAAACTGTCCCCCAAGGGTCTGCTTTAATTTGGTTAATGGTGTTGACTGCTAAAAGGCACGTTCTCTGTAGGAACTGGGTGTGGATGTAACATCCCTACGAAAGAGACATATGCTTTGCAATTTCACAGATTGTTTCGTTTTCTTTATTTGGTTAGAATCTCTTTTTGGACTCCTTGCGCTTTTTGTGACTGGTGTGTCTTTCCATACATTGGTTTTGTCCCTGTTTCTCCCCTGGCGGTTGGTTACGTTTCAGTGACAGAGCCAGGAGGCCAGAATCTCTTGAATATTCTGTGCAAAATTTTGTGTTTACAGTAAAAGCTCTCTTATCTGGGATTCTCATGACCAGCAGCTGGTTACTTAAAGTGGAGAAATGTAAAAAAAAAAAAGTCATACTTATATCTTACACGTTTTATTTTAGACTTAAACATAGAAATGTACATCTGTTTGCTAATTTCTGGTGTAGGGCCCCATTTGTGGTGCCAACATTGGTTTTCGCACATAAACTACATGTGTGATGCCTGGTCGACCTGGTATTCAGCGTGGGTTGCTTTAAGGTGTTACGAGAACTTTAAGAGACGTGTGAACTATCCTCGTGCAGAATCCATGCAGATTTTTCTGATTTGTCTCCCAGTCCTTCGCCATGTCTTCCCCATGTCTAATATAATGACAATTATTTTAGTGTTTTCCTTTTATTGAGTTTTTCCACATTGTTCAAATATTCAACTTTATTTTGTAGCAACATTAATTTTCTGAGCCACTTGGATGTTGCAACCATGTCTGATGTCTACACACATTTCTAAACGTCCATCCCCATTTCCCGGACAGCTGGTAACACACAGTTTGCAGGCTGGCGTCTGTCTGTCTCTGAACTACCCTCTGAGAAGCCCTGTGCTCATCTAGCATGCCCTACTTGTTGTGAGCTGCTAGTATGCCCAAATGTCAGTCATTATGCTCTGTAGAGGGAATGGGATGTGCTGGTTAAGTTGGCAGGGTGGTTAAATGGAGATGAGGTAAGACAGCTTCTTCCCTCCTCCACCCTGGCGGGGGGGTGGGTGGGGAAGATCAGTAGCTTTCAGAGACCTAAAGTATCAGGCGTGTGCATTTTTATATGTATAACGTATCTGTTTATCCCATGATTGTGAGGATATGGATCATGCTTTATTCTGAAGGAGTTCAGGACATGCCACCCCAAAACATGCTGTCTTGGTATATTGATTATTTTGAACTGAAGGCACTTGAAAAACAGCAAATGCAATGAGTGGGCTTCTCTGAACTCCGTTACCTCTCTAAAGACAGATCCTCCCACTGTGGCAAATCCCCTCCCTGGGAGTCAGTGAAGACTGACCCTTAACACACACCCCACCCAGACAGACTTTATATCAGACCTCCCATCGGGTCAGCTGAGGTCCTGTTCATCTTTCCTAAAATTCACTTACTCTCCCTCCCCTTCCTGTATTAAGATGCTCTATACGCTCTCAAATCTCACCACTTTCTTGGGTATTCACTCCCCCACCCCAAACCCATGATGTATTTCCTGGGCTCAGGAGAAGTCAGGTGGTGTTACTGTGAAACGTATCTTGGAAAAATCATCAATTTTTGTGTTTCACCCCACCCATTTTTATCTTTTAACTAAATTACAACTTGAAATTGTCCTGTGAACAAGGACTGCTTCAGATAACTGTGATTTATCCCACTTGTATTAGTTCATGGTTGAGATAGAAGCAAGTTTTTCATGTTTTTAAAGCAAATGAAATTTTAGCCGTAGTTGAAGCTCATTTTTGTGAAGGTTAATTAGTAGGGTCTTTGGTATTGGGGAAGGGAGCCGTCGTCTTCCTCGTACGGGGAACAGGCAGGGTTCTGACAGAGAAGGCGACAGTGCAGGCTGCAGCGGGACGTGAAAATGGGCTGACGGCGAGTATAGATTTATCTCAGAGTAAAAAGGGTGTAGTGTGTTAATTTTGGAAGCACTTCCTTCCTTGACGTTATACCTTGCAATTTGAACTGTTTCAGTATCCTCAAAATGAGCTGCCTTGACGGTCAAAAACTATCATTAAAAAAACCGATGATTTGGCACCTTTTAGCCAGGCTTTCCTTTGCCTCCATCAGGTAAACGAAAAAGCAGTGGTAAATGTCAATAGTATTTAGAGCAAAGTCATTTGAATGTAATTAAAATAGCTATCGTTTACTGAGTGCTTACCGTATCCACGTGCTTGGCACACTTTATTTTCTTTAAACCTTGCAACAGTCTGAGGCCTCGGGGATCATTCATCCTGATGTCTGAAGTGCAAAGGACTGCCAGGCGTTGAGATGTGGTGGTTTGCAAACCAGACTTAGTCCCTGGCTTCTGGATGCTGCAAATCTAGCGGAGGAGACTATTAGTAGCCTTACAAATACATAATTAGAAGTGGGTGTGGGTTCTATGAAGAGAAATTATAGGGGCCATGAGAATGTAAAACAGAGGGCACTCATCTTGCTTCCAGGTTGGTCAAGGAAGGCTTTCCTGATTAAGTGATGTTTAAGCTGAACCCTGAGTAACTGTTGATGAGTGGAAGTTAGCTAAGCTGAAATGGGTGTGTGTGTGGAGAGGAGGGGAGGTGGGAAGACATTCTAGACAAAGATCACAGTTTGTACCGCCTTTGAAGTGATGGAGAAGGCTGGCTCAGGGACTGTGATGTGCAAGGGGGAGGGATGCTGATGAGGGGTTGGAGCAGTAGCCCGGGGCCAGAGCTCCAGGTCAGGGCCAGGATTTTGCTCTTTATTTCAAGTGCAGTGGAAAACTATTTAAGACTTGGGGAAAGACATGGATAGATTTATGTTTAATAAGTATAATTCTGAATTTCTATGGGTACAGTTCCTCATGGAGCTGTTAAGAGTCACTCAACCTTCTAAACCTTTGCTGAGTTATATATGAGTTTGGTTCTTGGCCCTTTACTCTTCTGTTCTTCATAGGACACTCTTCTGTCAACAAACATTGTTGACAAGATTCAAAGTCTGCAGCTGACACTCTCCCCTGCTTTACCCGGTGACCGTACCTAGGATACATTCTTTTTGTTGGAGCTGGCTGTTATCTCTGCTAGAAGGTGCAGGACAATAACATTCTGTGGGTGTTACAGGTTTGCAGAATGTTGTTGGGCAGGGTCTACTCACCACCCTTGAGAGCCACTCTTTATCACCACCGTCTAGGGTTTGGTTCTTAAACTTTGACTACTTGGAAAATGAATCTCCTCCGTATACCTGCAAAGCCATCAGACTCAGGTTCTCCACGGTTCTCGTTAACTCAAGTCACAAGGGATTCACATAAACCGAAGTACCAGGTGGTTCATGTCAGAGTGAAGACTAGAGCTAGAAAGGGGTCTGGGTGCCATTTCTGGGGCGGAGCCTACGTGAGAAGCCGCGTGACAACCTGACGTGGCACGGTGGCCAGATCTCCCGGGGAGCGTGTCCACAGAGAGGGCCACACCCTGTGGTCAGCTGGACACCAACAGACGTGGAGCAGCTTCTTGCTGTTCGGGTTTCCTTATGGTTGGTCCATACCATTTCTTGTCTGTTAAAGGCTTTTTTATTGTTCTTCATTTTTTATTTTGAAATAATTTTAGGCTTTCAGAAAAGTAGCAGAAATAGTACAAAGAATTTCCTTACATTCTTCACACAGATTTTCTAAATGTTAATATATAATCACTGTATAGTGATGAACATCAGGGAATACATGTGGATCTTATACCATCCTGTGAAGACTTCTAAAATTTCACCAGTTAATGCCCCATTAATGGTCTCTTCTGGTCTAGGATCCAGTCCAGGATCACACGTTACATTCGGTGGTCATAGTCCCTTAGCCTTGTTAATGTGGAGCACGCCACACCCTTTCTCTGTCCGTGGTGACAGGGACACTCCTACGGGGTGCCGGGCAGTTACTTTGTAGAATGCCCCTGAGTTCGGGTTGTCGGGTTGTCGGTTGGTTCCTGGTGACTGCACTTTCGGTTCAGAACGTTGTGGAAGTGGTGCCGTGTGCTTCTCAGGACATGCCGCCACTCTTCTCTGTTTTTAACCATGTTGTAATTTCCTTGTTCTTCCTTCCAAATGGCTGTCGTGTAGTGAGTAGGCTTGAAATGCTGACCTCTGAGACCATGTCCGGGGCTCTGCGGCTTGAGAACCACTCGCTCTCATTTTAAGTGATCTTGGTACCCATGTGCTTATAAATGCAAATGTAGGGGGTTTAGATTACATGACTGTAACAAGGGTGGTGTCTGGATGGCCTAGGGTTATTTATATTATCATATATTAATTTAAAAAATTATTATAAAGAGAAAAGACATAGAAAGTTTCTAAATCTCAGACTTCTGGGAAAAAAATGTCCCTGGACCCCACAGTGGGGAAACTTTGGAGGGGCTCTGATATTACCTTTCCTAATTACCTCAGCCACTGGAGAGTGTACCGTTTTATTAAGGGATTTGGGAGTTCCTGGCCTTGAACTGATTATGTAGGGTGGGTACTTTCCCCCAATGACTGCTCAACTCTCTTATTATACATGGATTTTTACCATAGAATAACTTCATTCTGTCTTAGGATTGTTTTAGGTTAATAAAACTAATCAACATTTTCTTAACAAAGTTCATTCTTTATTCTTTCCTAATTCCACCCTTTTATAATTTTTATCTTAAAAAAAAACCCCACAGTAATATTTCCTTTTCCTTTTTTTCACTCTTTTCATTTTTGGCTTTTCACCCTGGTGAAGTACTATAAAAATGTCAGCTAAATTTTAGCATAAATACAGTGAAAGCCAGCCGTTGAAATGATTGCAGTTTGGAAGAAATGTTAGATGGAGACGCTTGAGAAGAAAGATTTTACCATATCACAGGCTGCTGCTTTGAAATAACTCATGTTTCTTTCCCACCTCGAAATTGTCATTTTTCCAATTCTCCCTTTTGGAAGCTTAAGTATGCAAAGCTTTGACAACGATTTAGGAAACTGAAATCACTACCCACTGTGTGTGACATTTGCTTGAAGAAAACTCTTTTGGTAGGAATGGGCGAGGCAATGAAATGCTTGCACGGGTTTATTGTTTAAAAGAAGGAAATCAGTCAAGGTGGCTATTAAATTGTAGGGCTGTGGAAAGCCTATGTCTGATTATACATCTTTGAGTAGATATTTTTGTCTTCAGTTTCATGCAGAGTTTTATGTAATGATTGGAATTCTTGGTACCTTTACCTGCCTGCGCTGTGTCTTACCTTCATCTTTGTCCTTCCTCTCACCTTACTTTGGGCTGATAGTTCCCTGCATCAGTGAAAATAGTTTCTATTGTAAATGGCAGAAAAGTCAACTCACGCAGGCTTAAGCAACAAACGTTATCTGTTGGCTCATCTGACTAAAAAGTCAAGACTAAGAGTCTGGCATGGCTGTGGTTTGGTCAGGGCTGAGTTCCACTTCTCACGCCAGCAGAGGAAAGGAACTTTTCACAACTTCTAAATCACGCTACTTTTGTAAAATACAATACAAATGAATTACTAGAAAAGTAACATTTAAAAACACAAACATAAACCCCGGACTTTTAATTACTAAAGTCAACAGATGTAATATTATTCTGTCAGATCCCTACACGTGTTTCTAAACGTGCTTCGTCTTGGTTTCTGTTCCGACCTGGGGGGACGGCGACCGGCAGTTGGGCAGTGCTGCTGTGGCCTGGCTTCCTCTGCCAGGCTTTTCCCCCCAGTGCATTCTCTTCAAGGTGGCTCAACGGCTGCCCGTAGCTTCCACAATGATGTGTATCTTTGTTCACGTCCAGGAAAAGAGTTTTCCCAATTCTTGTTCACATGTGTTCAGCCTCGGTCCCGCTGCTTGGACGAACTGCAAGCCCTTCACAGTGATTAGTGGAGTGCCACTGGGCCCCTGTTCCTGTATGAGCAGCGGGAATGTGACCCTAGTGTGCAGTGAGGACGCAGGTAAGTGACTCGCCCAAGTCGCACAGCTAAAAATTGCACACCTGGGGTGCTTTGGATTCTAAAGCTCAAAATCAAATAGTCTTTCTCTACATGGGTGTATTGTAGACACCGCAAATGGTCAAATAAAATAGGAAATAATCGATTTTTGGTGAGGGGAGTCTGAGGGATTTAATGGTTTAGAAAAGTGGTTTATTACTCTGGTGATGAAAATTCTGCACATGAGACCAAACAGAAAATATGCCTGCTTAGGTTTCTTTGTAAAATTTAGACTTAAAAAGGAAAATGAAGATCCAGCGATGCTCTTAGAAGGGGGCCATTATGTTAACCTTGATATGTACTTAAATGCCTGGATTTAATCTTATTTTTTAAAAAATAGACTTGTTTTAAGGGATCACTTAGGAATATTTCTAAACTACAACTTTCTGCCAGATTCTGACAGCATCTGGAATTTACTCTGTGCCTATATTAAAGCTTGTGTGATATAGAATTTGAAATCCAGAGGATAAAATAGCTTTTTTAGTTATTTAAAGGTTAAGATTTAAGGAGAAGTGATAGTATTTCACTTTTTCAGGCAATCTATAAAGTTAGGGGCTTTTTGTTAGTTTTTTGAAAAGGGGTTTATCATCACAAAAGTATTTGTTAAGTAATTCGGTTTGTGCTATCTGGCACAAAGAGAAAGTATTGTGTTCTCAAAGTGAGGTTACGTGTCTTGAGACCTTCTCTAAATCAAAGGAGACTGCTCTTGTGCCCTGTGTCAGTGTCTGGAAAATCTGTAGTCCTCAGATCCTTACTGTAATTTGTGTGTACATTTAAAATCAGCTGTGGCCCTGACCAGGTGGCTCAGTTGATTGGAGCGCTGTCCTGTACACCGGAAGGTTAAAGGTTTGATCCCTGGTCAGCACACGTACCTAGGCTGTGGGTTCGATCCCCTGTTGGGGCGTGTTTGAGAGGCAACTGATAGGTGTTTCTCCTATTGGTGTTGTGCTCTCCCTCTCTCCCCCTCCCTTTCTCCCTCCCTCTTGCTCAAAAATCAAACATATCTTCGTGTGAGGATTAAAAAAATAAAAATAAAATCAGTTGTGAATTCAGAGACTGAGATTGGGATTTAAATACTTGCCTACGTTCTATTCCTAAATAGAGGGGTGGGCAAAAGTAGGTTTACAATTGTATGTGACATACAGAGTATTCTTATATATTTATTTATTATTTATTGTATTACTTTCCATATGAACAACTGTAAACTTAGTTTTGCCAACCCCTGTATAAATAGAGTGGGGCATGGGGGAATGGGGATGGGGTGGGGGGGCAGTTGGGAGGTTGAAGTGGGATGAAAACTGGGTGGATGTGGAGGTAGGACAAGGTTGGCAGTGAGCTGGTGAGTGTTGATGTGTTGATGCTGGAATAGTTGTGTGGGATTCATTCATTCTTTCTACTTTTTTACATGTTTGAAAGTTTCTGTAATAAACTGTACAGGGTAAAGCAAGGTAGAAGACACGGGGCCTTGTTTCTAAAATATCAAAAGAACACGACACCAGGGCCTGGAGAATCAGATTCTAGCCCTGGCCCTCCGATGACCTGAATGGACTGGAGTTGCTCATTCCACGTTCCTGCGCCTCACGGACTCTCCTGAGTTCACTGGGTGGGGTCCTCATTGTCAGTGGTCACCTGGCATACTGCCCTCTGGAAAGAGACTTTGGGCCTGCACTGGGGGAGAAAGATTTCAGGATTGAGGAGCCATGTCTGTGAAGGACATGGTTTCACTCACACTGTGTATTTTGCCAGACGGAAGTTCCAAACTTGTCGCTTCCTCTTCCCCTGGGAAACCGGCAGCATGCTATAATACACGTTGTCAGTTGGAGTTGATAGAGTTTCAGCTAAAGAGCAAAGATGCATCGTGTAATTAGCTCGGGCTCTGGAGGCCAGGCTCAGACTCCAGCGTACTCACAAACGGTGTCCCCTGGACAAGTTCCTTAGCCCACCTTTGTCAGAGCGTTGTGAGGGTTAAGGGAGCTAACAATACATGCCTGACACATCGTAATGGCTCAGTAAATGGTAGCTATTATTTCTTTTTCTTTAGAGATTTTATTAATTATTTCTTAGAGGGAGGGAGTGGGAGGGAGAAAAAGAACGAGGAAAACATCGATGTGAGAGAGAAACACCGACTGACTGCCTCCTGCATGCCCCCAGCCAGGGGCCTGGCCCACAACCCAGGCATGCATCCTTACTGCAAACTGAAGTGGTGACCCCTCAGTCTGCAGGATGACACACAACCCACTGAGCCGCACAGGTCAGAGCGTAGCTGTTATTTCTGTCAGCTCCATTAGTTTCGTTATTATTTGGGGTTTCCAGTTCTTAGAGGAAACATCCTCCCTCCCTCCCTCTCTTTGGAGACCTCACTGCAGTCTATGAGAGGGAAGAGGGAGACCGAGGGAACACGGAAAGGGAGTGAGTGACCAGAACTTCCCTCTCAGAGGTCACCCTGTATGCCCTTCACTTGGATGCTGATGGTCGGAGTTGCGGGGGCATTTCCCTGAGGTGGCACAGCCAGAGCATTAGTGGACCCCCATCCAGAGCCCAGTCTCCTGGCTGACAGTGGTTTCTGCTGCCACATTCAGCTTCCCGATGGCTCCCCTGGCATCCTGATTGCTGACTGGGGTGCCATGGGCAGAGAGGAATTTTTTTGGCTGTCTGGTCTATATGGTTTTGGGTTGGCCAAAAAGTTTGTGCTTTTTTCTGCACAATGGCTCTAGTAGTGCTTTGTTGTCTTTAACTTTATTTGAAACAATTTTGTTAGATTGTATTGTGACAGCTGTCATGTCAGCATGCATTTAAAAAAAACACCAAAAATTGGTGAATTTTCGTGCAGCCATTTTAACAGAGAAGATGGAAGAAAATGTGCAACATTTTCAGTGTTTTATGCTTTTTATTTTAAGAAAGGTAAAAATGCAACTGAAATGCATACAAAAGATTGGTGCAGTGTATGGAGAAGACGCTGTGATTGATAGAACATGTCAAAAGTGATTTGCAAAGTTTCTTGGTACTGTTGACATTTTGGCCAGTTAATTCTTTGCTGTGGGGCTGTCTTATGCATCGGAAGATGTTTAGCAGCACCCCTGGCCTCTATCCACTAGAAACCAATAACAGGAGATAGCCAACATACTCAAAATATCCAAATCAATAAAGTTATTAGAGAAAATGAAAAAGATGTCTTTTATTTTATGGGGAAAAAATGTCACAGACTTTTTGGCCAACGCAATATTTTTAAGAAGTCACCCCCTCGGTGGAGGAGAAATGTCTGGCTGTGGGCTAGCCCTTGCAGGGAGGGGAGATGGAGGCGAGCATGGCATCACTCAGGCTCTGCCTCATCGCTTAAGCGCAGGCTTCTGTCATTTCCTCTGAAAGCCTGGTCATCTCAGGCCCTTGCCTGGTCCAGGCAGGCAGCACCTGTGAGGTCCCCGTCTGTTCCCACAGCCAGCCTGCCTTGGGTCCTGGGTCACTGCCTTACAGTTGTCTGAATCACCTTCCTGTCTCTGTTTTTCGTCCTTGCCATTGTCTCCCCAGCACTCACGAAGCAGCATCCTGCAATTTTGTTTTATTTGCTTGTTTTTTTTCCCCCTTAAGCCTATTGCTGTTCTCCTTAATTTTACTTCTTGATAGCCTTCATTTTCTTTGGGTGCTTCTATTTATTTTCTATTCAGTAAGCTGAAAATAGGTTTACAAGCTTCTCTTATTTATTTCAGATTATAGATTATACACATTCCTTTGTTTATTCTGCAGTTTAGAGCACTTTGTGGCTCACGCAAATTTGCTGATATCTCTCTAAGACCTGACAGATTACGTAACGATTTTGTAGGCAAAATCACGTATGTAATAGACTTAATAGTTGAGAGGCTAGGTTTTGTTCTGGGTTTGAATTTCCAGACCTACTCTGTGGGTCTTTGGACAAGTTATTTTGGCCTTTTTCTACTTCAGTTTTCTCGCCCGAGAAATGGGAATCTGGGCATTGTCGGGAGATGATCTGTTTTGGACACCGATGGTAGTCAATAAGTAGTACCTTATATTACTGTGGATACTTTGATCTTATCTGAGCTTCATAATAACATACTTTTGAGGTAGATTAGGTAATTTTTTTCATTTATATCTGACTATTTCCACTAATTCATCTATTCCTTTCCTTTTGCCCTAAAAGGAAGAAAAAGTGAAAGAGAAACACGTAAGGCTGATACATTTCTGTCGTACAGATGTAGCATTAAGGCGTGGTGAGCTTGAGATTTGCCCTAAGATTTTCTCTTGGAAAAGGTGAGAGTAGGTGCAAACCCCTTTCTTGCATCTTCAGACTTCCTGGGGATGGGATGTGGTGTCTGTGCGAAGTACCTCCCTCAGTCCAGTGTCGCTGGCCTTGATTTAGAACTGTGGGTCCCCGAGTGCAGGTGATAGGCCAGGAGGCAGCAAGGCACAGTGGGCGGGCCACCTGGGGTGGAATCTTGGCTCCGTAGGAACCTCTCTCTGCTCCTCTGTCTCCCCTTCGCACAGTGACTGTGCCGCAGGGTGATCTTTAGGAACAGTGTGTGTGTGTGCATGTGTGTGTGTGTGTGTGTGAGAAATACAGGTATGGCCTGATACACTGCCGTTGCTCAAGCCATGTTTGTTCCTTTTCTAGTTTAAAACGTAATTTTGATTTGTGCAGTGGAAGTCTCCTGCTAAAAGGAATTTCAGGCGGCAGCAGACAGGTTGCAGAGGCATTTTTGTGGGCAGCGGTACCCTTCCAACACCCCTGAACCGTTCTCGCCCTGCCAAGAGAGGCTGGTTCGGTGGAGTTGGGACTTGCTTTCAGACAGTGTTTCTCTCGTCCAGGTGGGCGTTAGAGTGATGGTGCTTTGTCAAAGCAGACGTTCTGGGTTCCAAACCAGACCTACTGCCCGGGCACGTACCTGCGGAACAGCTCCTTGGGTGCTCCTGGTACCACTCTGGCTTACCGCCGCTGCTTCAGACAAGCCAGGATGGCTTTCTAGGGTGTCTGAAATACGATTCACTTTATGGAACTGCAGATGGGGTGTAGCCTCTTAGGGACACTGCAGTCTTTTTCTGAAAAGAGAGTAGACTCTTGTACGCTCTACCTTATTCAGGAGAATTGGGTATAGTTCTTTCATAGTAATAATAACTAACTCAGGTGCTTTTACGTATATTTTCAGTTCTCAACACAGCAGGCAAATTAGGTGCTGTCATTCACTGTGCCCCTTCTGCATGACACGCCCAAGCTCACACAGCTAGGGTGGGAAGCAGCCAGGTTTTGATCCCAGACACCCTTGCTCTGGAGTCAGTGCCCTTTTCTCTGGTGTTGCTCTTCTCTTTTAATTGCAGATAGATTGCCTTGGAAATGGGCAGGGCCGTGGACATTTGGTAAGAATCAGTAGCCTCCTTCTGCACCGACCCTGTGTTGTTTCCTGGCATATCCTGGCCCGGTCCAGATTCCCAGAGGATTCACCCCTCAGAGCAGTTGTGTGTGCTGGCAGGTGGCGATGCCCCAGATTTACAACCCCGCCCTCTTACTTGCTTCTTCCACTCCCCCGCTTCTCATTGAAGTGTTGGGATGAGCTTGCTCCAGGGGCGAAAGTTTGGGGGTCATTCTATTGGCCTCTTTCACAGTAGCTGAAACAACAGACCACACAGAGGAGGGCTCTGTGAGGGTGGCTGGAGCTGTGAGAAAGCCCCAGGAGAGCGGCTTTCGTCTCACCTGTACCCGGCAGCGAACAGAACACAGCTTCGAAGCGCCTGGGTGCTCGCGTTTCTAAGAAGCCCGGTGGTGGTGGAGCTCAGGGACACGCCTCCTGCAGTGTCCTCAGGAGCTCTGCTAGTTTTCTTCTGAACAAGTCTTTTGGGGATTTTTATTCCCTTTTTTGTTCAAAGTGATGTATTACAGTAGCTGGACCATGAAGTAGCAATTTGTATTTTTAGCTACATTTAATTGCTGACTTCTTTGCTCTTGATTTTTCCCCTTCAGTTGATTATGCCTTCTGTCGCTCTCTTTTTCTTTTTTCCCTCCCGTCCTTTCTAGTAGAAGGTTTTGCTTGCCAGCATTACTTGGTTTAAGGTGGATAATGTGTATAATTTTTATATTTATTTTATTTTATTTTTTTAAAGATTATTTATTTATTTATTTATTTTAGAGACAGGTGGAAGGGAACGAGAAAGAGGGAATGAAGCATCAGTGTGTGGTTGCCTCTTGTGCCCAGCTACTGGGGACCTGGCCAGCAACCCAGGCATGTCCCCTGAGTGGGAATTGAACAGGCGACACTTTGGTTCTCAGGCCCACGCTCAGTCCACTGAGCTACACCAGCCAGGGCTTAATGTATATAATTTTTAAAAGTTCAGATTCTTTTGAAAAAATCTGAGAAGAGGCCATATCATCAACTTATGAGTTATAAGAATATAGAATGAGCTTTCCAACAAGTGTTATTATAATACTTAGGGTTCCACATCCAGTCCGGCCATTGTAGATGCCCTCAGGATATAAACACGGGGGGAAAATAAGATGTGATCATATTAATTATGATTTTACTTCTGTGGTTAAGTAGACTTCCAGATAGAGCCGGTGTTGCTTCTTAATTAAACATATTTCTTGAGGGCCTGAAATCTGCCAAGTCTTGTACCAGTCTTTGATTTCACCTGTTCTTTGGGTGGTGGTACCATTTCTGCTTTGAGTTGGTTTTAAAAATTCTTTGCAGCAGCTCTCAGCATAATTTATTAGGCCGGAGTTTAGGAATGTTATTCCACAAAAGCCACTTTTCCACGTGCTTGAACGGTAACACGGCGCCTGCCTGTCTGTCTGTCTCCCGTCTCGTCTGTCTATATAGTGCGTCTTTTGGATTCTCTCTTACTCTTCTTCCTTTATTTGTCTCACTTTATTGATTAGATATAAATAGTACCAGAGTTAGTTTACTTTTTAAAAAATTCTATAGATCATTGTTTCCCATCAAGTGGCCTTCAGACCATCAGAATTATAATCAACTTGTGCTTGTTAAAAATGCGTATTCTTTTATCCTTCCTCAGACCTGCAGTTGAAAATTGCGGAGTAAAAGTTATATTTGGTCACTATGTTATTTTAAAATTATCCCCCCTGAGTTACAGAATTTTTTTTCTTGCTTTGAATTAAAGAAATAATCTCATTATCCCCCCTGAGTTAATGTACAAAAACCAACAAAAAACACTCCCAAATAAGAATCCTGGAATTAGGTTTCAGAATTTGAGGTATTTCCGTTAGACTTTTATTGAAACGTGTTGGTGTTTTCTATAGTGTGGATATCAAGTTATTAGCAAATTATCAAATTACTTCACTTTTTTTAAATGAAAGTTTCACAATGACCGAAATCATTAATTTGAAGTCCTAGTTCTAACAGCTTAGGATTTAAAATGAGTCGATGACTCGATAGTTGGATTGGTTGGCAGGACTAGGTAGAAGCGGATTCTGGCCTCTGCCCATCGTATATGTGGCCCCAGGGAAGATTTTCAGTGCTCTGGGTCCCAGAGTGCTCCCCTGTCCAGTAAGCAATTGCATGATATGCTGTGATCCACCCCCACCCCTTCTGGTTCCAAGTCAGTGCTGTGGGGAGAGAAGTCAAATGTTGACACAGGGTCAGTATATTGGAGAGAGAAAGTTTTATTTTGGTGGAGGACTTTGAAGATGAAATATATGGTGGTTGAAGGAACTAGAGTCCATCAGTCCGTAAAGAATAAGAATATAGAAGTTAAAAAGAAACGATTGGGAGTTTCTTATAATCATTCAGAACAACAATGCTGTACTCACCAAAGTTCCCGGTAATTGAAACCCAACCAGGAAGTGGACTTCCTTAAGTCAAGGACGGTGCTTTGTCTGGCACATTTCACTTGCCGCACTGTTGCCAGGTGCATTCGTACCAATTATAAGTTCTACCAGGAGTGGGTGTCGCTAGCAGCCGGGCAGGGCAGTGTTTCTAGTGGTCTCACTTATTTGAAATCACCACTGTTAAAGGAAAGCAAGAAAGCATGCTGTTTTAAAGGATTCGTCAGTACTGAGTTGCTTCAGACAGCTGGAGAATTAGGGAACTGGGGAGAAACTGGAGGTTAGTGAGTGATTTCTTGCTTGTGCGGTGGTATTCCAATTCTGCCGATTAGTTTATGGAGAGGGTGGTGAAAATATCAAAGGTGGCAAAGTAAATAAAGACCAGTGTTCCCACAATCTTACTGATTGATGGACCTCTTTATTTAAAGGAAAAAAAATTCTCACAATTCCCCAGTACTGATATAAATATTTTTATTATGATGTAGCTTTACATATGCCAAATATAAAACTAGGTATAAACTCCTTATGCCGCCAGTTCTTATATAACTATAAAACAATGACAAATGTATACCGTTAATTCAAGCAAATCTACAAAACCAGTAAAGTTCAAAGTGACACTAATTTATCATGACAGATATTAAGCCTGTCCTTGAAGATGTGGTTATGATCTGACAGCCAGAGTTCTGGTTCTTCTGAGATTCTTGTGAAACTCCCTTCTCCTTCCACTTCCCTCTATTGGGATTTTTTTTCACGTATAAAGTACCTTCATTTGGCAGGAATACATGATTGTGGTTTTACTTCTGCCTCATTTATTTTTCTTACTTGTCCTTGAGATGAAAATTATACTACTAGGTGCCATGTTGACCAGAAACATAAGTGCAAACCCATTTTTTTAAAGATTTTATTTATTTATCTTTAGAGGGGAAGGGAAGGAGAGAGGGAGAGAAATATCAATGCATGGTTGCTTCCTGTGCATTCCCTGCTGGGAACTGGCCTGCAACCCAGGCATGTGCCCTGACTGGGAATCGAACCGCGATCTCTTGGTTCACAGGCCCGCGCTTAATCTACTAAGCTACACCAGCCAGGGCTATAAACCCATTTTTGATCAAGGAAGAAGATGGGACTTGGGGCCTAGTTGCATATAAGGTAGTGGAGGAAAGAGAAGGGTCATTGGTACCTGTGGGATTGAGTTTCAATTTGGGCAAGAGTCCACGGTGCAAAGTGTGGAACAAAAGAGGAAAAGTAGGTTTTGAGAACATATGATTAGTTCAAGACTTAGGTTTCTAACAGTATGGTGGCCTGGATACTCTAGCACACTCCCACACTAAAGCATTGTGTTCTGGATAGAACATTTTTAAATACACTTCTGGGACTATGATCTAAGACATCTGCAGCGTCTCCTGCCCCACCAGCCATCAAAGCTGGGAGCTTTGTGTGTAAACAAACACAAAACACAGGTTGTCTCAAGAACAAATGCTGATATCACCACTGTGGCTGGAGACTAAACTTTGGGCCAGTGGCAAGATATGAGAGCCTAGGACTATTTATGAGTCCTTTTGTGAGTCCTATTTTACTAGGCCTCATAAAAGAAGTTCAAGTGGCCCCAGGTAGACAGTGGCCCTTGGTTTTTGGCAAAAGCAAATTCAAATCCCTTCTGGAGGAAGGAGCTTTAAATCTTGGTATTCTTCTGTCTAAGACCAACCACATAATGAGTTCAGAATCAAAGGTCTCCACCCCTACTAGGAAACAAGCCACCGGAAGTGACAGGCACCAGCTACAAGCACAAAATAATAGATTTAGAATGCTGAGGACTTCAGATGTTAAAATGATCTAGCTTAGAATATAAAATACCTATGTTGGATGCTTTAAGAAAAAAACCTGTAATAACAAGTTAAGTATAAATAACATAAGATAAAAATTGACCAGGTGTATTATTTAGTTATAAAAAAGAAGAAAAACCCTGGCTGGTGTGGCTCAGTGGATTGAGTGCCAGCCTGTGAACCAAAGGGTTATCGGTTTGATTCCCAGTCAGGGCACACGCTTGGGTTGTGGGCCAAGTCCTTGGTTGGGGGTGCACAAGAGGCAACCACACCTTGATGTCTCTCTCCTTTTCTTTCTCTTTCCCTTCCCCTTTCTCTAAAAATAAATAAATAAAATCTTTAAACAAAAAAAAGAAAGAAGGAAAACATATCATTTGCAACAACATGGATGGACCTTGAGAACGTTATGCTAAGTGAAATAAGTCAGACAGTTGAAAACTATACAGTGTGATCTCATTTACATGTGGAATCTAAAAAAACCTGAAGTCATAGAAACAGGGAACAGACTGGTGGTTGCCAGTACCAGGGAGTTGGTAATGGACAAAATGGGTCAAGGTACAGGTTCATTTATAAGTAAGTTCTGGGGATATGATGTTCAGCATAGTGACTATAGTTAACAATATTGTATATTTGAAAGTTCTAAGACAGTAAATCTTAAAAGTTTTCATAACAAGAAAACAACTTTTGTAAGTATATGAGGTGATGGATGTTAACTAAACTTGTGATAATTTTTCAATATATGGTACATAAATGAAATCATTAAGTTGTACCCCTTAAACTAATACAGTGTTATATGTCAATTATATTTTAATAAGATGGGGGGAAAGAATGTGTACAAAGGCAACATAAATCTATGTGTTTTTGTTGTTGAAAAAAATTGACTGGGAAGCTTTGAGAAAAAATAAAACTTAAGGCAAAAGTAACTGTTGAAATGCAAATTTAATGAATTAGATTAGAAACAGCTGAAGAAGCAATTAATGAACTAGAAAAAAGTTTTGAAGATATTAATGAGATTGTTACAGAAAGAAGAAAAACATGGAAGTGTAGTTGAAGGATATCAAGGCTACAGTGAGATCTGCTTAGAGTCCGCAAAAGATAATAGAGCAGGTGGAAGGAATTTGCTCCATTGGAAGGAAATTGGAAGATCTAGTGTGTAAATAATTTCCAGAGAGAGTTTATGAGGGACATAAATGACCAGTGTTCCTTACACTCAAGTAATTTATGGACAGATAAAGGAAGCACAACATATACCAATAAGGACCAATAAGAAGAAATCTACATCTAGATGTGGGAAAACTTCAATACATCAAAATTAAAAAGATGATCTTAAGAATCCTGGTATTTGTCAAGGAAATAACAGACTGACAGCTACTTTTTAACAGCAATAATAGAAGGTGGAAAAATATCTTCCAGATGCTAAAATACTATTTATTGACTGTATTACCAGCAAAACTGTTTTTCAAGAAAAAGGCAAAATGTACTTCCCCTGATGCTAACACTTACCATAGCAGACCTTTACCAAGGAACTTCTTAACAGATGTACTTTCAGAAGAAGAAAGTGATTCCTGGAAGAAGAACTGAGATGCTAAAAGGAATGGTAAACAAAGAAACTGGAAAACATGTAGATAAATCTCATTAATTAAAATTAAGCAAAATTGAAAAATTTAGTTCCTTGGTCATACTAGCCACATTTCAAGACACTGGTGGATGGTGGCTACTGTGCTGAATATAGAGCATTTCCATCACGGAAGAATGTCATACCAGGCAGCTCTGCTATAGAGCAGTGGACGGGAAATACACGAAGATAATCTGTATCTGTGATTCGCTGACTGTGAGGGGCCATTGTTTGTAAAAGGCACCATTATAGTATGTGCAAAAAGTTGTAAGGAAAACACTGCCCAGATTTTTTAAGATGCCATTTTTTTAATGACACGTCTCAATATTATCAGTGTGAAAATGTGTTTCTTCAGGTGGGTGTAGTGTGGGGTTGGAGCACGGATGGCCTAGACATCTGGGGTTGTGGTGCCAGTGGGTCAGACATAGAGTCGTCACGAGAAGAGTCTGGCCTGGAGACAAGGCTTGATGCTTACATGGTGTGGAATGCATGCCAATGAATGTCTGAGGAACGAATGGGTAATCTAGTGGGTGGGTAGATGGAGTCATCAGGACCCCCAGTAGCTGTGCCTGGCAGGTATTTGAAGTTACCAGACAGGTTTGTTTGATGTGTGAGGAGGGTCTGGAGGAAGCCTTGTGAACATCATTTATATCCTCGTGGTTACTAAGAAGGAGCCTGAGAAAGCACTTTCAGAGAGGTGAGGAAGAACCAGAAAGAACCTGAGACTAAAGGTGAGGAGGTGAGATGTTCCAAAGACTATGTCAAGATAAGGCATATATATTCCCAAATAAGCATCGGCTTGCTGCGTGTGATTGGAGAAGCATTGCAAACCAGTTATGAAGGAGGTGGTATTTGGGCTGGGCCTGGAAGGACGCATAATTGGCACATGGTAGGGCGGGGCAGTGTAGGCAGAAGGAGTAACGTGAAAAAAAAGCATGAAATTGTGAAAAGGTATGAAGTCCTTGGCAATAACTCCTAATGGGCCAGACTTTACTGTGTCCAGCTTCTTCTAGGTAAAGTCTAGGGTGGGTGAAGGAGCTTGTATTCCCTAAGATCAGAAGCACCCCTTTTACCGATCTTCGGTTGGAATGGAAGGTAATAACTCTGACCTGACCAAATACCCCAGTACTCTAAATAGACCACACTTTGTATATGATTTTCACAGCAGCCTCTTAAATTATAGAACTTCTGGCTGAATTCTGGGATGCAAGTTGTTTTAAAGACTTTAATGCCTATGGTATATTAGGATAAGTAATCATATGACATCCTTTGCATAAATAGTGGATCTTTTAGCTTGCCAAAGGTCACCAGATCAGAGTGTAAGAAAATATAGGACAGATAAGACTTGAGTAAAAATATCATGTCCTTGATTTAAAGGCTGTTAACATCAGTCAAGTTATTTAACTTCTTCATTATTCAAGTGTTCCCATTTAAAAATAGCATAATAATGGTTATGGATGGGCATGAGGAAGAATGGAGAGTACTTAGGAAAATAGTTACCCATTTTCATAATACAAATATTCTAATTTTTTTCAATAAGGAAATAGAGTAAAACAGTGGTTCTCAACCATGTTTTGTGCATCAGCATTATTTAGGGACAATAAAAAAGAAAAAAAAAGATTGCCAGATGCTACCCAGACCTAGTATTCAGAGTACTTGGGCTTTGGACTTTGTATTTTTTGTGGGCACCACTATTTTGGGAACCCTTGTTACGGAGGTGAGTAGCATTTCAGTCAGTTTTACCTAGAAATTTTCTTCTTGTTGTACAGTATTTTAAACATTGACTCTTAGTATTTGTTGAGTATGTAAACTTCTAGATTATTGATGCTGATCAGCGTGTAGATCTTCAACCCATATCTTCCTTTTTCTTTGTCTCTTTCCTCCCTTCCTCTCCACCCCATATCGAATTTGTAGACTGTCGGGTGGGCTATGTCCTGGACAGCCTAGTTCTCAGGCCTTTTTTCTTTTTTAAATAAAAATATTTTAAAGAAACTTTTAAAGACAGACATTTGGCATGTCAAAATTGAACATCAGTTTAGTTTCTGAAGTAAATAATTCAGCTTTTTTTATCCTTGAAAAATGAGTGCAGGAAATGCTTCTAAAATAACTGATATTGCCCTTGTTAAAACTGGTTGTTACTGGATAGATTCCAGCATGTGTTCTTATTCTTTGGGGCGGGGGGTGTAGGAGGAGTATTCTGTTCCATGCCAACACATACATAAATTGTGATTCTTCAACATCATATAAGAGCACCTTTTATATGATGTCAGTTACTCGGTATATTGTAAAATGTGGCCTGGAGATTAAAATAGCAAATAAAGTGCTCCCTGTGTTTAGATCAATTAGAATATGCCTTTTAACTCTTGTGTGGCCATATTTTGGTTAAATCACTGTATGGCAGCAGAAGCAACTTTGCTGCTTAAATCTATTTAGTTTATGTATTTTTATGTGTCACGTGGATGAGGAATGACTGAAATGTCAGCTGCATTAGGGCAGAAATTCTGTTCAGTGTTAAATCCCTAGCACCTAGAACGGTGCCTGACACATGGTGAGTGTTCAGTAAAAAATGTGGTAAAAGAATGAGCTAACAATTAGACAACCACAAGTAAAACCCACGTCTACCGCTTTTCTCTACCAGATTTTTGTCTGGTATTCGGATTGGAGACTGCCTACACGTTCCCACAGCAACCTGTGTCTCTTACGAATTACACCGCACCCTTAACCTTGGTCCCTGGGATTGTATGCACAGTGCCATGTCTGGCAGCATTGCAGTTTCTTACTAAATGTTTGTTGACTGAATGCATAGTGCCTTAAAAAATTCTGTACTGCTTTTATTTATTTTTAAATATATAATCTTTATTATATATTTTCCTATTACTGCTTAGTCCCCTCACACCGCCCTCCCCCCAGCATTTGGTGTCATCGGTTGACAATCCCATGACGTTGGCTGATAGTATCGTCCCAGTTTTACAAATGAGGGAACAGAGGTTAAAGAGAATACGTTAGTTGTCCCAGAAAGTCTTGGTCTTCAGTAGCAGAACTGGGACCCTAACTTCTGTATGTGCTAATTTCTTCATCCTTGTTCTTTCCAGAACAGTCTTTAAAATATTAAATAAGCATAAATCTCCACTCTGTGCTCTCCAGTTGAAATTCCCTTTACTCAAGAGAGTGACAGGGGAGGTTACAACGTGAAACCTTTCCTAAATTGCCATACCTTCCTCATCAGCTACAAAATTGGTTGGGTGTCACATTGCGTTATTCATTAATAGATTATTTTCCGTTGCCTGTGATGGGTATCTTTCTTTGGGGGTTGGGGGGACCTAGCCCTCATTATTTCATAGAATTTATACTGTCCTCTCCTAAACATTTTAAAATGTAAATTTGTTGATACTGTGAATCTAAGTTTTTAAAACCATATTTCCAAAGCTATGAGAAGAATGTTCTTCAATATAGTCTTGCCTGGTCCCCCTGGTCATTTTGAGATAGGAATTGCAGAAGTGTTGAATTGACTTGGCTGGTATTTCTGGAATCGGTCCCTTTGAGGGAGAAACTTTCCCTGTGGTATTAGAATAGAATAAATAAAATTCTGGCCAGACTTTTAAGATTTTGACACAGTGGTAACACATTTTCCCAAAGGCATTTACTGAAGCTAAAAACCAAACAACACACAGCCAAGGTTCTAAGTAAGAAAGGATTTCAAAGTCTGTGTATCTGATCTAACTCTAATTTCTGTGTATTCTCTATCAAGAAAGGGAATTTGGGACTTCAGTAAGATTGTGCTCAGTTTGATTAGTGGGTCGGACTTCATTCTACCAGAGTGCTAGATGTAAACTTACTGCCGTTACCTTACCAATGACTTTAAAGGGGTACTCGAATAGTGCTTACCACAAAGCTTTAATTTCATTGGGAAATAGCAACAAGAATCTAATCCCTTGGGCCCGCCATGGATATTTACCCTTAGCATTAGAACTGAGGTGTAGATGGGAATAAACTAACAATATAGTCTTTCCTCCAGGATCCAACCATGAAAATGTACAGGTGGGGCAAAAGTAGGCTCACAGTTGTTCTTATGGAAAGTAATACAATAACTAATAAATAATAATACAAGAACAAACTCTGTTTCATGTACTTTCAACTGTAAAACCTACTTTTGCCCCGTCCCATGTGGTGGGGATGCAAGGAGCAGTTTGGGGTGGAAAAAACACATTTTCTTTTCTGGTCTGGTGCCTGACTTCTCAGAGGAGGCGGGACACGGCCATTGTGTTTGTTCTGGCTCTTACAAAGCATGATCACATCATCCTCAATGCGGCTGTTTTTATTAGCAGCTTCACAGTTCATGCCTTTGTTGTCCTGCTGCACAGTAGGCAAGGGTGACGAGAGAAGTGAGCTCAACAAAGGCCTTTCAGGGAGCGGCTCTGAGTTTGTCATTGCCATCTGTCCTCTTCTGTCCCCTTCTTTGCAGGCTATTCACATTTTGTGAGACTCTTAGATTTCTGATTGTTGTGGTGTGGACACGAGGTAGATGCTAAGAAAGAACTGGAGGTGAGCAATATTTCAAATGAATAATTTAGAAGAAAAGAGAAAAGTCCTGCTTACTTTTGAAATTGCATCAGACATAAGATATGAGGCATTCGGATTATTTTATTTTAGTTCTGAGTGACTCTTGTTTTCTTAATTTTTGAAATCATCCATGTCTCTCCTCTAAGACTTGAGTCCTTTTGGAAAGAAGGTGCCATACATCACTTATTTCCAACACTGGGGTGGGCACGTACCTTACCTACCTCTGTCGGGCAGATTGGTGCAAGTGTAGTTTCATCTTGTTGGAAATCTTTTGTCCTGCTTTGAGCAGTGGGAATGTGCTGTTATCAACAGAGCAAGTACTGGGACCAGAGCGCTTTCCGTGTGATAGGCAGTTTCTGTTTGGGACACCTGCTGCCCGAGCACACTGCGCCCATTGTTCCTCCCTCCGAACGTGCTCTGGGTAGTCTTTTTGAGCCTGCAGTTGAGTCTTGGCTTTTTTCCTGCATGCATTTCACTTTTGGTGGAGCAAATTTCTGTCTTGTTCTTCTGGTTTTGCTGATATGAATTGGTAACATGTGCGGGTGGTTCATACAAACTTGTTTTCGAAGAGTGTTGAGACCTTGTGGAAAGAGCACTTGGTCAAAGCGGAGGCAGGTGATCTGGACCCTCATCTCTGCCGTGCTGGCTGTGTGGCCTCGGGAAAGACACATGACCTTTCTGGGCAGCTGTGTCCTTTGTAAACCGACAGGGTTGGGCTTCTTGGAGTGCTGCACTGCCAAGTCCCGGAGTGTTAAGATTCCACAGTTGTGTTTTGTGTTTTCTGAGATGCTGAGAGTATCAGAAACGAGTGTGGCGGTGCTCACTGAGGGCCCTGCTTCTGTGGAATTGTAACACCAGGAGGTGCTCTTTTTGGATGCATTAGTTAGACAGGGAAATAACCATGGTCTTTCTGTTTCTTTGTTGCAAGTCTGCAGAATAACAAATAAAACTTCCTTATTTCTGGGAAAGTGCTGTTGTTAGCCCTGGAAGTGTTATGGGCACCTGGGTTTTGAACCTCTAAATTAAGAATTACTGAGTTTAGTAAAGAAGACAATGTATCCGCCCTTATTGTGGGATAAGGGGAAGCCTACAGATCAGACTAGTCTAGTGTCACACCCCATTTCTGATTTCTGTTCCCACAGTATTTAATAAAGACCTTATTTAAAATATTCTAAATCTCTAAGGAATACATGTTAATTATAGAAAATTTGGGAAACACAAAGAAGGAAATATAAATATCTTCTAATCCCATGACCCAGAAATAGCTTTTGTTCAAACTGTGGTGCCTTTAGATTATATACACTTGGTTTGTAGAACAAAATTTGGATCAAACCATACATATAAAAATTGACATCTTGCTTTTTACTTTCCTTGTTCTTTTTGAACTTATTTTTGGGACTAAAGTTTCAAGTGAAGGTAGAGATTAATGTAATATTATGCTTGGCACACTGGTGACAGGGTCTGCTTTGACTTACAGAAGTAGAATTATGGATCCAGTATCTGAAAATAACATTTGTCCTGTTCCTTCTCTAATAGGCTTTCAAATTAACATGTATAGATGTTATCATAACTATTACAATAATTAACAAATGAAGACTTCCTAATCTACTAGTTGTCGTTCATTAATTGCTTTTATAAGATTCCCTCATTTTAGATTTCTGCACCGCAATTGCTTGCTGCAACGTACATCATTTTAACGCTGTTTTTCTGGATGCCCTGTGTCCTCAGGCGGAAGCATGGTAGCTAGTATATGGGCCAGGCCACAGGCTTGGCATGAAGTCGGGGAGTTAAAAGGGTTTTTTTTGCTTGAATACATTTTACATTTGTTAACATTTATAATTCACATATTGAGTGTTGCTTTCATATATCATTTTCCTTGATTAGAAAATGAAAGATGATTAGTTTCTCCTTTGGATTATTTAGTGTCTGAAATTTCCTCTTCCACCATTCATTCTGTATTGGAAATACATTCTGAATCCTGAGCCACGCTGGAATTTTTTTATGACCTTTCCCTCATGTGTCTTTTGGTGGTGCCTTTTGATGTCTTAAAATGTTTTTATATTTGACTGAGATTAAATCTGGGTTTCATTTTACTTTAAAAAAAAAAACATATTGAGCAAGTTAATTTTCTGTTCAAGTTCCTAAGGGGAATGATTCCAGCCCTCTGTGTCCCAAGAATTCTGACTGAGCCTTGCCAGAACATTCCTGTGGTTTTCCACGGGGCAGATCAATGTGTTCGTGAAATTTTAGTTGTAGCTTGTGTTTTCTGCGGTTAATTAAAACATCTGGCTTTTAAATTTTCCACAAACAGAGCACAATCGTTTGACCAAGCCTTTTCAGTAATGATTAAATATTTTAATCCTTCCTGCACAATAGCTCATGATTGTCTTTAGGGTACCTTATAAGCTGTTGTCGGAGCTCATTAAGGATTTTAAACATTTAAGAGACATAAGAGATGTTGGGGGTTATCCTGCCAAACATATATATGAGAGAGAGAGAGACAGAGGTAGAGACAGAGACAAATTGAGACAGAGACAGAGACAGAGACAGAGAGAATTCATGAATCTGCTTCCTTCTAATGACTTCTGGCCTTTGCCCCTCCAGGTTGGAGCTGCTTGGGTGAGCTGCTGCGGCCCGTAGCCAAGCATGCTGTGGTTGGATCTGCCCAGCTGTGGAACAGAAACATTTGCTGGATGGAAAATCCATAAAAGAAAGCTGCTGTGAAAGCCTGAGACAGACCATAACTTAAGCAAAATCAGGTTGGTATGAGATAAGAGAGGCTGGACTCAGTGGCTGGCGTCAGACAGGGAAAAGTTGTTTTGTTCATTCCACAGAGTGTTTTTGAGACAGCCCGAAATGATCATTCCAGTTATTTGAGAGATTCCTAGCATCAGATAAATGGCCGATGCTGTGCCCTGATACACGTCTGTGGACAGGGTACTGCTGTCTCCCTTCTCCCTCTCCTCTGCCTGCCCTCTCTCATCCTCTTCTTCCAGAGGAGGGAGGGAGAGCTCAAACACAAATATTCGAGAGGCCACAACCAGAGGCCGCCCCTAACAACCTCACTGATCCTGGCCTTATTTTGGAGAGAAAGCAGTATCCCTTGGAAAGCTGGGCTGGCCACGGCACTTTCAGAGACTTGTCCCAATTTGGGATCTCACACCAAAGAGTGGATCATGGGGACCTGCCATGTTGCGGGGAGTCTGTCTGTGCTCCTTGAGCTTGTTCGATAAGATTGTACTTTTATCTCCCCCCAAACAAAAGCTGGCAACACATTTGGTTTCAGCCCTGTGCTTTTGGCATTAGAATACTCACATAGGACAAAGGAGAAGAAATGTCCTGAAAGTAACAGGAATGGAAATAAATACAAAATAGTGGACCAGGAGAACAAAACGGCATCACAACCTCACATGCGGCAATCAGGTGGAAAAGAATTCATTTTGAGAAAGCACATTGTGTCACAGGGATGGGTACTGGAAACATTTTCTGTTGGACATTCGGTGGAAAACTCGGCATTAGACATAATAAGCGGTTAATAAATACTCACTAGAAGGATGCGAGTCAGCAGTCTTGAGAACCTGTGGAGGACTGCACATCTGTGGACTTTGCCCGCCCAGCATCCTTTTCTTCCTTCAACATACTACCTTGATTTTCCCTGGGCAGTCACCCTGGCTTTGTGTGCAGCCTGTGTGGTTTGCAGAGGTGACCCCACCGCCTCTGTTATGGGCACGCGACATCAGCCTGGCTAGTCAGGGTCATAAGGATCAGTTTACGGAGGAGCCCTGTTTTCCCGAAACCATTGCAAAGATGTTTTTGCTTTTTGTGGGTTTGTGGAGCTGCAGCTGCTGGTTACTCTCTTTGCTACGACTTAGGGAAAGCTTTTCTGAGAGTGAAGTCAGCTCAGGAAGTCAGAGCGGGCGCTGGAGGAAACGCTATGGGGAGGGAAGGGGAGACTCACACAACACACGACTTCTAGTGCTGGATGCCCCAGCACCTAAAGCCGGCCACTCCATTGTCCTTATCCCGGCAGGTCAGCTAGTTAGTTTGAGTTAGGTGTCCATCACTCACATCGGCACACATTCCGATTGGTAATGCCTTTTAGGATGAGGCCTTGGCATGAAATGACTGTGCCAGTCCCTGTACTGGGGCACACAGAGAGAGGACACACTGGATGGGTATTTGGCTAGCTGACAGTGAAAAACGTATCACTAGAGGTCGAAACTAAGTTCTGTGGGGGAAGAAATGGAATTATGAATCCTGCTGGGTGGTGGAGAGACTAGCAGAGAGAGCTGTTTAATAAAAGAGAAATAGGATTTAGTCTTCAAGAACATTCTAAAAGATGTATTTAATTCAATTACTTCCTGTTTGAATCTGAAAGAAAGGGAGGCTTTCCAGAGCCTATTGTTAAAATAAATTGCGGATAAGGAAGATAATTTCAGAGTTTGCTAGTAGTAGAATCTTACTATTTACTGTAAACACAATTGTTTGGGGGCAGCCAAATGAGAGGTTATCAGAGAGCTGTCCAGAGTTTATTTTAATACTGCAGGGTAACAGATACTCTTCTTACGAAAGCCTCAGTTGGCTTTCTGTTCTAAGCAGAATTCCAACTGTATCACGAATTTTAAAGATTTATTTCCTCTTCTTAATGGTTTATTTTTTAATTATTTTTTATAATCGTCATGGTTTGCTTGTTAAAAATTCTTAGACTTTATTTTGAGGAGGGCAGTTTTAGTTTACAGAAAAATTGAGCAGGAAGTACAGAGTTCCTACCCCTCCTTCAGGTTTTCCCCATTTTTAACATCTTGCATTGTTAAAATTGATGAGCCAATATTAATACATATGATTAACTAAAGTCCATAGTCTACATGAGATTTACTCTTTGTGTTGTATATCTTGTGAGTTTTGACAAGTAATTAATGATATATATGAATCTATTTGGTTGGCCAAAAAGTTTTTCAGTTTTTTTTTTGTATTCTGGCTATGGTAGTGCTTAGTTGTCTTTAACTTCATTTGAAACTATTTGTATTGTGACAGCTGACATCTCAGCGTGCATTAAAAACAACCTTATCAAAAGTGGTGAATTTTCATGCTGTCATTTTAATATTGCAGATGGAAGAAGATATATAACAGTTTTGGTGTATTATGTTTTATTTTTTCAAGAAAGGTAAAAAAGCACAACTGAAATGCATAAAAGATTTGTGCAGTGTATGGAGAAGGTGCTGTGACTGATCAAACATGCCAGAAGTGGTTTGTGAAGTTTCTTGGTACTATTGACATTTTGGCCAAATAACTTCTTGCTGTGGGGCTGTCTTATGCACTGGAAGATGTTTAGCAGCACCCCTGGACTCTGCCCACTAGAAGCCAATAGCAGGAAATAGTCGACCTATTCAAAGTGTCCAAATCAATAAAGTTATTGGTGAAAATGAAAAATGTCTTCTATTTTATGGAAAAAACTAAATGGACTTTTTGGCCAACCCAATAATTTAATAGCATCACACACAGTACTTTCACTGTCCTGAAAATCCCCTGTGTTCTAGCTAATCATTCATTTCTCTCTCTCCCTGAATTCCTGGTAACTACTGATCTCTTTACTGTCTCCGTAGTTTTCCAGAATGTCATATAGTTGGAATCATACAGTATACAACCTGTTCAGATTGGCTTCTTTTCACTTTGCGATATGAACTTGAGGTTCCTCTGTGTGTTTTCCTGGCTTGATAGTTTCTTTCTTTCTTTTTTTTTTAATGACAATTCTATCATTTTCATGTACTGCAGTTTATCCCTTTACCTACTGAAGGGCATCTTGGGGGCTTTCAGATTTTGGCAGTTATGAATGAAGCCACTGTAAACATTCCTGTGCAAGTTTTGTGTACTCATAAGTTTTCCACTCTTTTGGGTAAATACCAAGGAACATGATTGCTGGATTGTATCATAAGGGTATGTTTAGTTTTGTAAGAAACTGCCAAACTGTTTTCCAAAGTGTCTGTACCATTTTTGCACTTGCACTAGCAATAGCGAGAGTTCCTGTTTCTCCACACCTTCCTCGTCATTTGGTGTTGTCAGTGTTTTGGATGTCATTTGTTCTAAAAAGTGTATAGTGGTATCTCCTTGTTCTTTTTATTTGCAGTTCCCAAATGATGTATGATGTTGAGTGTCTTCATCTGCTGTTTGCCATCTGTATATCTTCCTTGGTGAGGTGTCTGTTCACATTTTTTGCCCATTTTTTAAAAATTGGATTTTTCATTTTTTTATTGTTGAGTTTAAGGATTCTTTGTATTTTGGATACCAATCCTTTATCAAATAAGTATTTTGCTAATATTTTCTCCCAGTTCTATGGCTTGTCTTTCTGTTCTCTAGACAGTTTCTTTCTCATAGAAGAAAATTTTAATTTAAAAGAAAAATTTTAATGAAGTCCAGCTTGTCAGTGATTTCCCTCATGGATCATTGGTTTTGTATCTAAAACAGCATTGCCAGTTCAAGGCCATCTAGGTTTCTCCTATGTTATCTTCTTGGAGTTTTATAGTTTTACATTTTACTTTTAGGTTTATGATCTATTTTGAGTTAATATTTGTGGAAGGTTTGAAGTTTTTGTTTACATTTGTTTTTTCTTTTGTGGATACCCAGTTATTCCAGCACCATTTATTGAAATTACTTCCCTTTCTTATCTGAATGGCCTTTGCTCCCTTGTCAAAGACTAGTTGACTGTGTTGTGTTGGTCTGTTTCTGGGCTCTCTGTCCTGTTCCACTGACCTGATTTTCTCTGTTTTCACCAATACCACACTGTCTTGATTATTGTAGCTCATAGTAAATCTTCCGGTCAGGTAATGTTGGTCCTCTGACCTCGTTCTTTTCCTTCGATGTCGTATTGACTGTTCTGGGCTTTTTGCTTCTCCATGTAAATTTTTGAATCACTTTATCAATAGTCACAAAATAACTTGCTGGGATTTTGATTGGGATTGTGTTGATTCTATAGGTAAAGTTGGGAAGAACTGACATCTTGGCAATATTGAGTCTTCCTATTCATGTACGTGGAATAACTACTTCTTTAGATCTTCTTTGATTATTTTATCAGTTTTGTAGTTTTACATATGTGAATCTTGTATATATTTTGTTTGATTTATATCTAAGTATTTCATTGATTTGGGTGCTAATATAAATAGTATTGTATTTTTAATTTCAAATACCAATGTTTATTAATGGTACATAAGAAAGCAAGTAACTTTTATATATTAATTTTTTATCCTGAAAACTTGCTTTAAATGCTTATTAGTTTCAGGAGTTTTATTTTTGATTCTTTGGGATTTCCTAAATAGGTAATCATATTATCTGTGAACAAAGACAGTTTTATTTTCTCCTTCCCAATATGTATGCCTTTTATTTTCTTGCCTTGTCTCACTAGCCAGGATTTCCATTGTGATGCTCAGTGGGAGTGATGAGAGGTGACATCAGTTCCTTGTCCTTGATCTTGGTGGGAAAGAATCTAGTTTCTCACCATCAAGTCTAATAGTCGCTGTAGGTTTTTTGTAGATTTTTAAAAATTGAGTTGAGAAGTTCTCCTACATTACCGGTTTACTGAGTTTTTGTTATGAGTGGATATTGGATTTTTATCAGATGCTTTTTCTACATTATTAATATGATCATATGTTCTTTTTAAGCTTATTGGTAGGATGGATTATATTTATTGATTTTTTAAGTTGAATCGGCCTTTTGATAAGGTTTGTATTGAATCTCTAGATTGATTTGAGGAGTATTTTCATCTTAGCCAATATTGAGTTCTCCGTGAACATGGAGTGTGTTTTCATTGGTTTAGGTCTTCTTTAATTTCTTTCAACAGTGATTTTTTTGTTTGTTTGGTTTTAGGGAACAAAATTTCTTGTTGATATTTATTCCTAAGCATTTTTTCTTTTTTTGATGCCTTTATAAATAGAACCATTTTTTAAAAAATTAATTAAGTTTTTTAGAGAGAGGGGAAAGGAGGGAGAAAAAGAGGAAGAGAAACATCAATGTGTGGTTGCCTCCGTGCACCCCCCCACCTGGGGACCTGGCCCACAACCCAGGCATGTGCCCTGATTGGGAATCGAACCAGTGACCTTTTGGTTCACAGGTTGGCACTCAGTCCACTGAGCCACACCAGCCAGAGCTAAATAGAATCACTTCTTAAATTTTATTTTCAGAGTATTCATTGCTAGTGTATACAAATACATTGACTTTTGTATACTGCTCCTGTTTTCTTCTACCTTGTTGTTTATCAGTGTTTATAAACAGTTTTTTATTGTGATTGTGACTTCCTTAGCATTTTCTACATACCAGATTATATCACCTGTGACTAAAGATATTTCTATTTCTTGTGCAATCTGGTTGTTGTTATTTTTTTACACTGATGTAAAAATTTCAAGGTGATGTGAGAAATACAAAGTAATGTGCTTTGGAGTTTTTAAATGAAGTCACCCTATTGTGTTGCTTTTGGGAAAGGGCAAAAGACAGTAATTATGAAATTGATCTCCTCATAATTAAGCTAGGTATTCAATCAGTGAACTTCTTAGCCACTCCTCCATCTTCTTCAGGGACATGCCTATTAAAATCCTTCACATATTTTTATTTTAGCTTATTTGTCTTACTGGATATATGGGTTTGCACATATATTCTCCCAGTCTCTGGCTTGTTGTTTTTGCTCTCCTAATGGCATCTTCTGAGTCTCAAAAGCTTTTAATTGTAATAAAGTTCAATATATAATTCTTTTTATCCCAAAGCTCATGATGTTTTTGTTTCTAAATGCTCTTTGGCTAACCGGAGGTCACAAAGATTTTCTCCAATGTTTTTTTCTAGAACATTTGTTTTTCTAGCCCTTACATTTAGTTCTGTGATTCATTTTGGATTAAGTTTTGTATGTGATGTAAAGTTCAGGTATTCGTGTATTCTCAATTTAATTCTCTTCTTTTTTGCATATGCATATCCAGTTGTCCCCAAACATTGGCTAAAAAGACTCTCTGTTACTTGTTTTATTGTGGTGCCTGTGTAGAAAATTAATTGACTATAAATATAAGGGTTTATTTCTGGAGTCTCAGTTCTCCTGATGCCAGTTGCACACTTTACTTAGGTTTTTGCAGTGGAGTTTTTCTATGAAAAAGTGTTTTCAAGAAATGAGATTAAGCTACAATATGCTTCTTTCTATTTTTGCTACTTTTCCTCTCCCTTCCTGTTTGAGTCACTCTGTTAAAGGTACACTAGTGCCTGGTTGTTTCTCTGTGAATATCTGTGGGGATCTGAAATGGCAGCAGAGAATGCAAATCAATCTAGATGCATTTTCTAAACTGCTACTAGTACATTACTTCACTTTTATGTTTATTCTAAAAAACAAAATAAGTAGACGAACAAAACAGAAACAAACTGATGGTTGCCAGAAGGGGGGGCGTTGGGCGATGGACGCCAAGGGGAAGGGAGTAGGAAATGTGGATTGGTGGTCACAGAATGGCCGTCATGGACGTACCGTCCGGCACTGGGGATGTAGTCAGTATTGTGATAACTGTGCATGGCGCCAGAGGGGGCAAGACTTACCAGGGTGATCACCTAATAAGATATATAAGTGTCTACCCACTATACTGCATACTTGAAACTAATATAATACTGAATATCAACAGTAATTGAAAAATGAGAAATTTTGTAAAGTATTTTTTTTTCATAAAAGTGGTAAGCATGTTTATGCTCATTATCCATTTGAATAAAACAGATTAAATTGAAAAACTTTTATTTCTTTTTAATCATTGCCAATAACTATTGACTGAAGGATTTACAGGTTTGGTATATTATTTCAAGAATATCAAGAATTTTCATTAATGGTTATATGAATTGGGTCTTTTATACAGAAAAAGCTACATTTCATAAGACTGTTATTTTATTAAATGGAAAATTGTGAATTAAAATATCTTGGGTTTTGGGCACATAGTATGGTTTTATGTTTTATGAAAATTGGACAGTTTTCATAATATAATTAAAATGCTGGCTGCATTTTTATACTTACCTTTGCTATTTTTGTCTTTGAGTTAGTATGGTTCTCAATAGACTACTGTACAGACAGGAACATAATTATATGGGAAAGGTGAAAACTAAATTTATGTCTCTTCTTTCCTTATAACTATAAAAATTATGAATGCAAAAGGTTGGAAAGGAAGTTTTAAAAAAGTTAGTGCTTTAATACAGCAGTTTTTAACTGGTGTGCTACAAGGATCTTTAAAGCGTACAATACCTGACCATTTAGTCAGGGGCACTGACCTCTTTCCCCCACATTGTCAAATAAAAAATGACAACAGCCAACACAGCAATAGCTGTCCAGTGTAAATGAATCAAAACTGTACCTTCTTTCCTGATCAGCAAAAAATACATGTTTTGGTGGGCTGCAGAGTTTTAGTAATTATGTGCGCCACGGGATGCAAAAGGTTGAAAATCACTGCCTTATTGGG
>CM052538.1:22340159-22359230 GCA_028533065.1 Trachops cirrhosus | reverse complement strand
TTTCTTCATTCAGAACAAAATTTCTTTCAGACATTAAGACAGCTTGTACAGAATTATATAATTTAAAAAAATCTTCCATCTGTATTTTGCTAAGTCCATGACTATTTTAGCCAGTAAAAGCAGATTATATATTGGACTCTGTAGTGGATTGATGTGTTTTTCTGGGTTGCCCTTGAACTGTGAGACAGAAATGTATACTTTTTTAAAAAGATTTTATTTATTTATTTTTTTAGAGAGAGGGGGAGAGAGAGAGAGAAACATCCACGTGTGAGAGAAACACCTGCTGGCTGCCCCTCACATGCTCCCCACTGGGGACCTGGCCTCCATCCCAGGCATGTGCCCCTGACTGGGAATCAAACCAGTGACCTTCCTGTTTGCAGGCCAGTGCTCAATCCACTGAACCGCACCAGCCAGGGCAGAAACTATATACTTTTAAGGGTTCAGTCATAAGACTGGATCCGTTTATATTCATGGAGAAAGCTTCTGGTGTCCTTGTTCCTGGGCTGGTCTTCATTCTGTTGTCTAGATTCTAATGTGAAATTAAAGTGGGGATAAAAAGAGGTTTTTCCATGAAATGCTTTAGTCTTATTTTATATAGCACATTGTTATTTTTAATTGTAAAAGTAGATGTGATTACTGTGGAACATTTGGGTACCACAGGGAGATGCAAAGAAAGTAAAAACTTTTCTACTGTACTTCTATTACCTCAAATTAACAGCTATTCAAATGTTGACTCTTTTTTACTTCTGGTCCTTTTTTAAAGATACAGATACTTTTAAACAAAGTTGGTACCATATTGAACACATTACATTAGAGTCTGCATTCCCAATGAACACTGTTCAAACACATTTTCCCATTTAATATCTTACAGATTTTAAAAGTCTTTTTTTATTGTTGAGTACTTAAGTTTTTCAAGTTGCTTGAAACGACATTACTTATAATGGAAAACTTCTTAGTACATATCTTTATGTGTATGTATATCTTACATTTTTTAAAGGCTAAATTCGGAGTCTTTTAAAAAATGTATTAGTTTAAAGGAATTAAAAGTAATTTAATTCAGCTTGTCCTTCCCAGCAGTCATGGTTAAGCCTTCTTATATACAAGAATCTAACTTTCTAACACCAACGTCTCAGTCTTTACAGATTGGTACAATAATAACACCTTATCTGTCTAACATCAGTAGGGAACTTCTTGTGAATAAATGTTTCATGTAACCGAAACTGACACTTAAGGGTCCATACTTGGTAATTGTGAACATTGTGAATGAGAATCTTTCTGAAATTGTATTTCATATGCTGCTGTTCCCTTTAACATCATGAAGAGATTTGAAGAACCAGAATTTAACCACTTCTGCTTTAAATCACAAGCGTCTTTACAAACACTAGTTACTGTACAGTCAATTCTGTTAAAATATGATGTACGCATTTCTAAAAACCACCAGGCTATGCAAAATCATGCAGGAAAACCCATAACACTTACGGGGTAAATAGAGTCAGGGACACCGCACATGAAAACCTTTATCAGTGTTCACTAGTGATAACATTAAAAAATTAGATAAGAACTGAATAAGTATTGTAGCACAATTTTACATCTATTAGGTGGTTAAGGAATAAATAACTGTGGCATGTTACCTTGAAAAAGCCTGACCTTTTCTTGGGGACTAAGGGCTTGGAAGGGTTGCAGCTTGTGAGTTATTCTCACGTGGTGGAAGGAGGGTTGGCTGAAGTCGGCAGGGAAGCTGGGGCTCCCGGCGAGGGTGGTGTGGCTCACAGCACACTGGTGGGAACAGTTCGCTGGTGCAGGTTTGCGGCATGGGCGTTTGCATCGCCTGTGTCCTTATGCAGCTGGGTCCTGCCTGGGTACAGTCTTCTGCTGTGACCTAGTGTTGCTTGCAATGACATCATGCATAAATGTGTGACATTCAAGTCATGCCCAAATTGTTTCCTACCATATGAATCTTGGAACAAGCACAAGGTTCCCAGCAGAATTGAGTACACTGTGGTAAAACGGTGATGTGTGGGCGATATTCTGCTCATCTCTATGCTACAGAGTTAGTGCATGTAAAACAGGAGAACCTGGCCGGAGAGTCCACACGTATGCGTGTTGGCAGCAACACCGACATAATAATGAAAGGTGCCTATTGAAGTTTCTGGGGTTCTGTCTGCTTTCCAGTTATGACTGCCTACTGTAGCAGTTCTTTTGTCTTTGTCTGATTGACCTATTTTCAGCCTTTTGTGGTTCACAGGTGAATTTATTATGCTTCTTAGAACTCCATGTAACATAAGGCCCAGAATGGGAGAGCACAGACTTGAGGTTATGGTTTACCCATGGCATCTGTTTTACCTACTCAGTTTTTGTAATCTGTGAATGAGTTATTACCTGTTCATTCACAGGGTTGTTGGGGAAGTGACTTTTGTTTTAAGTGAGCTTGCTGTCATGCAGAATTTTGGATTTTCTGTTTTATTAGAAAAAAGTGAATAGGACTCTTCTTATTCCCACCTGCTGCAGTGAAGGGTGCTTAAGTGAAAACATCTGAAGGGCATTTAAGAGTTGTTGATTTTCTTGAGGTTATTGTTCACCTCTGTCACAACTGCCTCTGTGTTTGTGTGCGTCTGTGGAGGGTGGGGTGGGCAAGCGTGATTTCGGAAGACCTTCCCTCCCAAGTCAGTGTAATTAGGAGTCCAGATCCTCCCTCCGTTGCTTTTCATGAGTCCCTGAGAAGGACATTTTTACTGTGAACGGTTGCCAAGAAGTGTTGCTGATTCCTGCTTTAGTAACTTTAATAAGACAACAGATCAAAATGCCGTCTAGATTTAGCAAGCCTTGTTAGTGTTGTCCAAAAGAAAGTTAGCTAACAAAGCTCATCATTTAGATAGTCCAGCGAAATCTCAATTTTAATTATGGAGTGGGAATCCGAATGGCTATGGGGTGTTTTGATTTTTAATTTCTAATCTGATTTTGAGTTTTGACTTTTTTGTCTCTATTCCATTTTCAGGTATATTTGGGCTGCCTGACCTCATTGAGTGATTACTATTAACGAGACTTTGTGGGAAAAGGGAACTTGCCTTCTGAGCTTTGTACCAAAGACCTGGGAAAAGTAAGTAATCTTCTAACTTGCTTTAAGAAAAAATTCGGTTATACTTCTCTCAGGAAATTAACAGTGGTTCTGTGGCCTTTCTACTTCCTTTCTTTCCTGGCTTTGTAGTTTTATGTACTCTTATGGATTTGAAACATGGAAAAGGACTCAGGAGACCTTTTCAAAAACCTTCTAAAGAGACTTGGATGACTCTCTGCATTGTGTCATTTCTTTTGGGCTTCAAAAAGTGAGTCCTCAAGGTTGTGATAAAACCTTTTATTAGATGTGCAGTAGATGGATTAAACTTTAAAGATAAGGGAATATGATGTGGTGTGACAGAAAAGTGAGTCCAGTTTTTTGGCCTTCAGATGTTTAGACTTTATATAGGCTCTTTGGTTCTGTATTTTCACAGTAATAGCGAAATCCATTTGATTCTTTTCTTGCCTGGAAAGGAAAACAAAATGTAGAGTCACTTGTTCAGTAAGTTCCTCATGTAGCTTGGTCTTGGAAGATCTAATGCACCTGCAGCTTTATTATTTTATAGCTTCTTGAGGTATTTTAAGATATGCTCATTGAGACGTGTATGAATGATTTTGCTATCTTTTAGAAAAAGTTGCTCGAGGCTATAAAGTTCAGTGGTATTCTCTGACCTTTTCGAAAGATGGCACGGGCTGTGAAGACAGCAAAGCCGGTCCACTGGCTGCAGAGTCCGCGCTGTGCTGTGCTGCACGCGCACCCCCTTCCGGCGTGCTCCAGAAACGGCGTCGTTGACGGTGGGGCTGCTCACCCGTTCAGTTCCTAGAGAGTTTGCTAGACTTCTGCCTTGCGTCTCACAGTTCCTCCACATTTCTCACAGTACAAATGAGCTAGCTGAAACGCAGCTAAAATAAAGCAGGGCAGAAAACAAGTCCGCTCTAGAAGTTGTCTAAAAGCATTAAATAATAAGATAGGATTTGATCAGATTTTATTGTTATATTGTGTTTACCATAAACATAATTAAATTGTATATTTTATAGTAATTATGATAATAATGTAAAAGTCTTTATTATGAATCCTATTTGAAGTTTAAGGTTTTATTTATTTATTCCTTTAGACAGAGGGGAAGGGAGGGAGGCAGAGGGAGAGAAACATCAGTGTGTGAGCAAGAAACAGTTGCCTCTCACACGCCCCCAACCGGGGACCTGACCTGCAACCCAGGCATGTGGCCTGACTGGGGATCAAACCAGTGACCTTTTGGTGTGCAGGCTGGCGCTCAATCCACTGAGCCACACCAGCCAAGGCTGAAGTTTAATAAGATATTTGTACTGAAAAAATATTATACACACACATACAGTGTACACACACCACAAATATAATTTTGGAGTGCTGTCAAGTCTCTGCTAATATAAATTCTTTGAAAGGAAGGACTTGGAAATTTTTCTCCAAAAACAGTTAATTTGTTATGGTGAAATATTTCAGTAGTGAAATACTATGGGCAATGGAATTTTTTTTAAATAATACCAATTTTATTTAAATTGTGTAGTCTTGTATTCACATATTAACCTTAAAATAAAGGAAATCCTGTCTGTGCGGTTGTTATTTTAAGGTGGAAGGATATTTGAAAGGGGATCATGTTGGAAGTCACCGATCTGTTCACAGAACGGAATGAAAAGGACGAAAGATGAATTCTCTGGGCTTTAGGATCCAGATACTTGTAGTGGTGTTTAGACTGGAAATATAACCTAGCCTCAGAAAGAAAGCTCCTTAAACTGCCTTTCAAATAATTTAGCGTCTCCTGAAAATTTAATAGTCTCTGGTGAAATATTTTCCTTCCATTATGCCAAAATATTCCCTTTATGACAATGTTATAAAAGTCATTTTTCCGTTTTGTAGAGGCAAGGTATCTGTAGGACTTTCGCTCACAATAATGAGCACCAGACAGACACTGTGTTACCAGAGGGACCATGGCAAATAGATCTCTGCTTATTAAACCTGCTGTCACAGATGGATATTTATATGCACCAGAAGATGTCCATTATTCACCTTTAAGTTAAAAAATAGAAGAAGAAGGTTATAGTGTGTGAGCATGCTCCACATAACTCTAGCTCTGAAGAAACAGTTATGTGGAAGTAAACACTGAGGGGGAAGGAGGGAAGTCCTTTCTGAAATGTCCAAGTCACGAAAGAACGTTCCTGACCCACCTTCAGGAACCTCAGGGTATTGGTGACCGGTTTCCTTTTGAGGAGGCAGGAGCGCAGTTTTAGGGAAAATTCGAACCACAGCCTTCACACTTCTGTTTACCTCCTTTTGTTCTCCACTTTTATTTTTTTCTTAGTTACAAATATGTTTTCAAAATCTTTCCTGTTTCAAGCATTTTGTCTAATTATTTGAGGTGGATTTCAGGAAACTTGAGTCTGTAATGCTGGCAAACTGCTGTAAGAGGCACTTTTGAAAATTAGCCATGGATCGTTAAGAGGTAGAATATAGCTTCTATGTTATTACCTTATTTAATACATATATATTTTTATGTTAATACTGAAAGAGTAGTATATGCTATAAATTGTTTGGTAGCTTGTTTTTTTCCCCCCACTTAACAATACATGATGAACTCCTGTGCTAATATTTATGTTCAATATCATTTTTGGTGAAAACAAAATTACCGAATCTTAGCTTTTTGTTTAATTTGAGGATATCCTGGCTCTCTGTTGGAGAGGAGTAAAATATGTGAATAACATGGTATAGGCTTTTCATCTGCCAACAGAGAACAGTCCACGGTTCTCCTTCTGTAATCTCTACAGTGTTTACTGTGACCAGACGGCTTCTAAATAGGAGACTAAAAGCTGTTCAAAATTGTAGGTGTCACTGTCTGACAGGTACTATGTATAAAGCATTGTCTTCTTTGGTCCCTTTGTTATATTACAAGCGTGCGGGTGACATACTCCTCCCGCTTAGCTGTCTTCATTAATACTTCTGTGCTTAAGGAAGGGTTCTGCCCACATATTTCTTCCTCGCAGGCAACTCTAAGTATTTCAGATAAGGTGACTGGTGCAGAAGGGACATATTGTAGACTGTGGAACATAATGCCTTGGAGTAAACTGCAATTCAAATTAATGGAAGATGCAAAATGTTTTATAGACCTTTGCATACTTTCTCAATTTTAAGTTAATTTATTAAGCCAACATTTGTTGAGCAACTACTCTGTGCCAGGTACTGTGTTAGGAGCTCATTAGTCAAAGATTAATGAGATATGCTCTTGCTTTCAAGAAACTTAAATTAAGTTTCAAATTCAGAGCTCAAATAATACTTATTCGGCATGTACCATGTGCAAGCAGTGGTCTGGATGTTCTTAGATGAGGTGTTTGGCCACTAAAATTTGTAATGGTATTTATTAACTCATCTCCTCCAAAAGCAGTTACGAATAGAATTTTCTAATCTCTAAGTTTTTTTCTTCCATTATATTTTATTAAACATTTAGTACCTGCTACTACTTGTTAAGTTAAATTAGCAAATGGAAAAAAAATTAAACAAATAACAAGTATTTAATTGATAAATTTAGAATGATGATTTTAAAAACATGTATTTGTGTGTGTGTTTATATTATACATACATAAATAACATCTTTTATAGATAGAAACCTGTGTACATATAACAGTCATAATTTCTCCTACTAAAGTAGTTCTTAGTTCACATGTACAATTAAATATATCAAGATTTGTTTTATTTTGTTTTGTTTTTGTAATGTTTTGTTTTTCTTTTATTTTTTAAAATACATGAAGATCTAATGGCATTCTTCCCTTGGTGTGGCTGCACTGTCTGAACAGTATGGAAGCCACGCATTAAAGCACTTAATTTTCACAGTAATTCTTGGCGTTAGGGATTATTGAAACTTGGGGGAGGGGAGGAAGTACACTGCCCACGTTCACACAGCTAGAGAATGTTGGAGTTAGGATTCCGTGTCCATTCAACTCCCACGCTCACAGAGTGTCCTCCTAACCCCAGGGCGCTGGTGGGGAAGATGGGCTCACAGAGGCTGTGGGCCTGCCGAGCTCGGGGCGGTCCTTCCAGCTGAGGAGTCGGAAGTGTGTTTGCTGCACTGAAGAGCTGGCGGTGATCAGACGGGAGGGCTGAGGTAGAAGGCAGAAAAAAGGGGGGAATAGTTGGGGTAATAGGAAAAGCATGTACCAAGGCGTAGAGGAATGGAGGCTCCTGCCATGTTCAGAGAGAGGCTGGGGTGGGGCATGTGGGAGGGCACGGTGGGCCCAGGTTGCAAAGCCCTAGCTTTGAGGAAGGCCCCATGTGGGCCATGCTAGAGACTCGAGGTTTCCAAGCACGATATAGCCAGAAGAGTTTTACGGTAGAAGAAGCTTCGTAACCCGAGGGGAGTTTTACGGTGACCACTTGGGTGGAGGTCTGCAGTATAGACTGAAAAGGGAAACCTGGACACGCAGGGCCGCCATGTGGGGCTGTGCCGGTACTTCACTGCGCAAGGGTCTGTGTGAGCGGTCTGTGTGAGCGGTGGGTGGTAACTGTCCAGCTCGTCATCCACCAAGCCGGTTGCTCTTGGGATTGGGCCTGCCTAGGTATGGCTGGCATCTTTAAAAATTTTCACAATAAGCAGCTTTACTTACCTTTCAGTTGTTTATAAAATAATCGGAGGGATTAGATAAAGAAATAACCATGTACGCTGAGGCTTGAGTCTGGAGGTTGACTTGGTGGTCTGTTCTCTAACTGTGTGATGTTGGGCATGTTCCTCATTCTCGCAAAGGCTATTACTTCGTCTTTAAGGGAGAGTTGATAACAGGATCTAGCAGGGCCCTGGACAGAGCAGTGAAGGGTCCTTGGTAAGAAAAGGAGCTAGACAGGCAAGATGGAGAAAGAGTAGGGACTGGAAGCTGCTCCAAGCAGTTAACCCTGAGAGTGTCCTGAGAACTGTATGAAGAGTTATGTGTTTTATCTTTTTTAATCCTACATCACATCTGAGAGGTGATGTCATTGCCTCTTTTTAAAGATTTTGAAACTGTGGCTCAGGTAGGTTAAGTAACTTGTCTAATGTCACACAGCTAGGAAGTGGCATAGTCAAGACTTGAACCCAGGGCTGTGTGGCTCTCACATATATGCTCTTAACCACTGTGCTGAAGTGCTGTTCTTAGAAGTATATTCTTTATGTTGAGCTCCCTTAATACCCTACTTAAATCTCTCTAATGACATCTTCTGATTTTATCTTTTATTGTTTTTCACTTGAATTAGGTCATAGTTATTCATATAATGATGTTTTTAATATACTAGAGTGAGAGCTTGAGGACTGGGAAGCAGTCTCATTAAATTTTTTTGTCTTTCATAACTGTTCAATAAAATATGCATAGATATGGTGATTGAGCTCTAAAATTTTTCTGTGTCCTAAAATTCAGTAATTTTAAATTATGCAAGAAAAGCTTCAGTTGCAGTTATTAGTCACGTAGAACTGAAAAAGAAGCCACTGGATTTTAGTTTGATAACTAGGTCGATTGCTAAAGTCTTAGGAAATTCCTAATTGCCATTTTATCAGGAAGATAATTTGTGACTTGCTGTCACAGACTGAAGCCAAGACCAAAGTGTACTTTTTGCAAGCCCTTTAAGGGGTAGCCCTTTTTGCAGCCCTATAAAGCTGTCTGGTCTTGCTGCTGTGTTGTTGTGCTAGGTATAAAATGCAAATGTTTTCAATGATAATTTTGAGTCCACGGAGAATGTTAAACTGTCATTCGTGCTGGGAAGGACCTCAGTTTGTAAACTCACGAGGAGCCCTTTGGCTGAAGGTCAGTCTCGTTTGGTCCCAGCTGGACAGCAGATCCATGTGCTTTCCGAGGCCAGGGCAGGTTCTCAGAGGCCCTGGGGTCAGACCACTTCGCCCTGCATCCCAGCTCCCCTTGGCTTGTGAACTCGTGTCCCTTGGGAAGAAAGTGTCTGTAAAATGTGGATGGATAAGAAAACAGGTTGACATGATACGTTCATGTGCTGGTTGATTGGGAATTAGGGGGCAAAATCTGCATCCTGTGGGAGCCACTTTTGCTCAGATATGCTTTAAAGGGCTCCAAAAGTGTGAGCTTGTAGGATGGAATTTGACACTTCATTGTTATAGCCCGGGTTTATCTGATGATGAGCCTTGGCTGATTTCTCAGTCTCTTCATGAACTCTTTGGAGGCAGGTCAGCCCATGCTCCCTGCTCTGTTTGCCTGAGGAGCGTAGGAGGTGATGGCTTTCATGAAATTGGAAAATGCTAGTCGAGATGAACATTGCCTCTGGGCTTTGAGAAACACTGGGGTTTCTCTCATCTTCCAGAAGAGGAGCACCGGTGAGCTGTGAGAAAGAAAAGCAAACCCTGCAAAGTTTCCTAGCTTGTCTCTGCCCCTGTTCCCAGGAAAGGGGGAGGGAAGGGCCCCTAAACGGCTCCTGGAGCCCGAGGAGATGGTAAGTTCAGGTGCTCAGTAGAACACCAGGGAGCTTCTGATTCCTGTTGGCCTTTGCTTGGCCTGGCAGGAAGTGCAAGGGCAGCAGAATGGGTCTCAGAACATTGCTCTCCAGCAGAAACAAACGTATGCACGTCTGTCACAGAGTTTATTTTCTTCCTTAAGTTTGCAGTTGCACTGACTTGTGGTGTTGTGCCCTTTTGAGGTTTTATATCCTGGATTACTAGAAGAACAAGCAAGTCAGATAAAAATATTCCCCAGACCCAATCTTAACCTCGGAGTTTTGGGCTGCTTGATTGTGCCCTGAGAGTAAGGGCACACTTGGCCTGTGCCTTCTTCACAGGGAAAAACAGAAGGTATCAATAAACGTGCAATTTCAAAACCATTCCCAGCATTACTTTCCCCCACTATGTGACCCCTGCAAGGAAGCTTCAGTCTACTGTAAACTGGTACTCCATTAGTATGTGGGTACTGCGGTAGGGAAAATAATCGGATTGTATACCTTTCCCTCTATTTTCCAGACTGATTGTTCTCCTGCATTTAAAAGCAGATGTTAAACTCTTCCTTTGATGTTCAGCAGGAGACAGACTCCAGTGGTGTGTTATAGCTCTTGGTGCATATCGTTTGAATAAAGATCAGCTTTGGCAAATTAGATTTTGATGGTTACATTTTGATCTGGAGCCACAGAACTGAATATCAATTTATTCCTTCATTCAGTGCACGTGTGATTCCTGCTTGGCCCCTTACATAAATTGTTTTCAAATCTCACAAGTGCCACAAAAACTTTGCAAACTAGATAGTAGTGCTATCTCTATATTATAGATAAGGAAAATAAGACGGGAGTGATCAGAAAACTTGCTCAGGGTCACATGGCTATTAGATGGCCGGGGATTTTTTTCTTTTTGTGGGTTGGTTTTTTTTTTTTTGGCTGACCCCAAAGCTGTCATTACAGTGGGGCTGCCTTTTAGGAGGAGATAATCAATGAAGCAAAGATTTTGAAGAGTTGGAATCAAGAAAAAGGAGGTTAACCATGAACCCTTCATTCATTCATTTACTCCACAGATATTTATTGAGTGCTTATTTTGTGCTGGACACTCTGCAAGGTGCTGCAGAGTCAGTGGTGGGGAAGACATGAGCTATTCCCCACCAGCTTGATGGAGGAAACAGGGGTGGAAGAAAGTGTTTGCTTCCCCCCAAAGCTTCAGTGTCTTGGTTGGGAGAGATTTTATAATATTTTTTAAGATTTAGAAATTTTGAGACCTTAACAAAAGTTTATTTTTTTTTACACCAGTATATATACTAAATTACCTGCAAATAAGCAGAGGGGTGACTTCATTAAAATACTTTGCAATTGTGCTCCTTGCTTGGGCTGCTTAGAACATGCAGACATGGAGGTTGGAGTGAAACTATATTGAGTTTTAAATGAAATGTTGCAAACACAAATTTGAAATATCACTTGGCAAGGACTATATCTGTTTCAGCTTTGGATCTTCCATTTTATATAACAGACAGCACCTGGTATGTAGCAAGTACCAGTACCTCTTATTGTTTGGCTGAGTGATGGGAAATCAAATAGGGGAAAAGAAACTCATGCAGAGGTGATAAGTTAGGTAATATAAAGTAGTGTGAGATTAGCAATTGAATTAACTGATAAATAAGCAAGGAGAGAACACGACATATTATGGACTTAATTCACACCTGCAAACCTTTTGAATAACCAGGTGGGGAGGGGCTGTGTTTAGGGAATTTGGACATGCCACTGGGTCTGGGTGCTTGAAGGGACTACAGCCTTCTTTTGATCTTCTAATGTAACTCTTCTGACTTCCTGTTCACACCTGAGCTCTTTATGCCCTCTTTCCTACTAAGGTCTTTATTTCCTTTTTTGAAACTTTAGGCTTTTAAGTATCGTATTTGTAGGGTGCCCAGGCATGTCAGTTTGCTGGGATGATTCTACCTATGCCTGTTTTCTGTTACAATTTTTCATGAGACTCCCTTTCAATACCATGTATCCTGGTTTAGATGATAAATGACCACCCTAATAAGAAGGAAATTTGGTGGCATTCTATGTCTTTTTGTTTTTTAAAAGATTTTACTTATTTATTTTTAGAGGGGAAGGGAGGGAGAAAACCATCAAAGTGTGGTTGCCTCTTGTGCACCTCCTACTGTTGACTTGGCCTGCAACCCAGGCATGGGCCCTGACTGGGAATTGAACTGGCGACCCTTTGGTTTGCAGGCTGGTGCTCAACCACTGAGCCATACCAGCCAGGGCGCATTCTATATCTTTTAAGAAAACTTTTTTTAGCATTTAGACTTCTTTGAAGAATTAACGTCATGTGGGTATAGTACCAGTAAAATTACATATTATGCTAGTGTGTGAGTTCTCATAATAAGTAAGAGAAAATGAGCAGTTGCTGAAGAGTCAGATGTTGGGAGAAAGAGGTTGATTTCAACAAAAGGAACTTTAATTACAGCTAATGGCTGGCGTAGCCATATGAGAAAGGGCATTTAAAGGTTATCGTGATGATGGGTAGTGTTTAGGGAATCTAGCATGCTTCGGGAAAGTCTTGGCATCATCGCTAGTTTTGATTTAGAGTTTCAGTGTTACAACAATGGTAATTGAATTCAGATGTATTTTCATTTGTTCTCTAAGTAGAAAGTAAAAGAAACAAATTTTTAAACACAGCTTTTGTCAGAGATTAAAAGCAATGGCTGGATGGAAAATGGTTCAATTTGTATTTTCCCCCCTAAAATCTTCTGTTAAATCGTGTCTTTCGTTAAAATATTTTAATTAAATGAGACATTCACATAGGGACTTCACGGGTGTCCATAGAATGTATGTTGGGATTTTTTTCTCTCAATAGATAGGGTTAGATTGGTTTTCGTAGTTCATATACATGGACTTGAAGTAGCAGATTAGTGTTTTGTCCCACAGATGTATGTAAAAGGTAAAGCTTGACAATAATTGCTGGGTAAGGGTTGGGTGTAGGATTAAAGTCATGCTATGACCTGTCTCTTCCATGTTAAATATTTTATGAGCTAGTGATGCAAGTCCCATTGTTTCTTGTTCCCTGCAGTATTATCTTTCATAGGAGGGCAGATTTCTAGAGTGGAGGGATTATTTGTACACAATCCTGCATTTCTGTTTGTTTTGGAATTAAATTTGAACTTTGCCACTGGCTGTCTATGGGTGAGTTCTTTCTCTGAGCCTCAACTTTCTAGCCTATAAAATGGGAGTAATAATATATATTGATTAGAGTTTATTAATATGAGGTTTATTCATTCCTGAATCTGGGATAAACACTAAGCATGTAACACAAAGTTTAGTGTTCTCCCAGGCTTAGGAATCATCTTCAGATGCTGAGGATAGAGAGACATGTGGTATTGTTGGAAGGGCGAGACTCAAAATATTAACAACCAGTCACTGGCCAATCAGAATGGCTGCTGACTGTAACCATTCTGGGTGGTCTTCATGGTTCTCACTCACTTGAGGATCAGCCGGTTACTGTCAGTAGCAACAAGTCTGTGTGTAACCTGTGATGATTTGCAAGGAAACTCATGTGCCTCCTAGTGCCTTCTCCTCCGGGATGATCAGGAAAGGACGCCACCTGCATATGATGGGGTGAACCTGGCCCTCATGCCTGGATTCCTGTCTCAAAGGCTCCCCTTTCCCTTTGGCACCTTGCTGATCATCACCGTCAGCACTATGATAGTGCTTTTGGGGACAGTGCTTTCCCATTTTCTACTCCATCCCTAATCTGGAAACATGTCCTTAATTCCCTTTGGCAGATAAAAGTTGAGTTCATGACTATTAATGAAACCGTGAGAGTCCTGTACACTTGGTTACTAGATTTGGCAGGCCTAGACCCATTGTCACTGGGTCCTGGGCAAGGCTGTCTCTCTGGCCTAGAGCACCAACCCCCAACCCCAGGAGTGATTGGCAGCACCTCTAGGTACAGAGCCCAGGCATCAAAGAGATTGAGGTCCTGGATGAAGGAAGATCCCCCTCTTCTGCCAAGTCTTTTCTTGCTACTTCTCATTTCTTATCTCAGGCTTTGCCCCTTCCCAGAGTAATTGACATTCGAAACTCCACCTCTCCCAGGGCAGACCCTGACCCCCTTCCGAAGGGATGGGTTGGTACTCGCCGTAGCTGTGAAGAAGTTCAGCATCAGTACAAAAGCTCCCATATAATCCAGGAGGCTTCTTTCCTAGGACAGGGGTGAGTTGGTGTAACCATACTGGGCATTTACTGATGTAGCTAAGTCTTTGAGAAGTTGCTTTGTGATTCCTTCAGACCTGTTAGATTGCCTGTTATTAAAAAGACAAGAGATAAAAGGTGTCAGTGAGGATGTGGAGAAAAGGGATTTTTGTGCACTGTTGGTGGGAATGTAAATTGGTACAGCCACTATGGAAAACAGTATGGAGGTTCCTCAAAAAATTAAAGATAGAACTACTACATGATCCAGCAATTCTACTGTGGGCATATGTCTCAAGGAAATGCAACATTATCTAGAAGAGTTATCTGCATTCTCATGTTCATTGAAGCATTATTTTTACAACTGCCAAGACATGGAAGCAACCAAAGTGCCCATCAACGGCTGAATGGATGAAGAAATTGTGATATACATACATACACACACACAATGAAATATTACTCAGCATCATTTGTAGGTAGCCCTTATGATGTAAGAGGCGTGGACATATTTATTTCATGTAGAATTGAAAAAATAATGTGTATTATCTATCGGCTTAATCATCTGACAGAAAATGGTTCCTCTTCCTAGCCAACCTCTTTTCCTTCAAGTCTAAAAATCTACTTCTGATGGTTGGAAACAGAACTTCCACAGGACAAAATAAAGCCCCTTTGCGTAAATTTCGGGCCGATCCTTTCCAGGGGTGTCCAACCCACGGGCCACATGCAGCCCAGATGGCTGTGAAAGCGGCCCAACACAAAATCGTAACTTTACTTAAAACATTATGAGATTTTTTTGTAATTATGTATCACAATGTATTTAATGTGTGGCCCAACAGAACTCTTCTTCCAGTGGCTCAGAGATGCCGAAAGGTTGGACACCCCTACAAGCCATTGCAGAGGGAAAAACAGAGAACTATTTCTGTTTACCTAACTATTAATTCAGAATTCAGGTATAGTGAGTCTTTTTTGGAAATAGCTATTTAGGGCTCTCCTATTTTGAAATTCATTAGCTAGCTATGAATTTGTGCTTGTGCATAAGAAACTGACCTTTACTTTTAAATTTCTTAAAAAGTTAATCTTGGAAAGTGCTTTAGAGACTGATTTCTCGGGATTGCGCCCCTCCACCCCTTTCCTTTTTTCCAGAATTGAATGTTGTTTCCTACAGAGCTGCTGTTATTATATTGTGTATTTATTTTGATGCACACTCCTGTTGCTGTGTGGAATCTCTGCCCATTGTGATCCGCAAATGAGAGGGGGGGTGCAGAATCTGGGATTGACCAAGATAAATTTATCTCAGCTTTTCAGACCCTGTGCGAACATGGTATAATTCATTCGGACGATGGTGGGATGAAACTCTTGTTTTAGCGTCAGTTAAATATTTTGTGGGAACTGACTGCACAGAATATGTGGGAAAGGTGGTTTGGCAGTGAGTAGAATCTGAAGTAGCATTTATATCACCAACTGAGATGATATTAATTTTGGCCAAGATGATCAATAGTCTAAATTCTGTGACTGAGCGATTGATCTCTTTCCATGTTTTTATGAGATAGCATCACAGGCAGGGAAATTATATGCGTGCATCGGCCTTTGCATTTATTTTGTAAGCTTCCCCTATGGGTTGTGTATAGTCCTGTTCTGTACACCTAACAAAAACTGTACTTGTACTTTGCCATGCTTTTAACTGTAGCTGTAGTTTGTCCTAAAAAACTTTCTCAGTTTCCAGAAACAGTGGGCACCACACAGAGAGACTTTCTTTCTTAAGTATCCACATTTCTATTAATGTCATTACTGTGTTTGGCTCTTTTATGAAATCCTTTTGGTCACATCAACAGTTTGTTCTAAGCTATCTATCTTAACTTCTGGCTTTGTCTGCAAAATTTGTGTGGTGAGCCTGAGACACACACAGATAAATTGCCTCGGGTTCAGCTTTCTCAGACTTGGAACTGAATATGCTGCAGTACGCTGAACTGATGGATGCAGCTTCTCAGCAATATTGATGTCGCTACCGTTGGACATAAATCTTTGGATGCCGTGGTTTGCATTTTCATATTCATGTGCAGTTCTTGACCACTGGTTTTCAGATGGCTTCATCTCTCAGAAAGCTCTGTTTGAACTAGAAAGGCAAAGAAAATGGTTCTTCCTCACCCACTGCTCTTCTGCCTACTCATAACAATAAAAATCGTGAGTGTAGTCTTTCAGCCAGATGTAAATGGTGGCAACTCCCAATTCACAAACTGATTACATCCCCATGGTTTTGCACTTGGAGTGTGTTTCCCAATGAGAGAAAACAGTTCAAAGAATAGATAAGCCTACTGAAACTTCTTAACCTATAACTTCCCAGCAGCATAGTTTTATTTGGACCCAAAAACCTGACCTTCCCCTGTATTTTCCTGTGGAAGAATGTTCTTTATTCTGCTTTGGTATCTTAAGGAACATAAGCATTTCATTCTTAACTTCTGTGGACAGTCACCTGTCTCTACCTGTGTATCCTGGGGCAGTATATCAGGCAGTGTTCTTAGAAGCAATAAAGACTGGCTGAATGATGTAAGCAGAGAAGTAACGTACTAAGAAAATACTGGGTAGTTTCTTGAACTGCTCGAAGTTGGAAAAAGGGCAGGAGCGAAGAGAGACTAAATAGATTCATAGCCAAGATCCTGTGACCTGATTAGTTCTATACGGGGTGGACCCGATCACTGAACATTGGGTCATGCTGGTTCACCTTGACCACACCGATGGGTACCTGGCACTTGCTACCAACTCTATCACCTGATCCTTTGCTGTCTCTGGGCACTGGATGTTGTTACCTTTGCTCTCATCCTTGATGTTTTCCTCCTGACACCGCCTTCAGGGTTGGCCAAGGCCAAGTCATGGGCCTGTGCCTTAGCTGCAAGGGATTCTGCCTCTGAGTCTAAAGATGTGGCTTTTGTCAATACTCCCATGTTGAGAAATCCCTCAGATACAGGGAGGGACTTCATATACTGTATATTCTCCATCCTTCCCCCCTCTGTAAGGACAAATCTTCACTATGAGAAGCGACAGTAGAGGCTCTGGAGAGGGGAAGTGGCCAACATATTTGCCCACGTGAAGCTGCAGTTAATGAAGCTCTGACAACAAAGCTGGCTAATCTGCCCCGTGCACTGCTGTTCAGGGGCCCTCCCACCGTGTGTTAAGAGAAGCCAGGGGGCAACCTGACAATTCAGGCATATTTATATTTGACCTCTCACGGTATGTTCCATATGACTTCAAGACAAAATGTACTAAATTGAACTTTAACAGTTTGATTCACTAGGAGGAGCAGATTAAGGTCCGTATGTTTCCTTACTTATAGTGTACAATGAAATTTCACATTGTCAGTTTGTTTTATAGCGTTGGATGGTTTGTATATTTTATTAATCAACTTCTTCCCTTTTTTAAATTTATTATTTGTGATAATGCATATATGTATATATATCTTACAACTTCCTGCCTGCTTACTTGCATTATTTTTCACTTCTCAGAGGCAACTACTTTGAATTCATTTAGCTCTTCTTCTGATATCTACTTCCATATAGCTAATTCATATGTTTATATTGATATTTCTTGAAAATTTTCTCAATTTTAGACATTTTTACCTTTTTTATAATGTTTTATTTTTTATGCTGTTACAGTTGTCTCAATTTTTCCCTTATCCCCTCTCTGCCCAGCCCACCCCCACTTCCAGAATCATTCCCCACGCCGTTGTCTCTGTCCATCAGTCCTTCATATGTCTTCCTTGACTAATCCCTCCACCGTCCTTCAATCAGTCCCCTTCCCTCCTCCCCTCTTACCAATGTCAGTCTATTACCTGATTCTTACTAAGGAAGGTAAGGGGTTAGCTCTCTTTTATTCTCCCTCCATTAAATACCTGCCCTTAACTCGCTAAGATAGTTATATCTTCATTTGTTCCACTGTAAATATTTTTCACAGCTGAGCTATCAGTGTACTATGGCAGTGTACTATGGTTTTATTTTCTTTCTTGGATAGCGTGTTAAAAATTCATTTAAAAAAACTCTTATTTATGTATAACTTATTTATCCCCAAATTCTCAGCTAAGGTCAAATACAATGGCTGGTCTTCCGGTTCTGGGAGTATGTGTGTGTGCGTGTGTGTTTGTGAGTGATATTTTCCCCAGAGTCTTCTGCCTGCCCACTTCATTTTGGACTGTTTACTCCAGAGGCCTTATGCCCAGCTGTTGACCTGGCATTTTCCTTTACTGTCATGTTGGGACTTCTTGATTGACCTATTTATACTGGATGGCATCTCTCTTGGTTTCTTCTTTCTCTGGGGGAAGCATATTGCCCAGTTACTTCTTGAGAAAGAGTGTATATGGTATAATTTTCTTGAGATCTGGCATGTGTGAAAATATAATTTAAGTCTCTCCACATACATGATGGATATATAATTTAAAGTTGGAAGTTATTCTCTCTGAGAGTTTTGGAGACTTTGTTTCATTTTTTCCTGCTCCTAATTTTGTTATTGAATTGTTGAATGCTTTTCTGATTTCATCATAATGTTTCTTCATGCATAACTTTTTTCACTCATTGTGAAGATTTTTGCAGGGGGTGGAGGTGGGTAATTTTCTTCCCACAGTTTTCTGTACTCCCTCTTTTCTGGAACTCATCTTTTCCAGATGCTGGAGCTTCTGTATGTTTCCTCCGACTTACTTGTGGTACAAAACAGCTCCTGGTCTCTGTCCTTGTGCCGTTTTGTTGTACTCTGGAGGAACATTTACCTCTGTTATCTTCAAACTCTTCTGTTGATTCTTCATGTCTACGATCATAATATTAATTCTAGAAACTCTTATTCTCACAATATTTCTATTTTATAGCACCCTATTGATTTTTGCTTTATGGATACAATATCTTTTGACCCTTGGAGTTATCAATAATGTATACATGAAGTTTTTTCCTGCTCCTGGCATCAACTCTGTTTCTTCCCAAAGTTCCTGTTTGTCATATTAGACTCTTTGTCACACATCTGGGGACCATTTGCTGTCTGTTTTTACTTATGCGGAGGCACCGAAAACTGATTGGAAGCTCCCTGTGTATGAATGAGCAAGTTGACTGGCTCTCTCTTTTGTCAACGATGGCCTTACCACAGGATGACGTCCTTTTTCCAGAATCCCCATTTCTCCCTAGGTTTTGGTAACTGTAGATCTCTCTTTTGGGGCTGGCTAGAGTCTCCGGGAAAGTCTCTCAGTCTTTTCCTGGCCAGTCTCAAGGTAGTCAGCACGGGAAGGAGCTGTGGGTCTCTCCCTTCATAGTGTACACTTTCATCAGTCCTTGCTTTATGGTGCCTCCACCTCGTCACTGTTGCTAATGTCCCTGAGACCGGACTACTCAGGTTTAGCCTTTGCAAAGGGC
>CM052538.1:22287390-22339659 GCA_028533065.1 Trachops cirrhosus | reverse complement strand
CACCTTTAACAGGAACCTAAACAACAAAACAAAGAAGCAAGTGAAATATAACAAAAGACACTGAAATAGAGTTGTCAGTGACCAGAGGGGAGTGGGGAGGGAATTTCAGGGGAGAAGGGAAGGGTTTACAGGAACAAATATAGAGGACACATGGACAAAACTAGGGGTGTTGGAAAGGGGAGGGAGGAGGGGAGGAATGGGTGGGTGGGCTGGAAAGGGAATAAAGGATAGAAACTGTACTGAATAAACTAAAATAAAAATTTAAAAAAAAAAAAAGACTGACAAATGGGCTGGAGGGATCATAGCTTCCCCAAGATATCCATTTCATCTATCAAAATGTCAAAATAAACATGTTGAACTGTTGTAATAAAAAAATCCAAATTACTTTCTGATTAAAAAAAAAATAAATAAAAAAATAAAAATAGATGTGTTAAATAAATGTTAAATCAGTGGATGAGTGTTCTGGAAATTCTTCTGTTATTGAGACCCCTTATACCCGAGTCACCAGGGTTCTGGAGTGGAGTGAGCACAATCTCACAACGGCCCCTCATCACTCACAGAACACGGCTTTCTGCGTGCGTCTCAGAATCACTCAGTCAGACTCCAGATTTGTATGTGGCGTGTGAACCCCGGTGGTGAAGGTGGCTCTCTGTGGCTGGTCTATTACCAGTATTTTTTAGACACTCATAAATATAGTGCTTATTTTCATGTCTAGTAAATAAGGTATATCTTCATGTTAACAGTACTAAAGAAAGGTTATTTTTCATAACAATAAAAAAAGAAAAAAAAAAGAAAGGTTATTTCTTTATCTGAAGAGATTAAATTTCCACTGTCCAAGTTAAACATCCTTTCTTTGTAAACTTTTGCTTTTTAAAAAAAACCCTCTCTGTAATCTGCTTTTTTTTTGAGGTTGAGGTTTGAAATTCTCTGTAGTAATGAACTGGTCGCTTCACATGGGTGCTGTGGATCTGGCACTTCCCCGGCGGTGACAGAGGAGAGCGCAGAGCAAGCAGCGCCGTGCTGGCCTCGGTGGTGGTGGGCTTCCGCGGCCTGGAGAGAAGCCCTCGTGTATCTGCTTTTGCTGGGGAATGGGAACAGGAATAGTCCCCCGAGGGAGCTACATGGGACTTCCTTTTCTCTTTCTTTTTTCTTTTTTTAATTGATTATTTTTTTAAAAGATTTTATTTATTTATTTATTTATTTATTTTTAGAGAGGGGAAGGGAGGGAGAAGGAGAGAGAGAAACATCAATGTGTGGTTGCCTCTCATGTGGTCCCCACTGGGGACCTGGCCCACAACCCAGGCATGTGCCCTGACTTGGAATCGAACCTGTGATGCTTTGGTTCGCAGTCCGCACTCAATCCACTGAGCTATGCCAGCCAGGGCTTTCTTTTCTCTTTCCATAGACTGGCTTTCCTGTTGCAGGGAGACCCGTTTGCAGTGTGTTGCGTACCAGTGGACCCCACACCCGGCCAGTGTTTGTGGGATAACAGTTGTGCAGCCTTGTTCCCACACACTCCATATGCACAGGGTTGCAGAGGTCCCTTCTCTGCGTGTGGACAAGTTTTCACTCAGCGGTGAGAAGAAGGGGTCGTCCTGAGGGGGTGGCTGGCACAGCTTCTGCTGAAGTGAGCAGCAGGGAGGAAATACCCCAAACTTTGAGGGCTTAAGACCTGTCGTCCGGGAGCAGCCCCAGAAAGGAAAGAACAGAAATATGCAATTTTATGAGGCAATTTTGAAACCAAAGCAAATGGGAGTTATTTTTCCAGATTTCCTAGACACTTTGCTCATTTATGCAAACCTGAAATTGTTCTCAGGGGATGTGAACGCTGGTGACCCGAATGAAGGCCACCAAAATCCTTGCAAAATGAAACCCATAGGATTCCAAAAGCGATGACTGGGCGTATTTCAGAGTCATGACATAGGTCAGGTTGTTAGCCTCTGAACCTTCTAGACCTTTCTTTCATGAGTGTGTGTGTGTGAAAAAATTAGCAAGCCTACAGTATTGAATATACTATAGAGAATGCTTTATTAAAGGTATATCTAGCCAAAGACACTGAAATAGAGGACAGGTTGACAGTGACCAGAGGGGAGAGGGGAGGGAATTTCAGGGGAATTTCAGGAGAGAAGGGAAAGGTTTACAGGAACAAATATAAGGGACACATGGACAAAACTAGGTGGGTTGGAAATGGGAGGGAGGAGAGGAGGGACAGGTGGGTGGGCTGGAATGGGAGTAAAGGATAGAAACTGTACTGAATAATGATTAAAATAAAAAAAAGATAAGTAAAAAGAAGGTATATCTAGACATTTTAGTCATTCTCTTTTAGGTTTATGGAAAATCTGTGGAATTACATTTGTTATCTCCTTTGAATTCTTTCTTTGGGGTGTCCAATTATGGGAAAAGTTGATCCCCGTCTCCCAGGGTACAAGAAATTCCCCAAAGAGCTTACGTTACATATTGCTTATTTGGAACTTGATACCGATAAATCCAACACGACTTGGCTGAATCATGCATACCTCTACCATCCTGTCCTTGTACCTGGGGCTCGGGGAGGGGTAAAGAGAGCTTCCTGTTGTTTTGAACATCAGGAGACAAAAACTTTTGGGTTTTGAAATCACCACTCCTGACACAGAAAGGCCAAGTTTAAGTAATGCTTAAAAGAGCTTCCCCTTGTTCCTGTTAAGGGCTGGGGGGGTGATCAGACCCAATCAGTAGCTCAGCTGACACTGCATCTTCTGTCCTTATAATGCTGACTTTATGCTGGCTTCTCTGGAGGACTGAAAATACATATTGTCCTCAAAGAGTTGATGTTTCAGTGTGGTAACAGTATCATTTAGAAGCAAGTTATGTGGTGCAGCAGTTCAGAGAAGAGGAAGGCAGGTAAAGACACGTGTAACCAGTGAATCTTCAAGGGGGAGGCAACAAGCGTAGGGGCGTCTTCCTCCGATGGGACACAGAGGTCGGGGGGTAGGTGTGATTCAGTTCATGGAGCTGGAAGGTCAGCTGTGGGACTGCAGGTGCTGTGGGTGGTGTTGGGAGGGCACATGACGTGGGGTGTCATGAAGGGACTTAATGAAGCGGGGGGTCACACAGGAAGGGTCCGGGGAAGTGCATGTCTGATCAGAACAAAGAACACGTTCATAGAAAGCTATTTATATTACTATTAATGACTATCACACAGCCAGGAACTATTCTAAGCACTTTGTCTGCATTCTTTTAATCCTCCCAGTAGCTCTCTGTGACACAGGTGCTACTGTAATCACTTAGAGATGAGGACACTGAGGCACAGAAGAGATACGTAACTCATTTAAGGCTATGTCATATGTGGTACAGTTGGGATGTGAAACCAGGTCGTCTGGCTCCAGGGTCTATGCTCCTAACCACTGCTGCCTGCTTTGGTAATTGTGAGAGAAGCAGGAAGGGGTTACAAGCAAGAGAAGTTGTTGGGGAGAAGAAAATTCCAAGATCAGGATTGCAGGGATAGGGGGTGGGTTCAGATCCTGGGGTGCCATGGCCATTTGGTGGCCACCCAGGGGTTAGCGATGAAGAGGGGAGTGAGAGGTCAACGGCATCACGCTCAGCCTGGAAGAAGGAATATGATACTAACAGTCTAGAGGCCTTATTGTGTGTGGGGCACTGGGGTTAGGGCAGTGAGTGGGGTGGGTGAGCTCGCTGCTCCCACGGAACTTCTATTTATTCTAGGGATGGAGACAGATGACAGGAAAGCCACTCGACAGAGAAGGTAATTATGGATTGTGGTGTGTACTTTGGAACACGCAGTGGCATGACGGAGAGTTACTGGGCAGGGCCCAAATGACATAGGGTGACATAGGGGAGGTCTCCCTGAAGAAGTGACATTTGATCTGTAGCCTGAAGCATGGGAAAAGCATGTGAAGAACTGAGGAGAGCTCATTCCAGTCCGTAGGAATAGGGACAGTTCAGGGAATGGAAATGAGGCCGAGGTGGCCCCCGCAGAGACGGCGCGGTGGGGCTTGGTGGGAGATGAGGCTGGAGGAGGAGGCTGGGCCAGCTCAGACTCGAGGGCCTTGGTAAGGAGTTGCGGTTGTTTCCTGAGAGCAGTGGGAACACTGAACGCTAAGTAGGTGGGTGGCAGGACCCTGTGGGAGATCCAGGGTGCTCAATAGCATTAGGCAGGGGCAGGGAGGTGGATAAAAGCCGAGGGAAAGCGAGGTGGGGAAAGTACGTTTAGGATGCTTCTGCCCCATCTGGTACCTGAGAAGTTCTCATCACAGCCAACATGGCCTTTCCGCCCGGGGAGGGTGAACCTCACCTCAGGCAGAGCTCCTCGGTGTTCAGGCTGAGACAGAGTTCACAGCAGCGAGACTTCACAGCACCTTTTAGCCAGCTGACTGCCAGTTTATACCTGTTTATTTATATACACACACACAGGGTGGGCCAAAAGGAGAGTCCCAGTTGTTTATATGGAAAATAATACAATCATTAATAAATAAAAGTACAAGAATAAATTCTGCTTGCGTACTCACAACTGTAAACCTACAGCATATGACCTTAAAGATTAAACAACTTTTGTTTGTTTTTATAGGCATTGGAATTTTAAAAATATTACTTTATATGTAATAGATGCTTTTAATAATGGGGAACAGAAAACACTTTAGAAATGCTGTTACTGGACGACTTTCTTATTCCCCGGGTGGAGGCTCAGTGACTTGCCCACCCAGTCCCCACGCCCTGCTCCAGTTTTGCTAAGAGCCCCGGGTTTAATCCAGGGTAGCATGGAGTTCAGCCTCGGACAGTAGATTGTGGTGGTGTAAGCCAGCATACGAGGCCTGACCCTGACTTCCCAGCCGTCCATTTAGCTAGTGTGGCTCTGTGACCTGGTTCTGGCCAGTGAGACCTAAGGGTGAGTCCACTGGGGTGAGGGTGAGGTTTCTGGGAAAGCATTGTATTGTCCTCATAAAACCTGACAAATGAGCCCGTCACTGTCCTTCATCGCCTTCCCCTGCTTTCTGCCCTGAATGCTGATAAGATGTCTGAATGCACAGCAGCCCCCTTGTCACCATGAGGTAACCAGCATGAAGGAAGAGCCAAGAGCATCATGGAGATTCCCGCCGTGACCTTGTTCCTGTCGAGTGGACACCAGCACCCCAGGCCTTCCGACCACTGCTGGCTTGTTGACTCCACTGTCCCTTAGGTTTCCCGATACCTAGTGCTGAAGACAGTGCTAGCTGAAGCACATATGAAAATGCAGATGTGATGAGCTTTGCCCCGTGTGCTGTGGTGGCCTCATGAGTGTCCCTCGATGTTCAGTATGACCTTTAGCCTGTGTGGAAACAGTCTCTGTAAAGAAAGTTCTAGCTTGTATTAAAAGTTGTTCACAGTTGAAAGTGATGAGTTATGGACTTAGAAATGCAATTTTCAAAATAAATGAACTTATCTGTGTGAACCTGCTGTAGCGTGTACCGTGGAGCCATGCTTCATGGCCGGTATCTTCCTTATGGCCTTTTTTATGATAGTCTTAGTTGGTATTCTGGTGAACTACGTTGTGTATATTTATGGCTTTATAGGAAACCAGCAATACTAGGGGTAATCGCATAAACAGTCTGATTTCTTAAAAGTGTAAAGCTCCAAAAGGCTTTATTGGACTTCAGGGTAATGGTATTATTAAATTTTCTGCTGCTTTTCAAGCTTTTTATGGCTAAGTTCTACTCTGATGCTTTCAAGAAATTTGGGGGCTGGTTCTGTACTTTTATGGAAAACTATTTAACCTGGAATTCTCAGTTGCTGAAAAGAGGGGTAGGGGAATTAATTTGGGGTTTTCTTCTTTAGTGTCTTGGACTCTGCAAACAGTGCATTGTTTTCCACATGAAAGGTAGAAATGACTCTGGCGTGTGCATCATGGAGATAACATAAGGTATAAAATGAAAATTGGCTTCTAAGCTGTTGGGGAAATAGAGAATATAAGTATAGGATCAATACATTGTAAAGAGAAAGGGATTCTAGATATCTAATAAAATTCCACTTTTTCATAACCTTAAAACTTGAGACCTAAGAAAATTTTATTCGTTTAAAAAATAAAAGTAACACATATGGTTTCCTGTGCACCTTCTTCTTCAGTGAAAGATTGTTCCATAGGAATGAGGACACAGTGTGTAGGCTTAAGGTCCTTAAAGGACCTTATAAGTCGCCTTTGTGATGCCTCATTTTACAGATAAGAAACTGAAGCCCAGAGAGGAGAAATGTTATTTCTACGGGGTGGAGCAGAAAGTGGCTATTGTGCAGGTAGGGACAGGACCACAAAACCTGCTGGATGTGTTTACGTCTTTGGTGCTGCCTGCTGTAATTCTCGAAGGCTGTGCCTTAGGTGAGATCAGTGTTTTCGTCTTTGAGAGCTGGTGAGGGTTCAGCAGGCACCGATAGGAGGCACGATATCCCAGGCAGAGCAAATGGTAGGAGCGTGCAAGTGGGAGATTCTTAGTGGGTTCAGTGAAAACGCAACCCAGTCTGGTGCCCCTTTGGGACCAGGAGTTAGAGGAAGGGCCGTGTGCGTAGAGATCAGGGGCAATGTGGGGCTCGTTCGGGCCAGCGTGGGCCAGTGTGGGGAGGGTCTTGAGAGCCTGTCCGTGGAGTTGGCATTTTATTTGGTAGCAAGTGGGGAGCACATGAGGATGATGATGATGATGATGATGATAGCAGCTAACACATCACACTGACTGTGTGCTGGCACCAAGAATGTTGAATTCCTTTGATGTGGTACTCTGTCTCCCTTTCATCGTTGAGGAAACTGAGACATAGAGAGGTTAGGTGATTTACAAAGAGACACTCATAGGCAGTGACGGAGACGGACTTTGAACCCAGGTTGTCCGGCCCTTGAGTCCCATTTGTAATGGTCTGCTGTGTGGGTATGGTGGAGATGAAGGTGACGGATTCTCTTAGGAAGATTATCTGCAGAGTGCGCAGGAGGATGGGGAGAGGGCAGACAGGCAATCAGGAAGTGGATTACTGGCCTCTAGAAAAGTTAATAGAAGCATGGCTTAGGTGACAACCATGGAAATAAAGGGAGGAGAAGGAAGATGCCAGTAGCTTCTGAGCATAAATTAGTGGTGCCAGGTCCCCAGCAGGACGTGGGGGCTGGGGAGAGGGCTGGGGTATCACTTGCTTGTCCGTTTAAGCAGATTAGGGAAGTTGTGGAGGAGATTTGATAGGAGGGTGATGATTTATTTTTACAGAGCTCTCTTTTCTCACTGTGATCATCTGGTGCAGTGGTTCTTGACCTGGGCAAACTAACTACCTAGAGGAAAGATCCACGGAAGTGTGTCCTAACAGACTTCTGAGTTTATGGACCCTCCCATGCTTCATATGTGTTAGAGCGGCATTGAGTCCACAGTAGATCTGAATAGTATTTTTAGGTAGTTTGTGACCTTTAAGGCACTTGCCCTCTTCCCAACTTAAGAATATTGGCTGTGAGAACAGGAGAGGCAGTGGGTGTGGTCCTGCATTTGGGGACCACCTTTGTTTCAGTTTCCCTGCCAGTGATTCTTGCCTTCTGCTTCCTTGCCTGCCCTTCCATTCGACAAGGAGAGCTGATCAGGGCTAGAATAGAGGCCACTGGTGTTCTTTGTGAATGGGCATCCTGTGTTGAGGGGAACGCCCTGTTCCTGGTGGCGGCCTCAGCCTTGGGGACAGGGCGGAGTAAGCACATTTTTCTTCCCTGCTGCCGCCTTTCTGAGAAATGTGATCCTGGGGGACTGTCTCCCCTGAGACCTGTCTGCAGGCCCCAGCCGACGGGCTGAGGACCAGCAGGCAGTTCCAGGATAGGTAGCTGATACCCTTGTGGGAAAAAAAACCCTGAGGTGGATGGGAGAACGTTGAGATAACAGTTTGGGTGTGTGTTTTCTTACCATTCCTGTAGTCTGGGGCATTTTTTTCTTCCTATCCTTTATTTTTTTCTCCCTCCCTCCCTCCTTCCCTCCCTCTTTTCACTTTCTTTTTTTTTTAAAAATATTTTATTTATTTATTTTTGGACAGAAGGGAAGAGAGGGAGGGAAATATCAATTGGTTTCCTCTTTCACACGCCCTGACCAGAGACTGAACTCACAGCCCAGGCATGTGCCCTGATTGGGAATCAAACCTGTGGTCTTTCGCTTTGCAGGACAATGCCTGACTGACGAACTGAGCCACACCAGTTAGGGCTCTTCCCTCCTTCCTCTCATCATTCCTTCTCCCTATCCCCTCCTTTTTTAAAAAATTGGAGGGGTTGCTCATTGTGCGGGATCAGTGAATGGGACTGCACCTGTTTTTGCCTTTGATTCTGGGTTTTCACCTTACTGTCTCAGGGAAAGGTAACACTAGGGCGTCACCTAAGCACCGGTGGCATGTGGAATTACACGGCCTCGCACTGTTCTGGGTGTGGCTATTTGGGGAAGATGAAGGGGACCAGAAGACTTGGCTCTCCCTGTCCTCAAGCTCTTTAAAAAACATTCGAAAGACGACATGCGTGTGTGGCTTCGATTCTGGCTCAGTCACCAACAGAATATCCATGCACACGTTCTGTAGCGTCTCAGCTGCAAGATGGGGTTGATAATATTTACTTCAGAGCAGGGTGTTTTGCACAAATGGGACAACGCATCTGAGAGAATACTGCCCATGTCGGTTAGCTCCCTGTTCCAATTGTAAAAACTCTGGATTGTACCTTGGAATGATCTCAGAAATACTGGAGTGGGAAGGGGAAATGTAAGTGTTAGACTGCCTGTGCATGTTTACTCCGTTTCTGCTCAGTAACCATGTGAGGTGTGTACACACACACACACACACACACACACACTTTTTGAGATGGGAGAACTGAAGGTCAGGGAGGTTGAAAACAAAATAGTTCCACCACCTGCTAGATGTGTGACCTCAGGCGATTATTTAGTATCTCGTTGCTTGTTACCTCATCTATAAAACGGGATAATGATAGTTCCCTCCTTACAGGGTGGTTGTAAGGATTGAAATGGTTAATGTGCATAACGTGTTACAATAATGCCTGGTAAATAGTCAATATGATACACGTATTAAAAATTAATTATCATTAAGGAAATTGCATAGTGTCTTTTAAGCCATGACATGGTGAAATCAGGATTGATTCATATACATACTGTGTTGAAATGGGACTTAACTCTCACTGTTGAAACAGAGTGGATTTGGTTTTCATGGAGAGGGATTGGGGAACTGAGGTTAGAAGCATCAGGAAAAGTCCAAAGGGAGAGAAGAAAGGATTTCAAGAATGTGGGGAGGAAAGGAGGCACCCGGAGATCATTAGGAGCAGGTCAGAAGGAAAGCTCTGTGTGGCTTTTGTGCTGTGGCCGAAGAGAAGCCGTTTAGTCATTGCTTGGTTATGGCCCTCCCCTTCTGGAACCAGTTGAGGAGGGACTGAGAAATCAGGACGGGATCTTCGCAATCTTTCAACAACTCTCTAGAGGCAGCCGCGTGAAATAGTGAACTAAGGATTCTGAATCAGTAGACCAGATTTGGAGCCTGGGCCCTGCTGCTTATTAGCTGCGTGATGTGTTCCAAATTTCTTAACTTCGCTGGGGCTCTGTGTCCTTCTGCGCAAAATGAGAATGACGGCGCCCACCTCCCAGGACTTGCAGGAGCTGAGAGACTTTGGGCATACCGTTCATGATGAGCTTGGAGAAAGCCTTCGGCAGTTGTTACTCAGTGTTCCCCGGGGCTTCACGTTATCCCCTGGGCTTTGGTTAGAAATACACTCAGTCCACGAGGTGTCCGTGGCCACATTTTGGAGCACTGTCTCAGCTAAGAATGTGGCCTGGAATCTTGAGTTGCTTGGAGGCGCCCTTTTATTTGCCTCTCCTATCCCTCAAAAAATTGTCGTAGAGCTTAAAGGAGATCAGAGACGGATATCGATTCTTCTTTCATTGGTTTCAAAACACCTGAACCCTCATTTCCATTCCCCCGATTTTTAATTCTTAATAATGCTCAAGGGACTTCTCTATCTAGCAATGAAACAAAATTCCATTATAAACTGACAGTTTTGCACTTACATTCTTGTAAGTAACCATTCTCTGGTTATACAGAGATTTTTCTCCGAGTCTCGCTTGTCCTCTCACTACCAAGATAGGAGGGGGAATGGATAACAGGCTTCGCTAAGACAAGCTAATGTGACGAAGTGGAGGACGTTCCTCAGAATCACAATCCAGACGTCACGTCCCACGTGTCCCGACCTCTTTCAGTGGCGCCCTGTTCCCCCAGGCCCGCCTTCTTGCTTCTTGGAGCAAGGCCCCCAGGCTGCTCCATGCTGCTGAGGAGGCGGCTGCCCCTGGAACGGCTTTTCTTTCTAATACAGGCCTCACCGCAGGCCCGTGTCTGCCCTGTGGGAAAGCCTGTCTTCAAAACTCGTGTGATTTCAGATGAAATCGTTTTCCTGGGCCAATTTAACAAGATCTTTGCTCTCTTTCGTTTCCTTTAATTATCTTGTTTTAAAAAAAGAGAGAGAAGAAGAAGAATTGGAGAAGACCATCTGCTTTATGAGGCAGTTCATCTCATGTTTTCTCTGATAGGTACATGAGGGCCCAGTCGAACAAATTAAGGCTTCATCTCATTCTTGTTTGGGATTGTTCTGTTTGGTGCTTTTTGCGTCCCTGCCATCAGCTTTTCTTGGTTGTGTATCTGGGGTGTCTTAGAGTGTAGATTTTATGAAAAGACGTCATCTTTGTTCCGTAAACGGCAGGCACTGCGAGCCATTTTTTATAGAGAGCCAAACCATCACAACAGGGTTCTTTGCTTTTTTTAATCCCTTCCTCTCACCGCAAGAAGTCCTATTAACATGTTTTCTGAGCTACAGTGTAAAAGCTATCAAATATAGCAGGGAAAGCAGATGGGGGTGGTTGCTGTCTTCCTTTTCACAACCTCTAAGCCTGGTCTTCCTTAGTAAAACTTGGCCTTACCACCTTTTACTCCAGAGCCTGCAGTTATGGATGGGAGGCAGATGCAGTGTGTGTGTGTGTGTGTGTGTGTGTGTGTGTGTGTGTGTGTGTGTGTGGTGGGGGGGCTGTTCTTTCTTTCTTTATTTTTAAAGTTATATGGTATGTACATATATAACTTCATGTACAAACTTATTTCATTCAGATTGGAAATCACTCTTGCTCTGAATTTGAAAATGTTTCATACTCATTATAAAAATTTACATAAACCAGCAACATGTGAAACATTAGAAGACATTTTTGTAAATCTTGCCACCAGAGATTATTGCTGTCAACATTTCGATGAACTTTTCTCTTTATTCCTTTCTGGGATGTTTACTTAACATCTGCCATGTGCCACACACTAGGAATATACTGATAAACGAAACGGTCATAGTCCCCGCCCTCATGGAGCTTTTCCAAACGGGGAGACAGAGACATTAAACAGATGATATGAATTAATTTAATACCAATACCTTTGGGCTTATGATGGGGTTATGTCCTGAAAAACCCATAGTATCTGAAAAGGCAGTAGATCGAAAATGTGTTTAATACACCTGACCCACTGAGCATCATAATTAGCCCAGCCTACTTTAAATGTGCTCAGAACACTCCTTAGCCTACCGTTGGGCAAAATTATTTAACCAAAAGCCTATTGTATGATAAAGTGTTGAACATCTCATATAATTTATTATGCATATCACTTTTGCACCATTGCAAGATGAAAAAATTGTAAGTTGAACCCATAAGTCGGAGACCATTTGTTAATATTTTCTAATTCACATGCATGTTGTTGTTTTATGTCTTCTATAATTTTTAAAATAATCTTTTACCTTCTTTTGAAATAGTATATTATAGTTTTAATTTACCTTTTTAAAAGATTTTTTTTTATTTATTAGTTTTTAGAGAAAGGGGAAGGGAGGGGAAAAGAGAGGGAGAGAAACATCAGTGTGTGGTTGCCTCTCATGCTTTCCCTGCTTGGAACCTGGCCCGAAGCCCAGGCATGTGCCCTGACTGGGAATCGAACTGGCGACCGTTTGGTTTACAGCCTGTGCTCAATCCACTGATCCACACCAGCCAGACCTATAGTTTTAATTTTTTAAAAAGCATGTCATATTTTCATTTTCTGTTAGGATATCAACCTGTTCCTTAATCTTTTTTTAAATCATTAAGTCTACATGAAATTTAATCTTGTTAGTACTTTAATAAAATTTAATACCATAAAATTTTTCTTAAATTTTTATGAACAAATGACACATGCATGCTCTCTTTGTTCTAGCTTTTTACTATGATAATTTTCAAACAGACAGAAAAGTTGAAAGCACTTTTTATAGTGTATGGAATTCCAATATGCTAGTCATACTTTTTATAGATAATTTTTATTCAGTAATATTTAAAAAAAATCTTTCTACATAACTATAGAAACATTCTCACTTTTAAATGATAAATAATGTTCCACTGTACAGATGTGATACTTTATTTAATCTGTTTCTTATCAATGGGCATGCAACTTGTTTCTGATGTCCCTCGTAGAAGTAATGCTGCTTTTATGTCCTCAAGAAAACTTCCTAAGGTGCGCTGTCACGGGGTATTCTAATGTGCAGAGCATCAGCGGTTGTGTGTTGTCAATGAACAGTAGAGATCGCAGATGTAGCCTTCCTTGAGGAAGACAGCCCTGTGTAATCTGGGCAGGACACAGATCTCCGAGGAAGAACTTGGTTTCCACAGACTCATAGACACAGATAACAGACTGGTCCTTACCAGAGGAGAGGGGGCTGGGGAGAAGGGGGAAATGGGTAAAGGGAGTCAAATATATGGTGTCAGATGGAAACTAAACTTTTGGTGGTGAGTACACTGCAGTGTATACAACTATTGAATCATAATGTTTTACACCTGAAACTTATATAATGTTGTTAAGCAATGTTACCTCAATTTAAAAAAAATAAATTAACCTTAAGAAAAAAAAAAGAACTTGATTCCCTATAGTAGGATCCTCAGGTAGCTTCGCCTTCATTGGTTCAGCTTTAATCCCAGTGGCTCTTCAGTTATAGCATCTCGGTCGTTGTGGGTATAATTAGTGTATCACTTACATGTTGCCACAATGATGCTGTGTAAGGAACCATCTCCAAGTTTAGTGGCTTGAAAAGGAGCCATTAGTATCTACAGGCTGGCTGAGTGATTCTTATCCCCCCTGCTGGGCTCGCTCCTGTGCCTGCAGTCAGCTGTGGATAAGTGTGTCGGTCTCTGCAGTGCCCCCCCATACTGAAGGCCAGCTGGCTTACGCTGGACTAAGATGGCCTTGGTCGGCAGGATTCAGATGTCCTTCCCAAGTCTCCACTGTCCTTCCAGCAGGCCAGCCTGGGCATGTTCTAGAGGCAGCAGAACAGAACATTTCTTTTTCATGGGGCTGGAAGTGAGCCATACTTTTCAAGCTTCTGTGTCATCTCATTTGCTAACCTATTGCCCAAAGCCAGTCACACGGCTAGGTCTGAGTCAGTGGGAAGAAACTACACAGTTACAGAGCAGGGAGCGAGGATATAGAGATGTTTTTCTTTGTGTGTGTGTGCAAGCTGAGTTTTCTTTTTTTAAGTATATTTTATTGATTATGTTATTACAGTTGTCCCAGTTTCCCCCCTTTACCCCCCTCTGCCCAGTACCCCCCTTCCTTCCAGCACTACCCCGCCTTAGTTCATGTCCACGGGTTGTGCATGTAAGTTCTTTGTTGCTTAAGGCTGTTAATGCAGTCTGCCCTCCACAGCTATCCAGCAACGTATTTTAAATTATCACTTCTTAGAAGCATTAAACATAGCTGTTATTTCCAAACTGCAGATGTTATGTCTTTGAAATATGAAACATGGGAATCAAATGTATTTGTAAGAGAAGCATAAAGCTTTCATTTCTTTAAAAAAAAAAGTCTTGTTAAGAGTTACAAAGGAACGCGTAAATGGAAAAATCTACATTTATTGTTCTATCTTGAAAATATTTCTGTTCCAGGTGTTGGTGTTTCCCCCTGGGTTTCATTTTAGGAAACAGGGTTTTCCCTTCTACGCATAATTTTCTTTGTTTGATAGTGGCTTAGAAATTGGTTTTGAAATCTGGCTTTGAGAACATTGAATCAAGTAAGATGGAGAGCTGGATAACAACGCATAGTGTCAGATGGGTACTAGACTTACCGGGGCGATCTCTCCGTAAGGTATGTGAGTGCCTAGTCACTATGCTGTGCACCTGGGACTGATATAAAGTGCAGTGGCAGTTACAAAATAAAAGTGAAGAGGTGGAATCACAAATCAAACTCCTTAAAAGTTTTTCCTTTTTTAAAAAAAGATTTTATTTGCTTATTTTTAGAGAGGGGAAGGGAGGGAGAAAGAAAGGGAGAGAAACATCAGTGTGTGGTTGCCTCTCATGCGCCCCCTACTGGGGGCCTGGCCTGCACCCCAGGCATGTGCCCTGACTGGGAATCAAACTGGTGACGCTTTGGTTCACAGACCAGCGCTCAATCCACAGAGCCACACCAGCCTTGGCTTTAAATATAGACGTTAGAGATAGGATTAGATCTGTGCATCTTTTTGCAGGGACCTTTGCTTTTTTTCCTCTCTATTTTAAGTTATAATAAGTGGTAAATTCAGCTTCTCCCAGACCAGTGATTCTCAGCAGCAGCTATGCAGCACCCAGGTATGCAGATGGCAAGAAATTCTAACTAGAATTATATCTCAAAAGTTATTTTTAAAGTCAAGTTTATTCCCATAGAGTACAATATTATATGCCACACCTCTCTCTTCTCTGCAGAAATACAAACTACTGAAATAAAAATTTGCATGTACTTACTAAATACTCTTCATTATGTATGCATCATAAAATAACGTACACTTTAGTTGTTTAACAGAAACTGTGTGTATTGTACTAAGCAGGGAGTTTAAAGTTTGTTATCAAGTTTGCTTTATTTTTTGACTTTGAAACCCACCCCCAGAGTGAGCCAAGATTTCACACACTTCTTTATTGTACTGTTTTGAGCTATAAGGAAAAAGAGGGCTTAGGTTTTGCTTGCCAGCAATAGAGAGCCCCTTTGTTTGTATTTTACCTGGATATCAGGATGTTGGACATAAACTTCAAAAGAGTAATAAGATGGCAAGGATGGTCCTGTAGAATTAATTGATTCAGGTAATTTGAGTCCACTTCTAGAGAAAGTCCTGAGAGACATGGCATAGTGGTTATAGGCCTGCCCTCTGGAGGCAGAGTGTTGTGGTTCCTAACCAGCTCTGTCACTTGCCTCCCATGTGACCTGGGACACGTTACCTAACCCTCTGTGCCTCCGTCTCATCATTAGTAAAATTGATGTAATAATAATACTACTTCTTTCATGGGCTTGTTGGAAGTGATAAATAAAGTATGTGTGACCTTATGAAGGTCACACATAGGACAATGCCTGGCACATAGTAAGTGCTCAATAAATGTTAGGTAGAGTGGATACAGGAAAGAACCCTGGTCATCCAATGCAGCTGCTCCATCATATAGATCTGGATAGAGATTAAGTTCTTTAGGGAAAAATGTTTAAAACTTTAAAGTGAGATCAAATCAGTATGGATTAGGAGACAGTCTAATCCTGGAATACAATGTCCACTTTAACAGTATTTATCCACTAATTCAACCTTGTGTAGTTCAAGAGCAAGGGTAAGACGATAGTTTTTTGACAGCCCCTTTCCGTGCTCGGCAGGTTACAGTGATTTCAGTAATAGTAGAAAGGGAGTTTTTATTATAATTGTAGTTTTTAGCTCCATTCTTGGACTTAGCTTATTATCCATGAAACGTCTTTACAAGGCGGCGGAACAGGGTGGGAAGAGAAGACAAAGGATGTAGACCACTGAAGTTTATTGAATGCTTAATGGTGAATGTGCAAAGGTCTCCAAGGGACTTTGCTTTTATTCAGAACACTTACAACCTCATTGATAAATAGGTCCTGTGTGTAAGAAAAAATAATAATAACAATAGTGATAGCAGCATTATTGAATGTGTGGAATCCATCAGGCACTAAGTAAAGCAAGCCAGCCAGCCACCTGTCATGTCTCATTTGATCCTCATAGTAACTGCCAGATTGAGAGTCACCACAATTTGCGAATGAATAAGACACTCTTCAGACATTAAGTATTAGTTCGCAATCACATCAGACCTAAGTGTCGACGAGGTTAAGGAGAGGAAGAGATGACTCTGGGCTGAGGTTAGACTTTTCAAAGTTGGGGGTTGGCGGTATTGAGAGCACTCATTGCTTGCAATTTTGGGGATCGAGACAAGAGATGCTAAGTGTCTTGCAGTACCCAGGACAATCTTGTGTAACAAAGAAGGTCTTACTCTGCAAAGCTTGCAAACGCCCTGCCAAATATTCTTGTAGGTGAACAATGTGTTTATAATTTCTGAGCCTAGAATTTCTAAACATGAAGTGTATTTGTACAGCTTCAGTATACACTGTCTATTCTAGGAGTAGAAACTCCTTCTAGTTGATAATTATATTTAATGTTTTGGGGTTTTCTTAGAGTTGCTCAGCATTTTGAAATTGATGTCACTGGCAGCGATGCAGAGCGTGACGTCTGGGCTGACAGCACAGCACACGCCTCTGTCCGTTCGCATTCATAGCTGCCACTCAGCGATTTTACCCAGAGATGCAAGAAGCGGGTTCCTATTCATTCGCTGTAACTGGTAGTGTCGTTAGACCCAAGAGTTTGTTAATCAAGGTGTATCCCTCCTTTCATTTCTCCTTTTCTGGAACTTGTGTTGATAGGCTGTATTATCTATGAATTTCACTTCAAGATAGCAAAGGGGGTGCTAGAAAATACTTGTTATAGTAAGAGCATGTCGGGTGTGATGGGATTGCACTGGGTTTGAATTTTCAGGAAAGTAGTAGCTATTTGAAGGTAATGAAGGGCTTGAGTAAATGAGAGGTTCTAGAATCGGTTGGGTATTAGACTGACAGTGACTGAAAGGACTTTGTTCTGCAGGCTGTTCTGGAGGATAAGGGAGTGAGGGCCAACCGAGCAGTGTTTCTGTGGCAAGGCAGAGCTGGGATGGACCTGGGGGAGGCGGCGGGAGGGATTCGACGCAGCTGGGGCAGGTGTTATGGACCTGTGTGAAGTACTAAAGGTCCATGGAGGGATGGATAGAACAGAGAGCAAGTAAATTGGGAAGAATTTCTTAGACGTTTTTTACTGTATTTGGGGAAGACAGGTATAGTGAAAGTTTAATTTCAGCCTTTTGTCCCTCTTTGGCATCATTTCAAAGGACACAGAATGTTCTCATCACAAGATTAAAAAAACTTGTAACTGTGTGGTGACAGATGTTCACTGGACTTATTGTGATCATTTTCTAGTAAATGCAAATATTGAATCATTATATTGCACACCTGAAACTAATATAATTTATGTTATAACAAAGGGCATGATTATAGTGAGATAATTTACTTTAACATTCTTGACCTTAACATAGGGTCATATTATATTGACAAAAATAAAGACATTGAGGATTGGACTAATATATAATAAGTTGCATAAATATATATGTATATAATTTCAAATTTATGTATTGATGTCTAATTGGGAAAAAAGTAGATAGCATCTTATACTGAAGTGAAATGCAGGTGGGCACTGAATTTATGTATTCACTCGTTTGTTTAATAGGTCTTTCATGAATTCTACTTGGGGGCTGCTCCTCTATGGTCCTATTGGACTTTTATTGAGCACCAGTAGTATTATCACAAGGCATATACCGTATTTTGCCGTGTATGGTGTATACCCACATTTTTGTATGCATTATACACAGGATTATCATACCCATGGTATGTAATCATTATACCCATGTATAATGAGTATATTTATTTTTCCCTCAAAAATTTGGGCAAAAAAAGGTACATGTTATACATAGCAAAATACGGTTAAAAATATGGATTTCCATTAATAGGACAGAAAAACACTGCCGGAAGGGAAAACTGTTGTCGCTAGTGTCGCTAGATTGCTTCACTTACGTAGCTTTAAGCTTCGTTTTAACATTGCAGCTGTATTCTTAATGTGGAGCTTGTAGTGGCCCCACCCTGCTTCCTGAGTCTCTGAACTCAGTATGTGATTTTTCAGGAAGCAAAGGCTCTTGCTCTGAATGCTGACAGTCCTTCTCTAGCTTTACGGCTGAGCTAGCATTTTAGCCTGTCTTTGCTTTTATGGGAAAGGTAGACAATATTTGGATTAGGATGAAGTTTCAGAATCTGCCTCTTTATCTAAATCAGCACTTCTCTAAATGAGATATAATGTGAGCCACATCTGTAATTTGAAATTTTCTAGTAATCACTTAAAAAAAGAAGAAATGGATGGAATTAATTTTAACAATAGTTTATTCAACTCATTAGATCCAAAATATTATTTCAATGTATAGCAATATTTTAAAATTATTAATGAGATACTTTTTTAATGCAAAGTCTCCAAAGTCAGCATGTCATTTATACTTATAGCAGTCAACCCAGATACGGAATATTCATTGGAAATACTTGATCAGTATATTGATTTCATAAAATTTATAGTTGAAAAGTAGATTCACTGCCCAGGAAGTTCCAAACTGACTTAAATACTTCCCAAGTATTAGTTTATAAATTTAAGTTAATTTTAATCAAATAAAGTTAAAAATTGACTTCCTCATTTGCATTAGTCACCTAAGTGTTCATAGCTCCTCATTGCTCCTAGTGGCTTCCGTATCGGACAGCGCAGCTGTAGATTATTCTTAACACCGTACTTAAGTGCTTTTATATTTTCTTGGGTTATTAATGCATTAGAATTAGTTCATGCCACAAAGTCTTCGGAAACTGTTTGACTACATTAGATTTATTCATCCAGCATACCAGTGCTGAGGGGAAATGGCTCTGCATGTTTGCACCTCATTCCCAGGGTCAGGGAGTGCTTTGCACATAGTAGGGGTTTAGTCAGTGTTCAGCTAGGTACACCCCATTTAGTCCTCAAGTTTACTGAAATTTTGCTTCCTCAGGGAAAATTTACCTGCTCCTTTGTTAGATTTTTTTCATTGAAGTAAGTTACTTTCTTCCAAAATATACAACTTGCACACTGATTTGAGTAACTATGTGATTAATAGCCACGTCCCAGACTACACTATAAGTCCCATGAGATTGGGGGAGGTGTTTTTCTTCATTGAAGTATTCCTTGCCCACAGCAAGTTTGGATTAATATTGGTCAGATAATAATACCACAGGGCCATTTAAAATATGGCATGATTAGCAGATTGTCCAGTTCTTAACTTTATAGTAGTTGGAGTTTTGTGTTGGGGGAAAAAAGGAATATTTTATTTTAAGGATTATGCATACTAAAAAATAAGCAGATTTTTAGGTTTTGTTCAGGTGTCCTCAAAATACTCCTATAAGTATGCCTTTTCCTAGCTTTCTTCTGCTTTATTGGTCTTCGTTTTTTAAAAACACCTATCACCTCACATCTGTCTCTGCTAATAACTTAAGATGCACTGAAGCCAAAAACTAGAAGGTAGGAAAATTGAATTGTGAAATACTTTTAAGGAGCTGAGGAAGGCACAGGGCAAAAGCAAAGGTGATAAAGGGAGCGTCTCTCGCTGTTTCAGGACAGTTAAAAATAAACCCACCATTTTAATTATAGAAGAGCAATGAGCCTTATCTGCACTATGTGAAAATAAGATTAAAAATGTATTGAGAGCCGGTAAACCAAGGTTGTCAGGTCATTATCTGAATCATAAAGTTCAAGGTAATGCCCATTAAAGGTTGCTAGTTTGGAAAGGTTAGCTTAGAATTTAGTGTTTGCAAATACAGGGATGAGCGAAGGTAGGTGTACAGGTGTAATGCAAATAAATAATACAATAATTATTAAGTAATTATATGTGAATAGAAACTCTATTTTGTGTACTTACAACTGTAAACCTACTTTGCCCATCCCTGTATGAAGTCTCCACATTTGAATAATGCTCTAGTAAACCTCATGCATTTACTTTTCTTCTCAACGTTTCAACATGGAAGCCAAGTAAGCATACAGAAATGTGGCCATGAGGGTACAGCTCAGTGGGTTTTCACATGCAGACCAAGCAACAGTTCATGACCATCACAACATCCTGGAGGCTGCCCTCCGAGTTCTCCAGCTCTCTTGCCCTCCAGGGGAAACCTGACATGGATAAGTTTTTCCTGTTTTTGTACTTGATATAAATGGAATCGCTGCAGTATCCGCCTTTGAATTAATAAAACAGATTATCATTCTAAGTGACACTTCTGGTAGCAACTCATTGAAAACAAGGTGTTTTTGAAGTTTTCCTTATTATGCATCTAATTTGATAAACTGGCAGTTTACCACTGTACTTACCATATTTTGTCATGTGTGATGCGCACTTTTCTGCCCAAATTTTTGAGGGAAAAATAAAGATGCTCATTATACATGGGTAGTACCTAAAATACCTTGTTATCTGTTCTTGTGTTTTGTAATTATTTGTTACATAAAATTTCTTATACCATACTATGTTCAAAAATAAATGCTAAGACTAAAATTCCTTTATAATACAAAAAAAATCCACAAGTATCTAAATATAAATGAATAAAAAATTGAATTAAAAATTAAAACAAAATTTATTTTTCTTAAATGTGGGCCAAAAACGTGGGTGTGCATTATACATGGGAACACATTATACACAGCAAAATACGGTAGCGCTTTACTATTCCTTTAAGAAATGGTCTCTATAAAAGCAAGAGTGTGTGCATGTGCACATGTGCACGAATGCGTGTATATGCACATATACGTGCTTCTAAAGATTTCACTGAAATTCAGCCGTGCTGTGCTGTGCATGCCTTTCACCCCTCAGTGACAGGTCCGAAAGCCCCTCTCTCAGCAGCTCATGTAGATCCGGTCCATTGTTCCTAATAGCGGCACGGCACTCTTACATAGATGTGCCGTATGTAATGAGCCAGCTGTCTGCGGAAGAACAGGTAGGCTGTTACTGATCTTGCTTTGAGAACAATGTAGTCAGTGTGAGTTTATCTATAAAATATACTCTTAGAAATGAAATTGCTGAGAAATGGGTCATACATTTTTACTTTGCTCAGATATTTCTCAGTGGTCCTTTAAAGAATTTTGCCACTTTTGTTCCCACCAGAAAGGTTTAATAACTCCTATCTCCAGTTTCCTATTTCCTATTTCCTATTTTCTTAAGTTTTAAGTGAGGTTAGTTCTTTATATGTTTATTGGGCAGTTGTGTTTCTCTTGGGACTTGTACCTGTCCTTTGCCCATTTTCCTACGGGCTTACTCATACTTTTCTTAATGATTTCAAGGAGTTCTTTCCATGCAAAGGAAATTAGCACGTTTGTGTCATTTTTGGTGTTTTTTTTCCTATTTGTTTTTTTGTCTTCTCTATGTTTATAGCCATTTTTTCCCCTTAAACAGAAGGTTTAAGTTTTTATACGGTGAAATGTACCAGTTTTTTCCTTATTGGCTTCTGAATTGTGTGTTTTTAATGAGAAAAAGCATTGGAAACTGTAGATAGATAATAGATAAGTAGATAGATAGGTAAATATATATATAAACTTAAGCCTAGAATGGAAAAAAATCTCAAATGTTTGTGGGAAAAGGGCCCTAAGCAGGAATTCACATTTTAGTCAAAAGTGGTATAACTAACTATAAACAAACAAAAATTCGGATGTTATCTGTCAAAATTTATTTAACATTTTAAAACATCTTTTGGAAGGATTTTCAATGATATGCTTATTTCCTTATATGTATGCTTTGTTATTTGGGGTTTTAATTTCTCAAATGATCCCTCTTTTCAGATTTCAAATTATAACCCATCTCCTGCACCATTGCTGACGTCCAGTGATCCATGTCAGAAGTACTTCCAGGTCAGATACACTTTCACACGTTTCAATGCAGAGAAGCAGTTGCATATTAAAACTAACAAATGTATGTGATGGATGATTGTTTTGATGTTGAACTTATGCTTTGCTAAAATAGCATGTTGTGGATTTTCATTGTTTTTCACTAATGTAAAAGAAGAAATGAATCTTTAAAATAAGATAGAAGAATCAATTGGACTAAATTGTATTCTTGTAATAATTGCATGACACTACTAATACAATGTGAAAATACTTTAGCTGACTCTAATGGGAAATATAGAACTATGAAATTTTGCCATCTGGCATTGCCCGTGATAGCCTGTGAACTGTCACATCTGAGCAGAGGAGGTGATGGTGTGAGTCTCTGTGAACAGCTTCCTACCCACCGTGGGGTTTGCCTAGAACAGACCCCCCGAGTCAGTGTTCTCCTTGGATTCAAGGCTAAGTAGTTCCAGGCCCTAGGAAAAAATCACCTTAATTTTATCGTATGTTCCTTTCTTAGTGACGTGATGGATGCTAGTCTATACACAGGATGGTGTGGGATTTAACTCTTAGCCTCACAGTCATATAGTAAGGGGAACGTGATGGCAGTAACATCTGGAATTAAACACACTATAGGGCTGCAAGGGGCAGGCACATCTGGGCAGATTCCGTGTTTGTTAGGGCACACACCACTCAGAAAATTCTGAGTTTTGAAAGAAATAGATTTTAACCATGGACTAGTAGATATTAATTTCCCTAAATTTTAAATTAAACTCACTAAGTATGCCCAACCTGTTTTTTGCTTTACATAACACTGCATGTTTCACTTCAACAGAGAATTAAAATAAAACAATAAAATAAACACTAAGTGCAGTAGAAGTATAGGAATAAATAGAAATATCCTTTTTATAAAAGTTGGCCAAAACTAGTATGACAAACCTAAGTTCACAGAGGAAAATCAGGAACTTAGGTGAGTCTTAGAGGGTATCTAATTCATGCTGGGAAAATCCAGGGGCAGGCGGTTTTCTTGGTAAATACGCATCTGAATAGGTACGTTAATTTTGGAAAATCAAGGCAAATATGTATATCCTTTTAAAAATACATTTTAAGTATTGAGAACAAGTCCCTTTAGGAATTCTTTAGCATTAAAAAATTTTTTATTACATTGCAAGATAGACTAGGTATGGAAACATTTTAGGAAAAAAGCTGGCAAATATATAAAATGATATGCTCTGTTCTAAACAGAGGTGAATTAATCAAATGGCTTGTAGAAATTTCTTCTGGTCATTATATTTTCTTATGCTGATATAGTCATTCTTTCTGTTGGAACTCAAATTGCATTATTCCTTGGCAGTTATATAAAAAATAATGCATATGTTATGCAGCATGATTTTTTAATAAAGAGCTACTACTATTGTGTATTGGTATAGGATGTAACACATTTTGCCAAGAAAGCAGTATTCTTATTTCAATGGATATATTCCAGTCATTTTTATTTGAAAATTGAAATGGCAGCTAGTAAGGAGAGTCTGGACCAATACATAAGATCAGGTATGCCCAAATCCCACTTTCTAACTTTCAGGAGCTGTGACTCAACGTGCCTGTTAAAAAACAAACATACCAGAATCAGTACCACTATCTGCCTGAAAAATTCTTGTTGAACTTGCAAGATTCAACCTAAGAGTCTCTTCTGAATAGGTCGTGGCTATGACACAGTCAAGTAATTAGCCAATCTTAAGGCTTCTTTCATTGTTTCATTTTTTTTCTCTTTTAGAATTGACTCAAGGCCAGCTTATTCAAGAAAACCTGTGTCATTTCATTATAGCTTATGTACCTTTTTTCACCTAAACCAGTATTCCCAGGTTTGATCATTACTAGAATCATCAGAGTTGGCCATAAAAAATCCATAAAAATCAAATCTAGAGTTGGCCATTTAAAAATCCTGTTAAAAAAATACATTCATCTTCAGAAGACACTGAGGCTTTTCTAAATGATGAAAGCAGCTTAGAAATGGAGCAGAGAAAATATCCTTGGGATATGCGTATCATATCCCAAGATGACTACCTCTAATGTCTTAATTCTTATTTGAGTACACATATTCTGATTTGTTTCCAAATAATCAGCCACCACGTCTACCACGTTTTCCTGCACCTCGAGTGCCTTTCGCTTCTTTGTCAACTGGCGGACTCTTACCTACCTTTCAGGACCTAGCTCAGCACTTTTTTGTGTGTTGTCGTTTTGCTTGTTGTGGGAGAGCCTTCCCTGAACCTCTCTCCTCATCCCTAATACCTTCTTAGAAGCCCCTACTTTAGCTTTTAGAGGTTTGTTTAATAAGTTATCCTTCTCACTGCCCTGAGTTTCTTAAAAGAAGGCAATTGGTACATCTTTCCTGAAGCACCTCAGTTGCACTTGGAACGTTGAACAGAGTGCAATTAGGTTGACTGGAGAATGGGAAACCCTTGGGTGGTTAGAGCTAGCTCTTGAAACCCGCCCCTGTATCTAAAGAGCCTGGGAAAGTTGCCCTGTGAATTGGCTGTGTGAAGTTGCTTTCCTGGTTTAGAAACTTCCAAGGTACTAAACCTGTGACCTCTCCTACCCGATGACCCAAGCTGCCTCCTAATAACCTTTGCATCTTTTGTTCATAGAGAAGTTCTTATCATTTTTGTCACATTGAGAGTTTACTTTCATGAGTAATTTCAGGAAACCAGCTTTATTTTGCCTCTCCTTCCTAAAAGAAAAAAAATTGGAGTTTATTTCATTTCCTTAATACTTTGAGGTCTAGTTCAAAAGGCAGCATTCCTCAGGGTAGACGTTTTGCTGTTAACCCCTCAGTGGAAATAAAATTGTATAGCAGAAAAATAAAAATGAAGAAAATGTGAAGGCTCATTTAAGAGTGGGGCAAACACTGGGCTTCCCTGGGCCCATTTGTCAACCCTGGGCCCATTTGTCAGTTTCCAATTTCCTAAGCATGTCACAGGAGCAGAAAAAGAGCAGCAGGTTATTGGAGAGAGGAGTTTCCTGTCATTACTGACAGTGTTTTCCCCCTTGACAGGGGACTAGCGGTCTCAGAAAGAGAAGGGAGCAGGTTTAACTACAGGCTCCAGCATGGGGCTGTGTTGCGATGTCATCTGAGTTACGGGCTTACAGCTCAGTGCTGGGATCTCTGTGACTCTGGGGTTGAGGAAAGCTTGGTTAGCCATGAAATTAAAATGACCCTGACCTACCTAATTTTGTTTAGGCTTCATAAGATAAAACAAAAAGAAAACACAAAACTCTGTACGTTAACTAAGCCTCCTTTAGTTGCTCAAAGGAGAAAAACATCTTTAAGTGGTTTAAGCAAAAAAAAAAAAAAAAAAAACAAAAACAACCAATATTGGTTTTCAGGGATTCCAACAATGTCATTGCAGCTTGCTCACTTTCTCTGTCTCCTGACTCTACTTCCCCATTTGTTAGGTTCTTGCTTATGCAAGATGCAGGTTGTCTTTTAATGGTGACTCCTTGAAGCTTCTATCTCCTAGTTCAAGGAGAAGAAAGAAGAGAGCACTCACTCCTCTTCTGGTCATTCTGGCAAAAGTCTTAGGAGTTCCTCTGTGTGGGTCGCATGCTTTTGCTTGAGCCAGTCACCACAGTGGTGGGGATTTGCTGCTCTGATCGGCTGGGCCTGGGCCTTGTGCTTCATGAAGTTAGGGGTAGAGTCATCTCTGCCCGAAACATAGGGACTGAATCCCTAATCCGTGAGAGAAGGTATTTCTGTTTTGTCAGTTTTGTTCACTGCTCTGTCCTCGGCAGTGAGAACTGTATCTACTGCATGGTATTACATACAAAAAAAATCTGTTGAATGAGCGTGGAGGAAGGCTGATTCCTCAAGAGAAATTTGGGGGCTTTTACCTAAAAAGGAGGAACTACATGGCAGGCTACAACAGATGTTTCTTCATCGTGTAGAAGAGCAACAACAGCAGTCATACGAGTTCTTGTCACACTCTTAGCTCTAAGCTTATACCCAGCTCTGGAATAGGAATCGATCCTCTTGAATTGATGATGGGTCTTGATAGGTAACACTCCAAACAGCATGATGAATAGATGTGGAGGAGATGGCAAAGCCAGGGGCCCTCTGCACCTTCCAGAGATCCAGGAGCAGAGCCACGCCTCTGCTGAGGTCGGCCGTGGGGTTACGCCTAACAAACACCTCAATCACACCCTGCTCGGAGTCGCTGTCTTTCCTTCTCCCTCCCATTGCAGAGACCGCCTCTTCGTTTTGTTGCTGGTTTCCTTTGCTGAGCAAAACCTTTTTAGTTTGATTGTGTCCCACTTGTTTATTTTGTTTGTATTGCCTTTGCTTTTGGTGTCAAATCCAAAAAAACCATTGCCAGGATGTGTTAAGAACCTTCCCTGCTATGTTTTCCTCGAGGAGTTTGATGGATTCAGATTTTACTTTCAAGTCTTTAATCTATTTCGAGTTAGTTTTTGTATATAGTGTAAGAGAGTGGTCCAATTAAATTTTTTTTTTGCTTGTGGCTGTCCTTTTTTCCCAACACCGTTTATTGAAGAGGCTGTCCTTTCCCCATTGCGTGTTCTTGGCTCTTCTGTGATAAATTAATTGACTGTATATGCATGGGTTTATTTCTGTGCCCTGTATTCCGTTCCATTGATCTATGGGTCTATTTTTATGCCATCAAAGTTCAAAAAAAATTTGAAATGTCACTAACCCTGTGTTTTTTCCTTGTGACTATTTCTAAACTTTGCCCATCTCCTCAGATTTCCCAAGATTGCCTACCCTCAGGGGAAGACTTTATCTTCATGAGAAAATTGTGGCTATCAGTTTTGCTTTGCCTTGGTTTCATGTCACGGCGGTGACATACGTGCCTGTCACCATCCTTATTCCCCCATCTTCTTTCTTACGTGAAGAAGTGCCCCTTGTCCTGGGCAAGGCCAGCAGTTCCAGACCTGCTGTAGTCCCCTCTCTTCTCGTCACCTGGACTCTTCCTTCTCGGTCAGTCCCTGTTTTGTGTCTCCGCTTTCCCCTCCAACGAGGAATCTGAATGTCTGGTGTCTTGGGCCGCTCAGCTAGGGAGAGTCCCGGACAGGGCTTGAGCCTGTCCCTCTGACCTGAGTCCTGTGCTCTTAGGTTCAGGGGCACTGCCTCTCACTTGCGGCGGTCTTTCTCCCTCAGCGGTGGTCTCGCTAGGATTTCGCCCACCTCCATCTACTTCGTGACCCTTTGAGCTGAAATGACTGTCTAGCTGATATATTAATTCTTGGGGGCAACTGTAACTTCGTACTTTTGGCTTGGCAGCCTTAGTTCTAGATCCGAACCTTCATTTTGCTTTCAGATCATACCGTCATTTAACATCTAAGACACACTCTAATTGCGTTCAGGCCTTGATCTATAAAAACAGCAGATACAGAGTCGTCTTGTATAGGGCGGTCCTGTTGGTCTAGCCTAACCCTCCCCCCGTGTTTTCTTACAAGCACAGGGGTTACAGAGGAAGGGCATAGGAAGGACAATGGGATCCAAACGGCTGATGAGAACATGGCTAGAAGTTTCTATTTATCACATCCAGGATAGGAAAGCTACTTAAATATTAAATCACCTAGAAATGTGGATGGCGTTCTTTCTGAAAATGTTTATGCTTATAAACAAAGTAAATACAAATTTGTCCCTAATAACATTGCCAGAATGTAGGACCTACCATGATAAAGTAGCCTCATAGAGATTTTTTGCCATGCCTTTTAAAAAGCCACTAGATTTCTAGCTCTTTCATAATAACGTCACTTTAACTACCCAAGAGTCTAAGTATAATTTTCCCTTGTGCCTGTTACGAATACGTGTCTCAGGAAAACTTCATGTGGGTTCAAGGTGGGCTCTTCTCGTCGCAAACGCTACACTTGAGTAAGGTTGAATCGTAAATGGAAGCATGTGTTTTCCATAAAATGGTAGGAGTAGCCAAAACACTATTAAAATTTTTAATTTCGTCTCAGAGTATTGTTTGGAAGGGAGCAATACACTAGATCCTCTGTTCCTGTGAAATGAAGCCCAAGTGCTGAGGTGGGCTGCTGGGTAAGCAGGATTTTTTTTTAAGCTTTCATTTATTTAATTTTAGAGAGGGGGAAAGGGAGAGAGAAAAAGAGGGAGAGAAACATCCGTTGGTTACCCCCTGTATGCCCCCGACTGGGACCTGGTCCGCAACCCAGGCATGTGCCCTGACCGGGAATTTAACTGGTGACCCTTTGGTTTATAGGACGATGCCTAACCCACTGAGTCACACCAGCCAGGGCAAGCAGGAATTCCTGTAAATAATAATCCTGAAGTATGGGGCCCAAGCTCTAACCACTTTGGATTACAGCACTGAACTGTCCCTGTGGGCTGCGTGGCCATTCCGTTATAAAATGGACACTCCCCAGACTGTCCAGAGATGCCCAGTTTCCTAGAAGCTCACAGACTCTAGGATGAGTGGGCGATTCTTTTCTAAAATAGCCCATCCTGCGCATTTGATGATAGAGATACCTCTAAGCTTTTGCATGGAACATTCTTGCCTTCCTCCCGGGTGGAGGTCCCCATTCTGCCTGCTGGAGGATGAGGGAGTTGTCGCAGTGCAATTTTAGGAATGTTAGGAGCTGTTCTTTGGCTCACCCGCTGCTGGTGTAGGACTCACCGAGGTCTCTGTGGAGGGCAAAGGATCAGATAAGAAAAAAGTCATTCCTCACAGGCCAAGCAATGTGAAACCTCAGGAATTCTCGCTGATGAATCTCATTCCCTTTTAGTCTGAGAAACCGTTCTTTCTTCCTAGCAAGAGACACATGGAATAAATCACGGATGGTGTGAACAATTTTTGAGATAAATGCAACTGTCAGATAGTTTCCTACAAGTTCTACAAGGGCACATGGTGACTGCAAACAGCTGAGTCTGTATTTTAATTCAGTGGAATGCTTTGGGAACTCCTTTGGGTCTCTGACATGTCTCTAGTCTCGGGCTCAATGCTACATTATTAGTAATAATAGTTTTGTGTGTGCCCTCTTGAGCAATTAAGGCGTTTCTCCAAAATTTCTCCTTGCACAAACACTAAGCCCAAGTCAAAAATGTTTACAAAGGCATTAGCAAAACACTGTAATGGGGGTGTGATTTTTCTAGGCATTCAGAACACAATTTCTAAATACAGTTGAGAAAAATTACCTTGGATGTATGGTGCATCATTGAACAGTGACCTTTCAAGTTAATTCAGAAAGCTGGAGCCCAGAGGGATTTTTGGGCAACTTTTTCATTGCATGAGGGAAGAACAGAATAGAAATGTGGCAAATATTTAGAAAGGGAATAATTTTCAAGGTTGTGGAAAATGAAGCCACCAGAAGAAAATGCATTTTTCCAAATTCAAAAGAGAGATACTTTTTAATTCTAAGTAAAAGTTGGAGCCTCAGACATTTTAACTTTTCTATAAATTGGCTTTTGGATATTCACATGAAGCCTCTTATTTGCTCCTATTTAATGTAGAAGCAAATGGTGAAAATTAAGAGGAAAATGGGCTCTGTATGTAACATGTGTAACAGAAGCATTAATTCTCGCAAACGTCTGTTTAAAAATGTTTGTTCGCTCTGTGCGCCGAGCGGTTTGACCATGTCAGGCGTCTGACGACCCGTTTCCTCTTTTGCCAGCCGACTCAGGTGCAGACACTGTGGCAGTGTTTATGGCCAGCAGCGGAACCACGGATGTCACGAATCGGAACAGCCCGGCCACCCCACCAAATACCCTCAACCTCCGTTCCTCCCACAATGAACTGCTGAACGCTGAAATCAAGCACACAGAGGCCAAGAACAGCACACCCCCCAAATGCAGGAAAAAATATGCACTAACTAACATCCAGGCAGCCATGGGCCTCTCGGATCCAGCTGCACAGCCCCTGCTGGGAAATGGCTCCGCCAACATCAAGCTGGTGAAGAATGGGGAGAACCAGCTCCGGAAGGCTGCGGAGCAGGGCCAGCAGGACCCCAACAAAAACGTCAGTCCCACTGCGGTCATCAACATAACTTCTGAGAAGTTAGAAGGTAAAGAGCCCCACCCACAGGATTCCTCGGGCTGTGAAATTTTACCCTGCCAGCCCCGGCGAACCAAGAGCTTCCTAAATTACTATGCAGACCTGGAAACCTCAGCCAGGGAACTAGAGCAGGACTCGAGCGGCCAGCACGGGGTTGCGGAAGAGAAGGCCCCGCTGGGCCAGGGCCACGCCTCCACCGTCATTGGGAATGGTGACGTGTTGCTGCAGAAACCAAACAAACCCCAGTTCAGCCCTGAAGACGGCCAGGTAGCCACAGTATCGTCCAGCCCGGAGACCAAGAAGGATCATCCTAAAACAGGGGCCAAGACGGACTGTGCACTGCACCGGATCCAGAACCTGGCGCCCAGCGACGAGGAGTCCAGCTGGACCACCCTGTCCCACGACAGTGCCTCGCCCAGCTCCCCGGACGAGACAGGTACCCCTGGGAAAGGTGTCGTAAGGGGGCACTTTCTTTTGGTGTTTTCCATTATTGATGGAATTAATCTCTAGACTGACCCCCAAAATCCATTTGTAGCAGAGAAGAATATGATCTCTGGGGGTAAAATTGGGCAATTTGCATGGAAAATATTGTTAGATTGTTCAACAGTTTCATTTTGGTTCCTACATAAGTTGTTTTTTTCTGGGAAGCATTTTTGTAAAAGAAATAGGTTCTTGGTGGTGAGTGTAATAAAACATCATCTATTCAGCAATGCTATTCCCAATGTGTAGGTGAACTATTTCAGTATACTGTCCAGAAATACTGGGTTTTGTTAAGCAAAATAATAAAAAAAAAATACAGTTGCCGGGGTCAGGATATAATTGATGATCTGATTCATAAAATCAGCTATTTTAAATTTCACAGCAGAGCTTATTTATGCTTAAGCTAATGAAAGGTTAAAGGTCTGTTTATGAAAGACATTTCCCTTTTGACCTTCACTGGGGAACATGGCACTAGCCTTGTTCAAGTGATATTTGAAAATGAGAAAGTGGTGTTTCTTCTAAAATATATTCAGAAGTTTAGGATTTTCGCTAGTCTGATTGACGTCTGTCTATATCTATAACATCTTCGGATTTGTCAGAGGAGTCAAAATTGTGACAGGAAGGAACAGGGTCCTCCAAGTTAGCTACTTTTAACCTGTTTCTCATAGCCCTGCATTATACCGATCATAAAGTTAAAAGATGTAGAGAACACTGCTGTTTCTGAATTTGGAGTAAACAAGCAGTCGCGAAGGCTTATTTCTGTAACATAACCTCTCAACTGCCCTAGTGGGTCCTGGGGCTCTGTGAGTGTGATACAAATAGAACCACCAGGGAAATAAAGTTTTCCCAACTTATAAAGCTGAGAAACTACAAGGACTACAGATAAGGAAAAGAGATGGGCAAAGTTAAAAAAAAAAGAGAAAAATGTTTTTGAAATGCCCTTTAAAATCGCAGTACTTGAAATGATGGATTTCATCAGCCTGCTGTGGCTGGGTATGGCAGTAGGGAGGTCGCACTGAGTCAATTTCATCTTGTAAATGTCTAGACCTGCACATTACCGGAATCATAATTATGTTTTGTAATGTTACTGAGTTCACGACTCTATTACTTTTTACCCATTGAAAGAATCCTTATCCTATGGCTGATGGACACCATTACCTGCTAGTGCCTGAATCTACATAAATAACTTGAGTCACTTCCAAACGCTCCCTCCTGTTTTCACACATCCCCTCCCACCCCATCCTGCTCTTCCAGACAGGGCGCTTTCTGTTGTAGTTAAATTTTAAATTCTACTGAGAGTTATTTAATAAAGGGTAAAGTCTCCCCTGCTCCTCACTCTAGCCCCCTTTCCCGGTGATGACCACCTTGTTTTCTTACTTCCTTTCAGAAACATTTTATGTATGTATCCACATTTATAAATGAATTTTAAAATTTACCCAAATTTTATCATGATGATATTTTTAGAGTCCTTACTTTTTAGAGATATACTAATATACTACTTTATATAATAGTATAATATATAACATAACATAATATAATATAAACTAACATAAATAATATTGAGTATGGACTTTTCTCCAAAATAATGATGGTGGCAATTTAAAAAAGGAAACAAAATTGCCGATAAACTAATAATTGGTAAAGGTGGGCACATGAGGGTTCATTCTTCTGCTCTCTCAAATTTTGTGTTTAAAAAATTTTCACAATAAACCATTTTCTCACTGCTGAAGTTTAGATTATGTCCATCCGCAGCCCCTTCGCTTATTGCGGGCTGGGGTCGGTGAGGGCCTGTGGGGAGCTCGGCCTCGAAGCCGAACGCGTGCAGCCCGCCCCTTCCGCCGCAGCTGCGCCGGACGCCGTCAGGGTCCCTCTGCCGCTGCTCCTTGGCTCCCGGGCCTCGCGGCCCTTTCTGTGGCTTCTCCGCAGAACTCGTTACAGTGCTTGACACGTGATGTGAACGGGATTAGAATTTTCTGACATGTTGAGAGGATGTGTTCATTTTCTTCTCTCAGGTTTGAGACCTTTGAATTTTAAACTAGGGGTGACAGTATGGGGAGGGCCCTTAATGGGTGGGTGAGAACAGACATTGTGAATCAAATAAATACGCTGGATAGAATATGTTGTTGCTGTGACTCCAAAGCTGCCGAGACTGGGTTTTTAAAAAAACATACTAGAAGTCGGACTGGGCTGCCCTTCAGAACGGCCCCTTTGGGGTCTCTGTACCCATTTCAGCATGCTGCAGTGTCTCAAAATGTTACCATGAGTGATATTTGGGAATTCTTTTGGAATTTCCTGAGAGCCAGTTGTGAACTTGTACCTTATGCTCACACTTCAAAGTTTCAGGTAGTGACCACTATATAAATTAGTGAGTAAAATAAAATAAGCGACCATTCAGATTGTTATTCCTTTTGGTTTCATCTTTCCAGTGAAGCATAACATCAGTATTTACAATGATCACAATCAGTTTAAACATTGTATGTTTCATTTCTAATAGCAGAATTAGTGTTTATTTTATATATATATAGTGATTTATATATATACACACACACAGGGTCTGGCAGAAGTAACACCTGTTTGAGTGTGGTTAGTGGGGTAGTAACATGGGTGTAATAATTATAGTTTTAATTTGAACATTTCACCTAAAATGCCATATGATGTGCTTGAGTGTGGCAGTGTTATGTTACAGAATTACATGCTTCTGATTTTGTACTAAAAGAGGGGTATTATTCATGCTGGACCCTGTATTTTATGTAGTGCACCCGTGTTTATATAGAATAAACACAAACACTAACTGTTGGAAGAAAAGAAAAAATGAAGGCAAACATTTTGTAAGATATTAGCCTGCAGCATGATTAGTTCATATTTAAAAAGTGTGTATATTTGCTTATTCACTGTGCTAAGCAAACACGCATCACCATGGTGTGTGTTTCACGACTAGATCGTGATGACACAGTTATCTTTGGAGTCTGGGCTACGCTGTGGGGTGCCTGGAAGAATAGAACAGACTCATTTCTACTTTGGGGCATCCTTTCCCAGTTAGAGTGCTATTTATGAAATAAACTGTGCGGACTAACTCAAAGATTCAGCACTTTCTATTTCCCTTTCTTTCGGATTTGCGCCCTCCAGCATCTTAGCACCTTTTTTTGCACAATCCTGTGTGCACAGTATTTTGTTCATCTTTCCCTCCTAAGTAGTCTGTGCTTTGAGAAAACAAGAGGCGATTCTAAAAAAGGAAAGCATCTATGAAGTTACTGTGTTTCATAGGAGTTTCAAAATTTGAAAGAATGCCTTCTCTGAAAGAAAGGGTTGGTACTTGAAAGTGAGGACTTTTAATCTGTTAGAGTCTGGCCAGAGATCCCAGTCCCTCGGGAGCTCCAAGTAAGCACAATGGCCCAGATAAACGCAGATCGAGCAGATTGGGAGTAGTCTCTCTGAATCACCTGGTGTGTGACGTTCGCTTCGTGAAAACTTTTGAGAGACACATGTGGGTGCTCTGGGTACAGGTTTCAGTACCTTGTTGGTTTAATTGGGGGCTTAACAAAATTGAAGATACAGAGTTTGAAACTGGGTGCATCTTGTGGAACAGCCATTTTCAAATGAGCTTCATTACTAAACATAATATGCAAAAGATATTACATTATGCATATACATTACAATACATTATATGCAGTACAATATATATTACATTATATGTACATTATGGCAGGATATACACAGAGAAAACCAAATGTACATGGTATGGCAGGGGGTCCGATGCTCGACTGACTTACTGTTGAGAGCATGGACTCCAGAGTCAGCTTCCTGAATTCAAATCCCAGCTCTGTTTCATACGGGCAGCTCACAGAGCTCCTCATCTGTAAAATGGGGGTGGTAGTAGGGTTTTGGCATAGACCTGTTGTGAGGGTTAAGTAAGAGCATCTTCAAAGGGCTTTCAGAACAGTGCCTTGGCATATAGCAAGAGCTTGATAAATATGAGCGCTTATTATTATTAGTGATCATCATCAGTACAAAAGTGGGATATAAAAATTTATTTCTCTCTTCATAATAAATCACCTATATTTTGGACATGGATGTTAGTTAGGACTTTTTGCACCCTAAAAGCCGAGATTGATTTGTTTTTCTGTGTATTATCAGGGCCTGAAATACAGTGGGTGAACACAGTGAGTAAGTAATGACTAATTGAATAAAAATGGAGGCCATCTACATATTCCCAATGGTGCTGATGTATTGAGTACATCATTTGATGTTTTGTCTTAATCAATGTCTGATTTTAATATTGGGTACATATTTTGTAATGTGATTGATGATGTTGCTTGTAATAGGTGGGAATGAATAACCAATTATTGAGGAAGGCATAAGGAAATTCTGTGGGCCTACTATGTGGCAGTTCTTGTTCATGGTACTTTCTCATACTCCAGTGGCTGTGCTGGGACTTGAACCAAGGTTCTTCAGATCTTAGCATCTTGTCTTTTTGTACTGTACTGCTGTCTTGAGATGCAGGCATGTGGTCCCCAGAGGCTGAATACATCAGGCTTTAACTACTTCAACTGGATGTGTGTGGTAGTTATCTTGAGAATCTGAAAAATGGAAATTATATTTTAGAGGATCTTTCCATTCCTAAGCACTTGAGATTTAACTCAGATTTTGTCATCTCCTCTGGGAAATCTTTCTAGACTCTCTGAGCTGTTGAAAGTCATTTCTCTGTACCCCAGTGAAATGTTTCCAAGTCCCTGTTATCATATTTCTCTCAGCAGTTTGTAATGTTCCCGTTTAGACATAGAGCTCCATGAAAGCAGGAGCCAAGTCGTCACTATGTGTGGGTGCGAGCCTCTTCCTACAACAGCACATAGTAAGAGTCTCGTAAATGCTGTCTATTTGCTGGTTGGATGAATGGGGTCGGATGATGAACATGCATGTTCTTTGAGGTCTGCTATATCAGTATACCTATGGAAATAGAAAAAGTAAGCACGGCTTGTATATAATAATTGTTTAGAGCCCCTGGATAGGAAAATTCTTATTTATATTCTAGGCTCTTGGGAGGGACGAAGAATTGGGGTCATTCAGTCTATCAGAAACATTCTTTGTATTGGCGTTCATAGGTCTGCAAGTCAGAAAGGCCGGTGCCAAGGAAATGGGCTATTTAGGCTTCACTTGCCTTCAAAAGTTGCCTTGCATTGCAAATTGATCCCTGTTGCTCCGGAGTTTGAATCCTTTTATGTTATAAATTGATTGGTTTCCACTCTCAAGGCAAGCAAAGTGGAAGTGTTGCAAGCTGGATGCTTGGGGAAGGCGGAAGCCAAGGCAAGACCTCATTCTGCACTCTGGCCTTAGTTCTAGTGTGAGAGTGTTAGAGCTTGGGGTAAGTTTATATTATTAATGCTTTTAGGAACGTCTTCTAAATGTTCATTTTATGTTACATTGCTTTGGTAATTTCAACCATAAATGGTTTTTAAATTGGTTTTTAAAAGCTCCCAATCCCTTTAAAGAGAAAAAAGAAAATTCCAGGATATAGGAAAGGCTCAGTTTTCAGCTGGTTCGTCCTGCTGAAATAATTTTAATCTTTTAAACACCCTTTAATGGTTCACTGGCCTTCCTCTCTTGTCTTCTCAGTTGAGAGTTCCATGAAGTGACAGGCGAAATTCAAGAAGACAGATATGAGATGTTTCTAAAATAGCTGGGACACATTGTATTCTAGGGTAGATAGTGTGATTTCCAAATTAGATTTTAGTACCCCAGGAGTGAGATGTATAAAAACTCTTTCTTATCTCACCCAATGAACTTAAGGAAGAAAATGATTTTGCTCAATTAATAATTTGTAGAAAGTCCTAGAGAAAAAAATGTATTCAACTGAATGTTCACGATGTTTTCGGTTGTCTTCCATTATAAGATTTTTTACTAGGTACTTCAGGGAACAAAAAGAGACATTTAATGAAATGAGTGGCAGTGAAAGTGTAACAGTCTGGTAGTGAGCACAGGACTAAAGGCGTATTCAAGACGGAGCCTGGAAGGGGCTGCAGGAGACGAGAGTGCTGTGGGTAGTGGGGGGCTCAGAGGAAGGAGTCGCTTCAGTGGACTGGGATGTGGAAGTGAGGGTACCGGCAGATGTCTGTGCTGGAAATTGAATAGACTTTCAGTGGATCACCATCTGTGGAGTATCATTGCCCATTAGAGCTGGTAAAAAGTAAGGAATCGCTTTCACTTCTTTTTCACTGCTCACTAAAGAAGTTTAAGTCATGATTTTTACCCCACTTTTTTCTCTGCTTTACTTGCTTTGAAAAGTTGTTTAGCTTCTGGGGAGAGGATAGTGTGGGCAGAGAGTGGCTGCTTAGGAAGTGACAGGATGCAGTCCCCTAACAGTCCTGCATGAGGTGCTCCCAGAAATGCCAGGTCATGTCCTTATGCCTCTAAGATTGTGACTCAGTGGAATTAGAGACACAAAAATGCTGCTGGCCATGTTCATAAATTTTCTGGTCATATTTCATTTTGACCATCTGCCCAGACTCATTATCCTCACAACAGAATCTTAAATTTATAAATACATAGTTAGCATTGCTTGGTTCATCAGCTCATCCATTCTTCCTCATTTGTTCATTCATGTATACATGCACATGCCAGTCATTTTTTAAAGGTCTACTCTGTGGACTGTGCTAGATGCCCAAGACATAGAAATGAATTAGAAATAGTCTGTGACCTCAGGTAGCTCACAGTTTCTTGTCTCCGTGGAGAAAGTTCTGACCACATGTAGAGTGCCTTCTAAAATGTGTGCACGGGTTCTTTGTCCCATTTTCCACATGTCATGTCTCAGTAAGAACAAGAAATAAAGCCTGCTCCCAGATCCTGGGCAGCCTAAGTTTTCAAATAAAGAAGAGAAGATGTTTAGATGTTTTATTAGTGTTCTTGGGCTGCTGTAACAAATTATCACATACTTGGTAGCTTAAAGCAACAGAAATTTATTCTCTCACAGATCTGGAGGCTGAAAGCCTGAAATCGAGGTGTTGGCAGGAGGAAAGGCTCCTTCCTTGACTCTGCCCAGCTTCTGACAGTTCCCAGCAACGCCTGGCGTTCCTTGGCAGCTCTGCCTCTGCCTTCCCATGTCCTTGTTATAAAGGCCCTGGCCATTGGATTAGGGCCCCTCTAATCCGATATGACCTCCTCTTGTTTAGTCAATTACATCTGCAGAGACCCTGTATCCAAACAAGGTCGCATTCTGAGGTTGTGCCTGGGCATGAATTTGGGGGAGACTGTTTAACCCAGCACAGGGGTCTTCCTAGGTAATGCCTTAGTGTGTGCATTACAGAGAAGATGCAAGAGAGTATTTGTATCATTATATTCCACTCTTTCCAGAAGGAAAGCCAACATTTGCAGGTATTGTGAGAATTGGTAAGTGAATAAAGTGTGCTGCAGGGGACCTCAAGAGAGCCTGGGGCTATCTTTATTGAAATTCTTCATTGTAAAAAAGAGGAAACTTAGGTATGGACCCGATACTGTTGAATCTGAAACCACAAATTCAACTGAGATTGGGAAGAAGTGTGGAAAAGGCAGAAGAAGATGGTAAAGGTACAGTAAAGCTTAACATTTAACAGTGTGGCTCAGCTCTGGAGGGTGGGATGGTTCAGTGTACTTGGCATATGGAGATGGGGTTATTCTTTTTGATTAAAAAAATAAAGCTTAAGAACAGACAGACAAGGATATACTAGGCATGTTTTTTTCATCTCTCTTAAAGAGACGTTGCTTTCCAAATATTTCCTTGGGAGCCGTGCAGAATATAAAAGAAAAGGATGACTCTGATTTTAGGGCAATGCAGAGGCAATACGATGCTGTGAAAGCTTCAGAGATCACACATGGACAGTGGTCGGAAGTACAGACAGGCCATGTCCAGTAGACAGTGTTTTAGAGAACTTGGAATTACACGCCAATGCTTAGAAATTGGACACTTTTACGTAAACATATGAGTCTCTTATTCCTCTCGTAAATCTGGAAGTCTCACAATGCTGGGCTCAAATGCCAAAGAGGCAACAGTCAGTGGCACTTTGGATGGATCCTGCCCCCTCCGTGCAGGGCGCCGGGTGTGTGGACCCTGCTGAAAGTGTCTGTGGACTCAGCGCCACATACAGTGAAACTACGACGGTGGAAAGAGCTGGGCTGATGTTGACCTGGCCTGTTACCCCTGCATACACACGTGAAGCCATTGCAGCAGCGTTCCTGGATCCACAGACTTCTTTTCATCGTCGTCATTCTAGTCTCAGTCCCATACCGTCTGCTGGGATTATAAAGTGTGGCAGGAACTGTTAAGCAAACGGTGCTTGAAATTTCCAAAGTCATCTTTAGATGACTTCTCAGAGTTCTTCCATCTGTTACTATAGTTAGAGGAGGGAAAACATGTGCTTTTCAAAAGATGGGGTGTGGGTGGTCCATAAGTTTGGTACCTCAAGTCTGAGTCAGTTAATATACCCAATTCGTTTTCAGAAATGTTAGGATAGTCAACAATTACTCTTATAATTTACATATTATGTTTCCCTATTAGAACCCTTGGGTGCATAATGGTGAAATAAAGCTTCCTATTCAGACAGATTTGACTGGGAAAATCAAACCATTAGACTATAAGGAAATTATCTGCATCTCATGGGCAGTGGTCAGGAAGTGAGAGAACAGGATAACCGCAACTCAAATATTGGTGCTGGTGTCTAAGAGAGGAGATAATATTTATTGAATATAAGCTTTTATTTTTTCTTTTTGTTCTGCTTTCCTTAGATTTGTTCTTGAGTATGATTGATTTTAATTCCTGCAAGGATGCTTCCTTCATATCATTAAGGACATTGGTGGTTGGTTTTTTTCCTCCCTCAGTATTTGAAGAAGGCTTCGTGTAGAACTGCCCTGAATTGATACATCGGGATATTATAAGGGAGATTTCCATCCTATAAACGGCTTGTTGAAGAAGCTGGTTTTAGTCGGTCGGTTTGTTACCAGAATGCTTTCTCTCATACATATGATGGTGCAATACATGTGATGCTTAGGTGTACAAGATGGCTGGCCCGTGAAAGCCTGTTTAATCTCTAACACATAGGCAGAGTAATCATCATAGAACCACAGAACCTTTTCTCTGAGTGTTACAGAAGAAAATGTTCCATGTGGAATTGTCCGAAAGTGAGAGAACAAAGATGCCCCCCGACTCCACATGCTCGGGAAAGGACTGACGGGAGGCATAGCAAAAAAAGTTCAAGGGCTGGGGATGTTGAGACACCTGGTAACGGAAGCCTCTGGGGACACTTCTTAGTAATGCTCCAGGTCCCACTTTGCTTTTCTGTAGCTGCCCCAGGGATGTAAACTGCGGGGGGCCTTTGACTAACATCTCCTTTCATCCCTGCTCAGTGTGGACAAGGGAGGCATTCCATGACCTCTGTTTTTCCTTTCTTTCCCCAGAACAGGCATCAGCTTCTTTCATAGCTTCTGAGTGGCTTTCGCCTTTCAGTTGATGTCTTGTCCATCTGTCTCTTATTTATTTTTTCTTCTCTGTGTTATGGAACAAGGGCCCTAAGCCACGGAGTGGATTTGGGTTCGTATCTGTAATGGAGTTGAGAATAATTGGATTGGTAAAATCTGGACTGTTCAAGGGTACCTTTAGTGAGGATGATAGTTTAGCTTTAATCCACGTCCATGCTTTCTATCGATGAGTCTCTCCTGAGTTGCTAATACATGTAACGAACTGAGCGAGTGTTCTGGGCGACTCCATGATTGAGGCAAAATCTTCCCTTAAAAGAAGTCACAGGCCCCTTCCTCAAGATTCTTTTAAATCTCTTTAATTCTCGATGGCATTTACCACCTTCCAGGTTTTAGAGTCAGACGTCTTGACTTGGTCCAGTTCCATCCCTTTCTTAACCTCTGAGCCTCAACTTGGTTATCCCTGAGGTGGGATAATAACACTACCTACCTCATGAGACTGGTACATGAAGCCCATGGCACAGAAGTTGGCCCACAAAAAGCGTTTTTTGAAACATTAGCTAACATTATAATTTTGAAACATTAGCTAACATTATAATTATAAATAACATTATAATCTTTTCTTTCCTCTGAGATGGAAAGCTTCTTCAGGATATAGGTTGTTTTGCCTTTGTTGTTTTTATTTTTAATCCCCAGAAATAAATCCATGTACTGGGTACTTCTGTTTGAGCAAGTGATTAGCATAACAAGTAAACTGTATTATTTATACTAGCAGTACAACAAATCGAAGGCGATATTTTACCTCCAAGAAGTCTGCAGTAATTAGGGAGATGAATAAATCCTCTGCCCCTCAATAAGTAATTTTTTAAATGTGGACATTGCGCGTTTTTAAAAAGCCCTCTCACGTGATACTCATGCGTGCTTCTGGGGCCTGACCTCACTGGGAGTGGTGCTAGCGGACTGGAAGCTGCGGGGCAGGGGGGCACAGTGTGTTTTGTTTACTGCTACATTCTGAGCACACAGAATAGACAGTGCTTAGGACATGCCTGTGGGAAAAAATAATGTGCAATACGTTTATTGACTTCAAAACATAGCCAGTGACACCAGGTAGATTTTGTTGTAGAACAAGAGTGTAGGACAGATAAGGGTCATAAAGTTCCAGATAAGGCACTTCCTATCTGGAAGATAAGAAATCTTATGTAATGCAAGAAGGCAGAATTGGAAGATCGAAGGTGTTTGGAGAAGTAAAGAAGCAGTGGGTGCACAGAGAAAAGAAACTGGGGGAAAGCAAGAGAAGAGGTTGCTCCAAGGCAGTGTTCCCAGACTTTTTGGTCTTGGGGACCCCTTTACACCTTCAAAAATCATTGAGAGCTCCAAAGATCTTTTGTTTATGTGAGCTACATCCATATTTACTGTTAAAAATTAAAACTGATGTGTATGTTATTTATCTCAAAAATAATAAATCCATTAATGTTAACAAAACGAAATAATACAGCCTATAAACATAACCATTTTTTTCAAAGCCAACAACTATATCATGAGAAAAGTGATGTTATTTTATTTATTTGAAAATCTCTTTAATGTATGACTTATGCAAAGGCAGCTGGGGTCTCTTACCTGCTTCTGCCTTTAGTGTGTGTCAGTACATTATTGTGGTCGAAGTGGATGAAGGAATCCTGCTGGCCTCATACGGATATCGAAAATGTGGGAGGAAAAGAGGAATATTTTAATAACCCTTGCAGGCAATTATGACTACTCTCTTTTAATGTTACACCAAAACTCAATAATTGGTAGTTTCTTAAAGGTTAGTTAGTAGAATCTGAAACTACGGTAGTGAACTCTTTTGTACTCTGTAATGTTAAAACCCAACGATCTATCATACATTTTGGATGGATGTTTTACCCAGACGTAATTTTGTAACATCATGCATTGGTGACTTGGGAAATATTGGTTCAGTGAGTTATGAAGCTCTTCCAAATGTTGACACTTTTCATTATACAATATGAAAACATTACATTCGTTGATCTTACCACATCTCATCAGAAAAGTCATTAATTATTGGGAAGCTGTCAAGCTCCCAGTGGCAGATACAAGTTTTCCAAAATTCTAATTTTTGCTTGAAAGCTCGCATTTTATCATTAGCAACAAACACTGTCAGTTGTTTTCCTTGAAATGACAGGCTCACCTCATTCATTTCCGAGAAAGTGTCTGCCTAGCGCCCACATTTGCATAACCGTAGTTTGTCAGGCGTGCTTTCAAGTAGAAAGGGTCTTCCCTGTGCTTTTCCTGAAACAACAGCCAGACCTTCGCAGGCAGAAGTGCTTTCTGTGCACGGCCATTAAAAGGCACACAGTTACGGGTTGAGGTTTAATTGCATTAAAACTTTCTGCTGCTTCCACAGGACAACGTTGGGCGAGGCTGACGTCATTTTCCGAGGGAGGGTGTAGCATCGGGGAGTACCATGCTTTCTAGTGCGTTTGTGCCCCTGTCTTTCTTCGTGCTGAGATGCCAGCAATTTTCTCTCTTATTTTTTGCGCCCTGTCAGTTAAATGTTTACACGGTGGAAAAGGCTGTGAATAACATCTTAGTGTTATGGAAAGAATTTCCACCTCAGAGACCTCTGAAATCCCTGATGGGAGTTTTTTCTCTTGGCGTGAGGATCGGTGCTGCTAGCAGTGCGGCTGGAGAGGAAAGTGGGCGGAGGGCAACTGTGAGAGAGGTCGGTCAGGTAGGTGGAGGCCGGGATGGAGGATGCTAATGCTCTAGCACGAACTTGCTCTTGTGAGTAAACAGTGACTGATGGCTGCGAGGAAAGGGGTGCTGTCTTGTCAAGTGCAGTGTGAGGAAGGCCCAGCCGACGTTGGAGCCTAGAATGTGTCAGAGGGGGGCAGTGACGAGAGTCTCCCAGGAATCTGTGTGAGGTGATGGGGCCTGGAGGAGGTGAGCAGCTTTAAAAATGGAACAGAAGTGGAAGGAAGGAATCTCTAGGATTTCACAATTTGACTGGATATGGGTGGAGAGGGTAGAATGAAAGATGTCAGATTTTCAACTAGAAGACTAAGAAATGCTGGTTTCCAGAAGTACTGAAGTTGGGAGGAAGAACTAGTTTTTTGGAGGAAGATGATGTTTTTGATTTTAAATGTGTGAGTTCAAGATAATGTGGGAGTAGCCAGGGTGTTCTGACCCTAGAGTTGTGGTTCTACTGGACACGAAACAAATTCTTTCACTGTGTCTGGGGCTTGTATATATGTTTTCTTGGTGTGTCATTGTTTTAGAACAGTGATAGAATAGGGGTGGAGTGGGAAGGGAGATGGGGATCTTCGCCAGCTTGGAGAGTATTAAAGGTCTGCCAGCGCGTGCGCGCGCGCGCGCGCGCACACACACACACACACACACACACTGAAATGGTTATGATGATTTGGCCCAGTCTCTCCTTTTTTCCAGTTTCAACTATTAAACTTGATTGAACCATACTTCTAGAATAATGACTAGGTATCTCATTCACCAAAGATCAAGCTGTTAAGTACAGGGATGACACATTCCATTTCTCTTATTTTTACTCTACTCTAGGAAAGCTAAAGGACCACATGAAAAAGATAAGTATATTTTTCCACCCACAAGTTGATATTGAGGGTCTCTGCCAGGTAAGATACCCAACAGACTTTACCAGGTGGCATTCATGACCTTGGCCTAGGGTCTACCTGACTGGTTCTAAACGAAGCTTTAAGAGCAGATCTATATCTTAGGGATGGACTCAGACCTACGTTCATGAGACTGAAATACTACAGACACAGTTCTGTTGATTTGTGATGAGAGCGGTCACTCCCAGGTACAGGGTTTCCTGACAGGACACTGTGAGTGCGTACTCTCGGAGCTAGTGCGCTATCGTGGTTCCCAATGAGAAATCATTATGACATGGCCCGATTTGCCCCCACTGCATGGCTAGGGTTTCTCTCCCCCTAGATAACCACATGGGAAACCAGGCACAAGCAGAAGGGTGCTTAGGGAACATGGTCTTTAGTCCAAGGGGAGTCAGAGGAATTGCATGTTTAAATGGCATCAGCCCAGAGTTTCTGTACTTCTTCCCCTTGGGACGATGCTACTGGGGACTTAGACTCCTTGAAGTGCATTGGCTGAGATTCCCTTTTTCTTGGAATTTAAACCTATGACCTCTTTATATAAGCTGCCTGATTTTTCTCATTAACAGTCTTTGTTAAGATATAGTGATATTTTCTGCTGAGCTGAAGCTAAGTCATGCCTACAACTGTGATCTCTTTTTGACCTGTTCAGAACACTCTGGCACCAGATGCCTGGGTTTGCCATGCCAAGCTGTTCTCCACTTCTCTGCAGACACCAGCTGGGCATTCTACCGTTTGATGTAATTCTGACACTAACTACCTAGAGTTAGCACAGACCGCACAGGTTAGGGGCTCAGTTCCCTGAGGCTGTCCCCCATTTCAGATGCTAATCACAAGTAGTGGGTCCCCAGGTTACCCACAGTTCTGTCCACCTTGAATATAAATCAGGAGTTCCTGCAACCCATTCCTCAGACTGATAATTTGTTATAATGGCTCATAGAACCCACGGAGACACTTACTTACATTTACTGTTTTTTTACAAAGGATATTTATTATAAGGACACAAATGGACAGCCAGATACAGAGGGACATAGAGTGAGGTCCCAAAGCAACCTGAGTGTAGAAGTTTCTGTCCTTGTGGCATCATGGTGTGCCACCCCAATAGGACATGAATTGGTTCACCAATCAGAAAACTCTGCTAAATACCCTCTTATGGAGGTTCCCTTTCATAGGCATGCTGGATGGAATCATTGGCCATTCATTGGTGATGAACTCAGTCTGCAGCCCCTTTTTCTTCACTGGAGGATGAGACTGAAGGTTCTGGCCCTGTGTTCTTTCTGTGGCACCCAGCCCACATCCTGAAGCTATCTCGGGTCCCATCTGATGTTATCCAATTTGTAGAAACACAGGTGTAGTTGACAGGGGCTTATTATGAATATCAAAAGATGCCCTCTGATCCGTATCGCTTAGGAAACTGCAAGGATTTGAGGAGCTCTCCAGGAACTGGGATGAAGACCAAATATATATTTCTTATTATATCATAATATTGCAATCATACTGTGTTTAGGAGTCATCCTGTCTCATTCTTATCCAGTGTTTCTTGGCATTGATCCATCAGCTGATTCAACTGTTCTGTAATAACTCCAAGAACACTCTTATTTCCCTCATTTTAACTAGCTCTTAGAGGGTCCCTTTGCACACCAAGCCTGAGAAGCCCAGTTCCAGTTCTGACACAGGACCTGCCTTCCTCAGGGCTTTTGGTGCTGTTGAAAGGACAGAATTCCTATTAGAGTCAACACTGACCTGCCAGAATTTAACAAACTTGCAATCCTAATAAAAACATGTGCAAAACATTCATTTCCTTTTTTTAAAAATAGTGCTTTGTTTTGTTTTTGGCATGGGTAAGAAGGATTCTTAATTGCTATCAGCTCCAGAAATTAGACCACTGGAAGTCTTTCCTCAGGTCCTTGACCCTAAAATTGTATCTGTGATATAAGCTTGCATGCAGCGCAAAGGTTGACTATTTAAAATCCCAGCTCTGGCCCTGGCTAGGTGGCTCAGTTGGGTAGAGCATTGTACCATGCACCAAAAGGTTGCGGGTTCGATTCCCAATCAGGGCACATTGTACCTAGGTTCAATCCCTGGTCGGGGTGCATATTGGAAGCAGCCGATTGATGTTTCTCTCTCGCATCAGTGTATCTCTCTCTCCTCTCTCCCTTCCTTTCTCTCTAAAATGAATAGACATATCCTCAGGTGAAAATCAAATAAGTAAAATCCCAGCTCTGTCATACTACATGGTGGTGGCAGAGTCACATCATGCATTTCTCCCTGCCGAATGGAGTTAACAGCAGCACCTGCCTCATGGGTGGTCGTGAGGGTTAAATGAAGAAAGGCATGGGGAGCACTTAGCACTTGCATGGTGCTGAGCCTGCAGTAAACACTAAACAGAAATTCAATTTTACAAAATGCTCCTTTATGGAAAATTAACTTCTACTAAATGAAAGGCACAGAAAGAGAGTTAAAGAGGGACTGTGACTGGATACACAAACTTCTTTCAGCTGCACAGTAGAATAGAAGGTGTAGACAAGAGATGGTTCTCTAGAGTAGAGAACTTGAAAACGGCCTGCTTTCCAAGAGTTTGGTTGGTAGGCTGTTACCCTAAAGATTAGCTTTCATCCAAAGGGGGGGAGGAAGGTGGGTCCTGAGGGTGGTGCAGTCCCCTGGGTCTGGACATCAGGAGGCCTGGGTTCTGCCCTTGACGCTCCCGCTCACTAGCCTTGGGCCAGGGTGGTTTGCAGAGTCCTGGCATTTGGGTCCAGCCATTCCATGCTCTGCACCTCACTGAACATTTTCCAAATATCAGTTTGCTCTGTTCCTCACTACACATTTGTGAGGCATCCAAGAATACTGTCCAGAAGATATCTAAAATGTTATTTAATTGTGTTAGAAGATGAATCTATAGCTGCTTAAGTGAACTAAAGCTGCATTGATAACCACTTAGGTGAGGTATCATTATCAAAAAGTTTTCTTTATCAAAACGTTGTTCTGAGCCCCGGCTGGTGTGGCTCAGTGGCTTGAGCACTGGCCTGCAAACCGAAGGGTCACCTGTCCGATTCCCAGTGCAAGCCTGCGTTGCAGAGCAGGATCCTGGTTGGGAGTGTGGAGAGGCGACTCATCGATGTCTCCCTCCCTCTCTTTCTCTTCCCATCTCTCTAAAATAAATAAATAAAATCTTTTTAAAAAGTTGTTCTGAGCATTAACTGCAGAAAGGTTTGGCAAAGATTCTTTTTTGTTTAGTAATTTTAGCCTTGCTAGTTTTTGCTCCATTAATTCCAATATGAGTTTGTGGTGCGTACATATGCTATGAGAGAGAAAAAGAGAGAGACAGAGGGAGGGACAGAGAGCCGGGGTGAAAATGAAGGGTCTGCAGCCTGGAGAGCGCTGTCACTGGTAGGCTTTTTTAAAACTTAGTTTCACAGCGTTCTGAACATTCTCGTAGAAGATTCTTAAGAGAAGCCTTAGCCCACTTTCTGGAAGGCTGAGCTGAGTGGCATCTTCTGCTAAAATACCTTCTGGTGTCCTACAGATTCTAAAAGAAATCTAGGAAATAGGGGGATAAGCTGAGTTCGGGAAGGAGAATTTCCAAAGCTGAAAATTAAAATGTGTCTGTTTTGTGAAGAGGGTCTAGGGCTCCTCTGTAATTCTCCATTCTTTTCTCTGCTCATTTGCCACAAACCAACAAAATCACCCGGGTTCAAACTCGGGACCAGGGAGCAGGAGGAAATTGCTAAAGTTAGAACTCCATGTGGATTTTTTTCTGTGTTCTTTAAGTTTTTAAACAATAAACAGTGTCACTTAGTATGTATTACTCTGGCCCACCATAATTTCTTCTAAAGGGGGGTTGAACACTGTATTGAATGGGTTGATGTAAATAGGGGTATGAAAGTTTCAAACTGCATGTAATTCTCCAGGGGACTTCTTACCAATACCAGGAAGCAAAATAAGAAATTTAAAAATCAAAACCCAATCTAGAATAACCAGAAGTCTGTGTAGTCAGCAGACAAAACCCCCACCCTTCCCTCACTATTCGAGGTCCCCGTTTCTCTTTTCCTCTGCTTGCCTCCACAGAGCATATAAACCCGGTTTACACCTTCAAGAGCTGAATTCCAGGGTCTTTGCTTTCCTTGGCAGAGGTGGAAGATGGCGGGTACGGTTTGGAGTAGCATGGTGAAACATAGCTTTGAAATGATGGATGGAGTTGGGATGAAATAAATCACTGTTTAATCTGTATTGCTTTGCCCAAGTGGGTGCTCTTGGACCCACTGTGTGTTTCCTGCATGATGACGTATTTGGTCTGCATTCCACCGCAGTGAAGCGTTTCCCCAGGAGCCTGCCACGGTCCTGTCGGGAGCCTTCTGGAAGTCTGAAAGGTTTGGAAGGTTAGGCTAATGAAATGCTGAGTTACTTGCTAAATTGTTTTTTTTTTCTGTATAAAAAGGGGTTATGGCATGAGTGCTTTTATGAGAAATGATCAGCTTTAGAATCTTGCCACCTGTTTTTGGCACTTTTTTAAAAACAACACTTTTCCTCTGGTTAGACACCTGAAACAGCTGGAATGTTCCTGTGATGTTGGGCATAAACTGTCGATTTTAGGTTGAGTGTTATTTTATGGAGCAGTTTTTACAGTTGAGTAAATGCATGTGTATTTACGGATCACGATGAGAAAGTGTGTTTCGTGCACTCAGCGTATTCCTGCGGTGCAGTGGGAAAAGAATGGCATTTAGAGTCAGATCCTCCCAAATCCCCGATCTGCCTCGTTGCTCTGTGTCCCTGTGCAAGTGACTCAATGCCTCTAGGCCTGTTTCTTCATTTATAAAATGGGCTCATATCACCTTCCTCATAAAATTCCTGTGATGGTAGAATGAGCTAATAATGTATGGAAAGTATATGTACTAAAATATGTGTAAATGTGTATTTGTGTATGCATGTGTCTGTGTGTATCTCCAGTATATTCCTGGCACATGGCAGGAACCAACAAATAGTCTTTCCTTCCCTGCTTTCATTTGATCTAGTTTCCTAAAAAATTTAGCGATGCTTGCCGTTGATCCATTTGATTCAGTGTTAACATCAGGCCATTACTATCTTAGAGCCGGCAGGATGGAACTTGCATGGAAGTAGGTCTCTTGGAGCCGGGTCCTAGCGCCTGCTCTGCCGAGAGAACACCTGTGCTAGGCCAGCCACCTGGGGCCCTAAGCTCCTTCTTCCCCGGCTCACCCTCCCCTGTTCCAGTCTGTAAACCTTGCTCTTTTTAATGATGGCATGTGCATCGCGCCTGCCTTCTAATGTGGCCTTAGGATCCACACTTTTTTCCTAGGAAATCTAGCATTTTGCAACTTTCTTCCTTGTCCATCCTGATATTTGAGTATACATACTGACCATATGTATATCTGTTTATAAATCAGGTGCATTCACAATATACTAATACATTATGTGCATAGATATAACACGTAAAAATAGAAATAAATGGGCAAAATAATAAGAATATGTAGACGTTATACTTTATTCATAATCCCACTGGGCCATCTTGCACTACTCCTGTTTTTTAAAAAATTATAGTAAAATACATCCAACACAAAATTTACCATCTAACCATTTTTTTAATTAATTTATTTTTTAGAGGGAGGGGAAGGGAAGGAGAGAGAGGGAGAGAAACATCAGTGTGTGGTTGCCTCTCATGTGCCCCCCTCACTGGGGACCTGGCCTGCAACCCAGGCATGTGCCCTGACTGGGAATCGAACCAGCAACGCTTTGGTTCACAGGCTGGCACTCAATCCACTGAGCTATACCAGCCAGGGCCCATCTAACCATTTTTAAGTGTGCGGTTTAGTTACATTAAGTACATTTGTGTTGTTATGCGACTCTCACTACCACCCATACTTAGAACTCTATACATATTAAACACTAACTCCCCAGTCTCCCTCCCCCAGCCCCTGGCAGCCACTGTTCTGCTTTCTGTTGCTACAAATTTAATCACTCACATGAATGGAATCACGGTATTTGTCTTTATGTGACTGGCTTATCTCATTTAGTGTAATGTCCTCGAGGTTCATTCTTGCTTTAGCATGTATGTGTACACCACATGTTGCTTACCCGTTCCTCTGCTGCCGAACCCTCGGGCTGGGTCCGTGTTGCACCGCCCCCACTTTTGAGACTCCTGGTATAGCAGATAGTCTCAAACCTGTGGTAGACGTGTATGATGGGTCACAAGGAAAAATGTGTCATTGTCCTTGGCTAAGGATTCAGTCTAGTGGTTCTCACTCTGGCTATACGTTTTAATATTCTGGAGAGATTTAAAAACTGATCTATACTGGGGTATTTCCACCGTGGACTCTAATTTGACTAGTCTGTGATGGGAACAGTACTCTTTTTTTTTTTTTTTTTTTTAAGATTTTATTTTTTAGAGAGAAAGGAAGGAAAGAAGAAAGAGAGGGAGAGAAACATCAATGTGTGGTTGCCTCCTCCACGCCCCCAACTGGGGACCTGGCCCACAACCCAGGCATGTGCCCTGACAGGGAATGGAACCTGGGACCCTTTGGTTTGTAGGCCCTCACTCAATCCACTGAGCTATACCAGCCAGGGCAGGAACAGTACTTCTCTTGGTATCTGTATTTTTTAAAGCTCTCAGATTGTTCCATTGTGCAGCCAAGTCTAAGAATCATTGATTAAGGTTCTTAAGTCTATCTTTTGAACTGCTTTTTTTGATGACGTAGTTTTAGCATTTTGTATGTGTTCTTTCATTTTCTTATTTTCTTTTCCACTTGCACATCCATTGAAGATCTCTTTAAAGCCAGAAATTGCTCTTCTTTAATACCCAGTGACTGTTATCTTTGTCGCCATGGGGTTAGAAAGTCTGGTTGGGTGATGAGTGTGAGTGCAGCACCTGTGACACCACCCCCTAGAGCAAAGGCACTCCCCTTCGGATGAAGCCCTTGTGATGCAGTGATCACTCCAAGGCTCCGTGTAACAGAGACCAGGATTCAGTAGGAGGTTTTGTAATAGCCTGTGTGATGCACCCACTTCTCTAAGTTACTATTGTTTATTAGAGTAATTAGAGAATAAATAAACAAGCAAATTATGACACAAACTCAGTATGTAGCTAGTTTGAAAAATTAACACATTTCAAATGGTTTGGGGGAGGGGAATGGACTTCCCAGTCTCCTGAAGGGAAATTAAAAACTCTTGTGTTTTATTGATTTCCACTAAGCTCATCTGCATGTTGTTTTTATGAAACCTAAGTGAGGAAAAGAAGGCCATAATTTTTGGAAGCATAGATTTTAGATGCAGAGATTTTGGATTTGCTTCCAGGAAATGAACCCTGTCTGCAGGGAAGTGCCCACCCATGGAAGGCATTTTGCATGTCCATTCTGGTGTGCAGCAGTGAGTAGTTGACGGAGAAAGCATCCTGTCTGAGCCGATGCTTTCCTTCTGCCTCGGACCCCTGAAAAGTACAGGAAGAGGCAAGGCATCATGTGAGAGCTGCCCTCTTTGAGCATCCAAGCAAGTAATAATGACTACCTGACTGTGGATACAGTGAGTTAAGTCAGAAAGGGGGCCACATTATCAACCTCCTCTCTGTTCTGTACGCCAGGGAAAAAATCCATTTGTTTCTTACCCACTAAATGAATATTGAAAAATCCTGAAGAAGAAAATGGGCAGCCGTGGGAAACGCCTTCATTCCTTAGCATTCATTGTAGCAATATTACCTGTGTGTGGATCATGTGCTAGCCCCTGGTACTTGAAAACAAAAGGAGAGGTACTTGGGCAGAATGAAGTTTTAATCCATGCATTTGAGTACAGTGTGTATTGGAAAAAGCACTTCCAGCATAAGGCCATGGGAACAACCCATCTTAGGTTGAGTCTAGTTCAGCCGCTGTTGGGTTATGCATGTAACTGTGATATGGCTCTGACATTCTTGTGTCAGAATAGGCTTTGAATCATCTTTGGGGCACACTTAGTCACGGTGACCATATGCTTCTCGCCAACTGTATGAACATCCATTATCTTGTTCAGTTCACAAAATAATTCTGTATATAATTGTTCCCATTTTTCAGACATGGGAACTGAAGTTTGGAGAGATTGATTGTGTCTGTTGAATGCTAATGTTTGAGTGTAAAATCTCATTTTCATGCAGTGGAAGACCCCAGAGTCTTGGAATTGGAAGGGGCCTTAGATTTTTACCTATTCAAATTCCCTTATAATTTCCTTGTGTTCCATCCCAGAGAGATGGTCATTCCACACATGCTTGAGACGAATCCATGAGGTTCTTAGACAGATGCTTGAGGCTCGCAGAATTGTTCACAGTGAAAAGAGTTCTAGAGCAGTCATGGCCGTGGTGGTACCAATCTCACTTGACTGAGTCTTCAACTATTTTCATTTTGTGATTACCAGCCAGAAATATCATGAGAATTCTCTTGCCCTGGTTAGAAGGAACTAATGTGTCTAAAGAGGACAAGGAACAGTAAAATAATGAACTGGTTCACCCTGACCGGTGTGGCTCTGTTGGCTAGAGTGTCGTCCTGTAGACTGAAAGTTCAATTTCAGGGAGGGGTTCAATTCCAGGTCAGAGCACATACCCAGGTTGCAGATTTGATCCCCAGTTGGGGCACGTGTGAGAAGGTAGCCAACTGATCTTTCTCTCTCACATTGATGCTCCCCCCTCTCCCTCTCCCTCACCCCCTTTCTCCCTCCCTCTTTGTCTCCCTTCCTATCTATGTAAAAGCAATGAAAATATGTCCTTGGGTGAGGATTAAATAAGTAAATGGATGAGTGAATAAAACTAAAGAACTGGTTCAGTATAATTTGTAATTAAACCATCAAAGATTCCTGCAAATTATTTTGTAAGTTTAAGAAGTTTGCTGAGACTTCTGGCCAAGATGGAGGCATAGGTAGA
>CM052538.1:22197856-22286890 GCA_028533065.1 Trachops cirrhosus | reverse complement strand
TATGGCACATGGACTGAAGTAAAGGGGGGGAATGTGGGTGGGAGAGGGTGTTCAGGGTGGAGGGGAATGAAGGGGGGATAATAGGACAACTGTAATAGCATAATCAATAAAACATATTTAAAAAAAAAAGAAGTTTGCTGAACTGAGGAAGAAAGAAACTCATTACAGTTACATCGCCAAGTTCTGAAGAATGTTTTGTGCCTGTCAAGTTTCAAATCGATCCTTAAAATTTGACAGCTAATCAAATATCTGAGTAATAAAAAGGATAACTTTATTGTTTTGATACATATTGGTGGCATAATATTTAATGTCAAGCTTTGCTTTTCAAGTGTGTTTGTGGGCAAGCTGGGGAAAAGAGTTAAAGTTTTTACTTAATAATTCTCTTAAGCGTAGTAATTCCTTAGCAGACACTAATTTAATTTTACTTTTATACTGCGCAAAAAAAAGTTTTCTTGGTCATTTGGCTGATGTGAGTTTTGGCTTTGCTTTAAATTATTGATTATGTTTGAAAGGGGGAGGGACTTTCTGATGAGAACAGCACTCTCTTTAATAAGCTTTCACAAAATCAATTTCTCCCCTTCCTGCCGTGCTTCTGTGGGGTGCTGAAGCTTAAGAACCGCGGAAAGAATTTTTCTCCCACATTTGTCTTTCTAATTTTTTTTATTACTAGCCCTTTTCCTCCACTCCATGTTTATCCCAACAATTTCCAATAAAAATCTTTTTGAATGGTTTCCTTTGTGCCTGAAAGAGCGACGTGTGTGTGAGGGTTTTTGCTCTTTAGGTGGCTATTTTGTATCCATCATGGGTGACAGATAATGTAATAGATTGATGTTCCAAATGCCTTGTTTCTAGATCTCGTCTCTTGAATGGCTAAGTCAGATCATGCATCAGTGTCTTTCAAACTGGAAGCAGCTCAGTGGTGAACGCACCTTTCTCCCTGGCTCCGTCTCAGCTCTTCTGGACCAGGAGGCATGCATTTCATTTGCAGGTGGGGCTTCAGGAGCCTGGTGTCTGGGCAGATGTGGATGGGAGAAGCAGTTTCTTTCTCCCCCATGTAATGAGATTCTGCAATACTTGGGCTGATGAACTGAATTCTCGTTTCCATGTGAAACTGTGTGCCTTGCTTTAAAACAAGAGCTGCATTGGAGGCACGTGAAGGAGGACAGGAAACTACTGAGAAATGTAGCTCAGAAACCTAAAGGATGCTGGTGGCAGAGCAGCTGAGAGTGGACCGCACTGTCGCAGCTAGAGACTGTAAGTAATCTCTGATCCTGCCTGGGATTTCAAGGGTTGTCGCTTGTTTCCGGATTGCCTCACAACTTCATTTTTCACATCATCATCATTATTATCTTGCGAGGCTGGCCAGGGAATCTTCAAAAGAGAGAAATGGGCAGTTTTGAAAGGATGAAATAGCTTGAAAAGAGTTGTCTCAAGTTCAAGGTCTCAGCTTTGTTGTGAAGTTTGTAAATGGTGGCCCGTGGAGCCTGACAGTTTTCGAACAGAACCAGAATCTGTTCGAAAGCTTCTGTTTCCTCCTTCACGTGCCACTAATTTCTTCTCTAGGATAGCCTATTAAGTTATTCAAGTAGAAAAAGTCTGTACTGAAGATAAACGAATCAGCAAGTTCACTTCAGCCAGACGCTTTAGGACAAAGCAGAATAACTTTTTACTATAATGAAACAGAAACTGGACCTGAAGACTTGTCATTATTACCAGTGACACTTTTCTCGCATAGTTTGAATTATATTTAGAAATGCTTCCCTCAACTTCCCAGAAATTACTGATGTTCATCTTTTTACCAGCATCACTGTGATTCAAATTAATTTGGGCACATTATCTTTTTTATTCTTTTAATACTTAGAGATTTTTATGTGATTAAACTGCAACAGAATGGAAAAGTATTACTTTAATTTCAGTATATCTGGTAAGAAATCTGCCTTTAATACGGAACAAAATTGTGATGATTTTAATCTTCCCCTTTATTATAGTCTGTGGATTAGTCGATATATTGAATGTGAAGTTCAGTACAGCTTAAGTAGATTTTACAAGACAGTGAAATCATTACTAACTGGAGAACACCTGTCCTGCCCACAGTCACCTCGCAGCCCACACTCTGCTCACTGTCAGGTCTATCCTGAGATTCCACACTGCTTTACGTAGCCTGCTGAGATGGACCTTAGCTATTAGCTCAGGCAAACTTACCACTGGTGGGTGGTTAGTTATTTTTTAAAATACCCAAAGTTTTATTAATTTATTAATTGTATAAATCAAGGCTTGTTCATTGAAGGAAAGATTAAGGCAAGATAGAGAAATATAAGTATACAATTTAAAATCTCTTGTAAAGCATACATGGGACTTCAAACACCTAGTGCAAGAAAAGCATGTAAAATGTCTTCTCAATAATTTTTATGTTGGTTACATGTTGGCATTTTGGGTATACTGTGATAAAGTGTGTTATTACAATCTCTAACTCTACTACTGAGAGGTGAGGATTGTTAAACATATTTTCTGCATATCCTTTCAGACTTTGTTCTATGGCACTATTGCTAGCTCTTCATATGTTTATACATCTATTTTTTTCTTCTTAATTAAAGTGAAATTGCTCAACATTTATTTGGTAACTTGTCCTTTTCACTTATTATATTAAATATTAGATATATTGATAAATTTTCATGTCAGCAAATATACTTCTGTAGTTTCGATGGCTGTTCAGTAACATGTACAGCCAATAGAGTAACATAATTTATTTAATCAGTTCTATTGGATATTTAGGTTGGGTTTTTTTTCCCAACGCATTTATTTGACAAATATTAACATATTTCCTAACATGGACCAGCAGGAGAATCGATTTCAGAGCAGTATGTCCCTGCCTTGTGGAGCCAATACATCCACAGGGACAGCCGATTAGCAGTTGTGAAAGGTGCTTTGAGGAGCCCTGGCTGGGTGGCTCCATGAGTCAGTGCGTCATCCCATACACCAAAAGATTGAGGGTTCGATTCCCTGTCAGGGCTAGTATGGGAGGCAAAATGTTTCTCTCACACATCGATGTTTCTCTCTCTCCCCTTACTCCTCTCTCTAAAAATCAATAAACATATTTTCACGTGGAGATTAAAAAATAGTACTTTGAGGGGGAAGTTCTGGTAGCTCTGAGAGTACAGAGCCAACAGGAGGGGTGGTTGGGGTCCCAGAGGGCCTTCCTAAGAAGGTGACGTTTATAGGAAGGTATGAAGATTGGAAAGGGGTTAGCTGTGTCAACAGGTGGAGGTAGGGACGAGTGGGCAGAGAAGATCATAGGCAAAGTCCCTGGAGTGGGTGAGGATGACAAGTTTAAGTTGCTGAAAGCAGCTGGTGTGGCTACGACCTGGGGAACAGGGATGCCAGGCGGAGCCAGGGATGTGGACAGGTTCAGATGATTGTGCACCTTGGATCTTATTAGCATGGGAGGGTGACATCAGATTTGTATTTTGAGAAAATAACTGTGACTAGTGGGAGGCCTTGACCTTTATTGTGCCATTGACCTCTTTGGTTTCCTGGTAAAGCTTAGGGATACCTTCTAAGAATAACGTTTTAAAATGTATAAAATAAAACACATAGGATTACAGAGGAGGCCAGTTACATTTAAATATAGCAGTCAAACTGTCAAACGTACGTGCGGCGTAGTGCTGTGTGTGCAGTTCCAGTTCCTCATTGATGGGCTTTTGACCATCACAGTAAGAACGCGGGTGGGCCTGATGGCTACAGTAATTCCACAGTAGTGATGACAGTAAACAAGATACAGGACAACTGGCATGTGATGCAAACATACCTGGTTTCTGTTGCTGGCAAACTCACAACAGTATTCGGAGTACTAGTATTCTCCTTATACTAGTGTTGTGGACACGCGTGATGGGGTGAAGTGCTAAATTTCAGTTTGAGGTGAATGAAAATACAGCTGTAATTTCCCCCTCCCATCCAAGTTCACTGGCCACGTGACTTCTCTCCACAGACCCCTTGGGATGTGAGGGGAAGACAAGAGTAAAGCCCGGAAGCCAGTTAGGACCCAATTGCAGTGTCCTCGGTGAGACCGTGTTGGCCTGCAGAGGGCGGCAGAATAGGTGGTGGGGAGGGGAGAGGGGTGCGAGAGGCTGCAGTAGCTAATTAGTCTAGGGTTAGTTAGATTTAGGGGTGTGGGGAGGAGGGATTTGTCAGCAGGCCCCTTCCATAACTGGGTGGCTGAGGTAGGGAATGATGGAAGCCAGAAGATGGCCTTGGACATGGCACATTTAAAGCATCAAGTGACCATGCCAAGTGGGCTGTGGATGTTGTCAGGAGCTCAGAGGAAGGGTCTTCAGTAGGGGTGTAAGTGTGAGAGAGGAGTGTCCCTAGAGATGGCAACCGGAGCCCTGGGCACCGAGATGAGGTTGTCCAGAAGTCGAATCACGTGAGCAGAGAAAGGACCCAGGGTCAGCCTTCAGCTCTGAAGGCCCAGGGAGGGCGAGGGCCTGAGACACGCGAGGAGACCGAGGACAGGGGAGAGAGGTTGCAGAACAGCCCGGAGGGTGTGGTTTCCTGGAAGAGCCGTTTTTAAAGGAGTGTCATCAGTAGTGTTGAAGGGCACTAGGAGGTGAAGTAAAATAAGAATTGAAAAGTATACTTTGAATTTACCATCATGAGGTTACTAAGGACTAGAGGAGAGTGATTTGGGACGTGTGACGTGAGTGGAATGCGACTGGTGTAGGGTTGGGAGTGAATGGGAGGTTAGACCTTGGAGAAAGCCAGATGGTGCAGGTTCTAAAAGATTCAGACAGCTCTGAAGGACAGGCTTGTAAGTCAAAATCCCCTCTCATACCCATTCCACCCTCTCTCTTCCCTAGAGATAAACTGTGTGTGTGTGTGTGTGTGTGTGTGTGTGTGTGTGTGTGTGTGTGTGAGTGAGAGAGATAAGAAGAGGAGGGGGGAGGAAGAGATAGGTAGACAGATATGTGGTTGTGACTTGTTGATTTTATATAAATGGGATAATCTGCATGTATTCCCACACATGTGCATGGGAGAGCCTTGTGTTGGGGATGATACTGAGAGCTGACATTTCTACGGCCACTGCCTGGCAGTGTTTTCAGTACTTACAAACCTCACATGAGCCGTATAAGAAGACCACTGTTATTATCTGCATTTTACAGTATCAGGAGATGGCGTTCCAGAGAGAGTACAAAGTTTTTCTAAGGTCATAGAGGGAGACTAGTAAACAGTAATCCATGAACCACTGTGTGTCACAGCCCTGTTTGCCTTGGAAGTGGCATCTGTCCCGTGCGTGGTGGACCCCAGGTTAAAATACAGGAAGTCCAGTTCACGAGGCCAAGGTCAGACCTCCACCATTCTCCTGCCAGTAATTTAGAATATAGGTATATCCCATTTATTTTGTTGTTCCTTATTGATGGGCCTTTAGGTTGCTCCTTGTTTTCCTCATGACACACTAGTCTCCTGTGAATATTCTTATACATCTCATGAATATGTGTAAGTGTTTTTTTGGAGTAGTTACCCAGACAAAGAATTTTTGACCCATCCTCCTGCCAAGAAGGTTTACTGCTCTAAACAAAGCCGTGACAGACGGTGAGTTCGTGAAGCTCCTGTTTCCTTGTGTAAGAGTCTCAGCCAGAAAGTTACGTCCAGGATTCACCCAGAGGGTATAGGATATTTACAAATCTAGTAAATTGTATTTTATTATTCATTTCATATAGTCCCCATAATGTAAATACTGTGACATAGCAGCATGTTTACTGCAAACTGTTCTTTACCCAAAGAAAGAATAAGCAACATATGGAATTCCCAGCTTCGGGCAGATTTTTCTCTGCCTCTTCATTTCTTGTTAGTGTCGTCCTACCTCTCAGCGTCCCAGAGTCTGGGTAGCACTTGAAGAACCCATCACTGCGGCGAGCCAGGGGACGTGTCTGCCTGGACTGTTCTCACAGAGCGAGGGGCTCTGGAGTGGGGATGTCGGGGAACTCGGCCTCTCTGACTCCTCCCCGGGGCGCAGACCTTGGCTTCAGCGGAGAAGTTGGCATGGCCAGAGGTCACGTTCCCTCTTTCATAGCCCCCAAATCCATGCTTATATTGCCAAATCAACTTCTGTCCTCCATTTTCCCAGAAAGGAAGTCTGTTAAGGTCCCTGAAATGGAGAGAGAAACCACTGAACTCACTTAAAAATAACTGATTCTGGGCTCAGTTGTGTGAACCTTTATAAGACAACACAAATGCTATGGATGGTGAGACTGGCCAGCTTCCCAGGAGGTCAGCCCCCGGTGGGTTTCGTGCATGACGGCCGCCCTGGTACTACTGGAAAGCCTTCTGTGTCTCTGATTTATGTGGAGTGACAGGCCGTCAATGTTTAAGCCGCACCCAGCAATCCCTTGCACTGCTGCCTTCTTCTGCCTCCAAGGATCACTACGAAGTTACGGGTCCACGGACCAGTCCACCCTGGCATTTTAACCAGGGGCTGCTGATGCGGGCTTTTCTTTGGGCTGTTTCATTAACTGTGCACTCACCAGCAGCAGTGCTAGTGACAGGATTTTTTGTTATTGTTTTGTTTTGTTTTGTTCTGCCCTGCAAGAGACTTCATGATTCAGGGATCAGAAAACCATAGTAAGTAAGACTCTGGACTTAGGGATACAGACTTGCCGTGATGTTGTACTAAGTCAGCTTTAGCTGTTTTGGCCATTAATGAGAGATATGGTACTTACCTACCTCCTAGAGCGGTAAGAAGAGAATGTCTGAAATGTTGGCTAGTTTCCAATATTTGACATTTAAATCATAGAAACGTGTGTGTCATTTTCCCCCCAGAAACAGTACTCTTCAGGACATGGGTGGGAAGGCAGGTTAGTGGAAGGACGCTTTTAAATCGTCTTTGTTTTTGGCTCCGTTCTTAGGGGAGAGCAAGTGGGGTGATTGTTAAGGGCTGTACAAGACTGCCGGGATTTGAGTCCCAGCCGCACCGTTTGTTAGCAATACGACCTTCAGCGAGCCACTTAACCTCCCGGTTGCTCATTTTCCTGGTCCGTGAAATGGGAGGTTTTGAGAATTAAGTAAGTAATTTTTAAAAAGTACTTAGAACAGTGTCTGGCTCACGATAAGTGCTTGATAAATGCCAGCCTCCATTGTTATTTTTGCAGCCCCGGACACAGGTAACGGGTCGTGTCCTTAGACTCCCCCAGCCGGTGGAGTGGGTCGGGCCAGAAGGGCGGGCCCAGTGCAGTTCCAGGTCCCTGGAAAGGACAAGTGACTTGTCGGGGATGGTTTGCTAGTTTTATGCTTGCTGCATTTAAACAGACAGAAGGATTTTGGGGAAGTCTGATGTTTCATCTGTGGGGAAGAGGAGGAGGCACGGCTGCTGGTGGGAGTGCGGGTGGGGAGGGTTTGCTCTCTCTGGTGCTTGTGTTGGTTTACGTGCGTTATTGTGGTTCATTCTGGGCAGGGAGAGTGCTGTTGCTTTTTTCTCCATTGAACTGGATCTTCTGTATGTAGATAGGTTTAATTATTAAAAATGAAGATTTATTTTTAAGTGATGAGCAGAAGTGATCAATATGCATTATATTTATGGACGCTTTGCTACTTCATGACCACAGAAATACCCACATTTGAACACTTGCAGGGAAAATCTGGGTTTTTAAAAATTCATTGACTAAATATTCTCTAATCTTGAAAAAGAGTTGCTGTAATCAGGAAACTGATTGATTACCTGCAGAGAAGGATGGCCGGAATGCAGTCTCAAAGGTAATTTGTTGACTCTGTTTATTGTGCAAGGGATGTTACATTTAGTGAGAACTGGTGCTATAGATAGCTGTGTTAGTTTGCTGGGGCTGCCGTCACAAAGCACGGCAGACTTGCTGGCTCGAATAACAGAAATGCATTTTCTACGGTTCCGGAGGCTGGCAGTTCAAGACTACGGTGGTAGCAGGGCTGGTTTCCTGAGTCCCTTCTCCTTGGCTTGCAGATGGCTGTCCTCTTGCTTCCTCCTCACGTGGTCTTTCCCCAGTGCACACACATCCCTGGTGTCCTTCCTCTTACAAGGACACCAGTCCTGTTGGAAGAGGACCCACCCCAACAGCCTCATGTAACCTTAATCACCTCTTTAAAAGCCTTGTCTCAAATACAGTCACATTTTATTGTACTGGAGCTAGGACTTCAATGTGTGAATTTTGAAGGGACACAATTCAGTCCATAACAATAGGTGTTGTTGGAAATTGAGTGAAATCACGAGGTGTTTTCAGGCATAGTCCTAAACAGCAATGTGATGGCTGCAGTGGGAGAATTTTCGGGTTGCCACTGGGTTGAGTAGGGATGGCCTATACATGTCCCTATGGTAGCCTCATTGTCCCCAGGGGGCCGAGACCACACATGCTGCCAGAATGGGCACTTGTCGTTTGCAGCTGGTAGGTGGTTGGGAGGGGGTGTTCAATGAAGAACCTTCCTTGCAAGCCATTTCTGTGATAATTTAGTATGTTGTCAAATTTTGTATGAACCACAAAATGGTAACTAATCACAGACCTTGGTGGAATGGAATTTTTTCCCTAATGTGTTTATATAATTCTGTCACTACAAAGTCATTTTGTCTTCACTGCTTAATTATCATACTAATGGAGGGGAATATAGTGTGGAAAACGCAGACACTGATTCATTTCCAGCCTCCTGATCTCTATCAGTAGCTTTTACATTCTAGATTCTAATTCTAGCTCTCTTTCTTGCTAAGCAAGCTCCTTGGCCTCATATTTCTCATCTAGAAAAGGATGGCGTTGGCCAAGTTATATTATTGGTTTGCAGATTTAGTGCACAAAGACTCAGCGTGTTACAGAGCATACATTCCCGGGGCCCCACCCCCTGAGACTCTGATCCTGCAGGGCCTCAGACGGGCGCAGGAACCTCTGTTGTTAGCAGGCATCCCTGACTTACCCCACATAGGTTCCTCCTGTCCCACTTCAAGGCCCTGATCTGGGTTCTCTCACAGTCATGGAAACAGATGAGACTGGAAACGGGAAGAGAGTTGAGAAAAAGCCTGAATTTGAGAAACAGTGAAATTTGAACACTTCTTACTGCTTTTTTTAGGCCTTGCCCCCAAAGGTACACACTTTAAATTTTATTTTGTGCCCATATGTAGCTTTAAAGCTGTGAGGTCATAAACGCAGTCTACTAGTGTGCACAAAATGGAGAGGGAGCTGTCTAACATTAGGTCAATAATTTCTACTGTGCCAAACTCCCCCGCTCTGGCATTACAGGCCTCTGGGCTGAATGGTTGTGCCTTAACTGGACCCTGGCTGGCTTAGCCGCGTCTCCTCAGGGGTCACACATGGACATTTCTTTCTCTTACCCCACGGTGGAATGGCTCCTGCTTGCTCAGGCAGGGTTGTAGAAGAGAAAATGAACCCAAAATGGATGAAAGAGAAAAAAACGTCACAAGGAACCAGAGTCCTTTCCAGGAAATTGCAGACTGGAGAAGATCAGGAAAGGTCCAGCTGGTGGAGAAATGGGGAAAGAGCCCTGGTTTTGCTCCGAAAACCTAAGTGTCCTGTATTAGTTTTCCATTGCTGGGTAGCAAATTACCACGGATGTAGCAGTATAGCATCTCTAGTTTCTGTGGGTCTGGGTGCTGGGTATAGGTTTGCTGGGTTCTTTGTTGAGACTCTTAAAGGCTGAAGTCAGAGTCAGCTGGGGCTGCAGCGTCATCCGAAGATGTGACATTTTCCAAGGCACTGGTTGCTGACAGAGTCGTTTTTGCACAGTTGTGTGATTGACGTCCTCATTTTCTCGCTAGCTCTTGGCCAGAGCCACTCTTAGCTGTAGAGGCTGCCCTTGGGTCCTTGCCATGTGGTCCTCGCCTTTTCTACATGGTGGCTTACTTCTAGGTGAGCATCTGCTGCTACTGATGCCCTTTAAGTGCTCCCCTGGTTAGGTGAGTCTGGTCCAGGATAATCTCCTTTTTAAATTAACCCAAAGTCAACTGATTAGGACTTTAAATCTGCAAAGTCGTTTCACCTTACAGTGTAACATCATCACAGCCATGATTGCCCACGTGTTCCGAGGTCTCTCCCCCTACTCATGGGGAGGGAATTGTGCAGAGAGTGATATCAGGAGGCAGGAATCTTGGGGCTGCCTTAGATAAGGCCAGAGGGGAGGGAGGTTGGGCGAAAAAGGAGAAGAGATTGAGAAGTACAGACTGCTAGTTACAAAATCGCCACGGGGATATAAAGTACAGCTTAGGAAATATAGTCAATAATACTGTAAAAACTGTGTTTGGTGCTAGGTGGGCACTGGAAATATCAGGGGGAACACTTTGTAAAGTATATGATTATCTAACTACTATGCTGTACTCCTGAAACTACTACAAAATAACATTGAATATAAGCAGTAATTGAAAAAAAAAGAATAAAGCCTACTCCGTGTCCAAGGATTGTTTATTGTACGTTGGGCACTAAATCTTGACAGTTGGTTGGAAACTCTATCAAAATATTAATTTCTAGGGACTTCAAATTAATTATCAATTCTAATCTGCTACTTTTTAAGAAACATTGTTAAGCTGAATGAAGGGTCTAGCCCTTCCTTGCAGAAGTTGAAGTCACACACAGAGAGCTGGAAGCCCTCTGAGCGCTGGAAGCCCTCTGAGCGCACCCCTTAGCCGCACTCCTTGCGCCATGGGGAGACAGCCTGGGGGGGCGGGGACTTCCCAGGGCCCAGGGCAGAGGAGGCTGCAAGCCGGCTGGCCCTTTCTGTCACTTCCTTTTCTGTGTGTCTCTTAGTTTTTTTTTTTAAAGATGAGCCCCAAGTGCTTATTAATCTGGAGCTCACTGATGTTAATGAACAGTTTTCTTTGTTTCCTATTATTGTCTTGTAAATTAGAACATTTTTCTTCTAAATGTGTTTACCAATCAGTTAGAAAATAAATAGAAATCTTGTATAAAATGAGCTTTCGGTTGTTTATTTGTATTTGTATAATCTTCATAATTTTTATGATGACTCACACAGTCAAGGAATTATAGAGCTGATGCTAGGATGGGAACTAGAGGAAGCTTTTATGATTTAACTGCCTCACAAAAATCCCCTTTTTTGTGTGGTTGACAATTTGATTGACATCCATTAAGTAATTTTCATGCTTCTCCCCCGCCCCATATTCAGTGATACTTGGTAGTTTTTTATCCCTTTTTAAAAAAAAGATTTTATTTATTTATTTATTTATTTTCGGGTTTAATCTTTATGTATTTTTTCTATTACCCTTTAGTTCCCTTATACGTCCCCACCCACCACCCCCACTGTCAATCAGTTTAAATATAAATATGATGGAATGTTTTTACATTTCTTTTTCTGGAGTGGAATCTTACCGTTGACAAGACAATGCCTGTCTGTGGCAGTCTGTATCGAAGCTTCCCGTGCAGATGACCCACTGCTGATGACCTCCCAGGTGGATGGACTCACCGCTTGAACAGTGACTGTTGCCAAACAAGAGTCTAGGAATTGGCCGAGTACAGAGACTGTGGATGGGTTAAGTGGGCATAGAAAGTCCTTAGCCTGTGTGCATGACTAAAATAGTGCATGACTTAGCCCAGTCTCAGAGCTAAGCAATGGACTGCTTGCCAACTCGGACATGAGTGTGGACTAAATTCCCAAGGTGGGGAAGACAGTGTGGCCACAGGCCTTCTTTCGACTTCTTATATCGCAGCACTTGGTTGCAGGTACAAATGAGGACATCTTTTACAGTCACGTGAGAAGGGCTGACCCGTTTTGCTACTTCTGCCATTCCTGACATCACTATGCCGCACCCTCCTGGGCTCTGGGACCTGGGGTTTGTTTTTTACACTTTACCTTATGTAGCTCATTCATCCATTTGTTAAACCTCCATCAGAACGAAGGTTGCTTGAGGTCAGGGATAGCGCTTCCTGCGTCCTTCTGGTGATTATCTTTGTATCTGTCACTTACTATAGTAATTCCTTCTCTATGGGCCTCAGACCGCTAGGAAAAGAGAGATTTCAAAGTCTGCGTATCTCTGTGTGTACCCGGGGTTTTATATGTGTATGACTCCTTTTCAAATATATTTAGATCCTCATGAGATGAAAAAAAAAACAAGTTCTTTAAAAGCTCACTCACTGACTTGATTATCATTTGAGTCTTTCCTCGATCAGTGTTTACTAGAACACAATAAGAGGTGCCCTCGGCTCACGTGTTGGGGGCCACTGCCCATCAGCAGCTAGCAGGAGCTTTGCGTTTTGAGGTATTCAGAATATTTCTGTATCTGAAGTGTCTCACCCCATGTTTCTTCTATGGGGTATGCAAAGGAAGCTGACAGGGTATTCTGCATCTCCTTTGTAGCACTAATACCTGTTTCACTTTGTTAATGATTTGAATGAATAATTAACATGAATATCTTATTCATGTCTGCAGACTCCTGACCCTGACACTGTGTCCGCCTCTGACCCGCTACCTCACAGAAGGCATAGTGGTCAGAGACTGTGGTCACAGCTGGCAAGCGTTTTTAGGAAACACTCTAGTCTGTTGATACATCTTTTCCTGCTTTTTAGAACTTGGGGATTCCTGTACTAAGTAATATGATTTCCAAAAGTCTCTAGTCTCTGAACCACAGGTTTAAGAAGATTACCTTACCAAATTTTTATGTTAAAGCAAAATGTCTGCCACCTGGTGACAGATTAGGAATTAGCATCTTGCATAAAAACAGTTCTGTAGATCAGTGGGACAGAATAGAGAGGCCAGAGAGAAGTCCTTGCCTATCTGGTCAAAGTACAACAAAGGAGGCAAGAACATGCAGTGGGGTAAAGATAGTCTCTTTAATAGGTGGTATTAGGGAAAACTGGACAGATACATGCAAAAAAAATAGACACTTTTCTACACCACATACAAAAATAAACCAAAACACATGAAAGACTTCAATGTAAGTAAGACCCAGAATGGTAAAACTCCCAGGAGAAAACAGGCAGTAAACTTTGTGACATCCCTCTTAGTAATTGCTTTTTGGATATGTCTCTTCCGACAAGGGCAACAAAAGAAAAAAATATGCAAATGGGACTACATCAAACTAAAAATGTTTTGCACAGTGAAGGAAACCATCAACAAAATGAAAAGACAACCTACTGAATGAAAGAAGATATTTACAAATGATACATCTGATAAAGGTTAATATCCAAGATATATAAGGAACACATACAACTTAATACCAAAACCCCCCCAAGGATCCAATTAAACAGTGGGGAGAGGACCTGAATAGTCATTTCTCCAAAGAGGAAATACAGATGTCCAACAAATATATGAAAAGATGCTCAACATCACTAATTACCAGGCAAATGCAAATCAAATCATCAGTAAATTAATGAGTAACAAGTATTGGCAAGGCTGTGGGGAAGAGGGAACCCTCGTATACTGTTTGTTGGTGGGATTGTAAATTAGTGCAGCCACTGTGGAAAGCAGAATGGAAACTCCTCAGAAAGTTAACAATGGAGCTGCCGTACACTCCAGCAGTTCCATTCTGGGTATTTACTGGAAGAAAACAAAAATGCTAATTCAAAAGGATATTGCACCCCTATATTTATTGCAGCATTCCTAGTGATAACCAAGGTAGGGGAGCAACCTAGGTGTCCATCAATAGGTGAATGAGTAAAGGTGTAAATGGAATGTTATCCAGCAACAAGGAAGAATGAAATCTTGCTGTTTGCTGCAACATGGATGCAAAAGGAAATGAGTCAGAGAAAGACAAATACCAGATGATTTCACTTATATGTGGAATCTAGAAAAACAAAACAAATGAATAAATAAAACAAAACAACAGGCCTGTAGATACAGAGAACTAGTTGATGGTTGCCAAGGAGTAGGTGGGTAGGAGGATGAAAATTCAAAAAATAAAGTTTATGGAAATAATACAGGGGTAGCTCAGTCTTCCTTGGCCAGCACCTCCCCCACCCCACACCCATAAGCCCCAAAAGAGCTGGAATCTTGGCAAATTCTCGTACTGAGTAAGTCTCATTAATTTTGCTATTTAGTTGTTACAGTGAATTATTATACATTTTACCTAAAATTAAAATAAGCACCATTCTGGATTTGCCCCTGACTTGCTACTATGAAACCAGGATTTTTGTATTTGTATTCAACATTGTTGGTTTTTTCCAGATCTAAAAAATAATTTGGAATTAATGTTTAATTTTAGTAAATGTTCTGTATACTGTTAACTCTGTAGCTCTGAATTTTATAGAAGAAATATCTTTTATTTGAAACAAAAATAGCCTTAAACATTATTTATATTTTATGAGTTTGTATAAACCTTGTTACTGGTGATAATTTTCCTGATAATTTTGGTAAAAGGAAGGATAAACATTCATTTTTAAAAAGTCTTTGAGTAACTTAAATTTACTGGTTTGTATTAAATGAGAATGAAGGTATTCTCATATCCTGAGATTTCCTAGAATTAGAGTAAATCCAAGTTTTGGGTTAAAAAATAAGTGAAGAATAGGTTTCTCTGTTTTGCAAAGAATAAGGTTTACCTGGGTGGGGAGTAGGGTTTTTCTTTTTCTTACTGAATTCAAATCCCTTCCTTACCTGAGCTGTTTCCATCCACTGTCCAGGGGACCTTCTGGCCTACATCCTCCGTTCTAAGCCAACCATAAGATTATATGAGAGGTAAGGTACAATGCCTGGCATAGTGAGGAGTCATAAATATTAGAAGATGAAGATATTTATTAACAACATATAGCATGTACCCAGGTATTGCACAGGATGCTAAAGATTCATCCGGTATATCCATTCTCTCCATTTATAGTCTCAAGGAGCTGAAATTCTATTGCAGGAGTCAGACAGTAATTAAACATATAATTAGACTAAATTAGTTGTGATCACTGCTCGACATAGAGAACTACCCTGGTATAGGGAGCAGGAGCAGAATTAGATCAGCGATAAAAAGCTGAAACAAGGGCAAAAGCCTTTGGAAAAGCCAAAAATAGATGCTTTATTGTCCCTTGTACCAAACCATTTTCACTTCAGTTACTGAAGAAGCTCCAAGTCCTTGTTCCAAGCCTTTTATCTAAGGTAGTAGACACGATTCTCACCCAGCTGCATGTAGGTAAGGGATTAGATTTAGTGGGTTAGACTGGAGATGGGAGAAAGAAGGGAAGGGGAAGGGAAGGGTCAGGAGGAAAGGAACTGATTGAGCCAAGCTTTCCAGTATTAGCAAGGTGATAGCTTAGCGTTGGGGCAGGGGGGAGGGCAGAGGCCCCAGACCACATTTGAAGTGCTCAAAAAACATTCAGCTAGCAATGATCTATGTGTGGAGTTGAAGTGTCTCATTGTAGCAGTTGCTATGTGGAGTGATGGCCTTGAATCACCAAAAAGAGGTAAAATCATGCTTTGGGCACTTTAATAAAACAGAGAGAAGAGCAACGCGCACAGGCCGTCCGCATCAGGTTTTGGCCCCACCACAATGTGAGTTCCCTCACCGGCGTCCAGCCCACAGCAGCGAGCTGTGCAGTTGGGGTCCTCTGACTGTAGTAGAGTAGAGAGGGTCACTGCTCTAGGCAGATCTTCATGGAGATACTAGAATTAGACGTGTGCAAAACCGGATGTACAGGCACACTGTACACTCAGCGCCCCTGCTTCCAGCCCTACAACAGAGCAGAAATGGTTCAGCAGCGTCTGTTCTTTAGGCAGGTCTCTATTGACATGATATTTTTAACTATAATAAAACCACAAGTCTATGTTTAATAACGCTGCCATTCATTCGCTGTTTTGTTGGGACTGTGTGAGCACACACTTAGCACACTGTGCGCTTGGCCTTGGCACCATCCTGGGGGGCAGATGGGTGAAGACTTCGCCCTGCCCTCAGATAGTTCTGGGTAGAGAGGATACCTTTAAATTCAGTAACGATTGTTATGGGTTCAGGTATGTCTTCCTAAAAGATACATTGAAGTCCTAACCTCTGGTACCTGTGAGTGTGACCTTATTTCAGAGTAGGATCATTGCAGATGTGATTAAGTTAAGATGGGGACCTACTGGAGTGGGGCGGGGCTAATCCAATAGGACTGGTGTCCTTATAAGAAAAGGGAAATTTGGGCACAGACACACAGGGAGAACACCATGTGGAGAGAGGGTGACACAGAAGGAGGGGGACAGCAGGCCATGTGAAGTTGGAGGCAGAGATTTGAGTTACGCTGCTACAACCCAAGGAGTGCCTGCAGCTACCAGAGGCTAGGAAAGCCTAGGAAGGACCCTCCCCTAGAGGCCTGGAGGGAGCATGGCCCTACCAACACCTTCATTCTGGGCTTCGAGCCTCCAGAACTGCAGGAGTCCATTTCTGTTGTCATAAGCCATTCAGTTTGTGGTACTTGGTCACGGTAGCCCGAGGAACAGAACACAACTGTAATGCACTCCTGTATGAATCAGAGTTCCAGAAGGAAGTAGATGCACACCCCAGCAGGGTGACTGAGGGGAGTATAAGAGGGCGCTGTTTACAGAGGTTTGGGCAAGATTAAGAAGAACCTCCAAGGGCTGGGGAAGCATTCCGGGGTTGGTGGCAGGTTTCCATGGGCACTCCCAGGCCTGAAGAACCAAGTAAAGGGAAGGTTCCTGGAACCCATGAAGAGCTGTGTTTGCAGCTGGGGTGTAGGGGTGGGGCCTGGTTACAGCCCCAGCCAACCTGTGCACTTGAGAGAGAGAGAGAGAGAGAAAGAGAGAGAGAGAGAGCTGGGGAGTTCGTTCATATGCTGGTTTCCTTCTCCAGCCCTCCTATTGCCTCTGAGCGTCTCACTGGCTGAACCTGGTGGAAAGAGTGGGGAGTAGACTGTAGGAGACCGTTCTGCGTGGTATGGGTCCAGCTCCCACTCGGAGATGCACAGGACCCATGCCCACAGATAGGTTCTCCTGTGGAGAATCAGGCCTGCAATGTACCTAGGCTGCTATGAGTCTTGCTTTTTGCTAAAACTCCCTCACCCTGAATTGAGGACATTTACTGCAATGTAACTTCCTAAAAACCATGCTAAACCTTCCAAGGATGAGTATAACCAGTTCAACCACTTTTGCCTTTCAATTTGCAAATTTCCCTCTTCGGTGATGTGATTACCAGCATCCTCTCCTTTGTTTTCTGTATAAGGTAACCACCTAAAGCGAGCCTATGCATAGTAAATGAGGACCATCATGTAATGAGCAGAGAAACCCAATAAAGGCCTGTCATGGCAGAGGCCAAGACTTTTGCTTCCCTTGAGAGAAAAGCCATGCTGTCCCTTTTCCTCCACTGGACTTGGTAGTCTGTGTGAATGTCTCATTTCATCCATAATGACACAGACACTATGGACCGGTGTCTGCATCAGCTGGTGCCCACAAACAGGAGGGACCCAGGGCTGAGCCTGTCATTGGCTGAACCTGCCAAGGGTGGAAAGAGTGGGGAGTAGACTTAGAAGGAGAACTGGAGAATATCTGACATGCTCAGAATAAAGGGTACATGCCATTCAGATATATCTGTTCACTATAAGAAGGAAAGAATCCAATGTCTAAGGCAGTATTGTGCATCCCACTCGTTCTCAACAAATACTGTGAGTGTGGAACTAGACTGCCTAGAATTGTTTTTGTTGGAGTTCAAGATACAAGGTGATGGAATTCATTCAACAGATTTTTATTAAGTACTTGCTGTAGTGCCAGATACTAGACGGTCCTGGGGATAGCACTAAGCAAAACAGACTCTGTCCTTACCCTCACAGAACTTACAGAACTCACAGAACTCACTTGCATGAGTGCCAACTATATTAACAAGGTTAAACTCCCACGGGACTCTACCTTTCTCATAACAGCATTATTTCAGTGTAACTTCAAATTACTTACTGGATGTCACTCTTCCCCTGGGGACTGCAAGCTTTGTGAGGGCAATGAGGGGTGTCTCATGTTTACTGCCAGAACCCAGCACCTAGCCTGACACCTTCCTTGCTCTGGCAGATGCTCAGGAAATGAATGGAAGGAAGGAAGGAAGGAAGGAAGGAAGGAGGGAAGGAGGGAAGGAAGGAAGGAAGGAAGGAGGGAAGGAGGGAAGGAAGGAAGGAAGGAAGGAAGGAAGGAAGGAAGGAAGGAAGGAAGGAAGGAAGGGCTTTATATTTGCCCTTTTTCTTCTACCCTCTTATGTTCAGTAGGTGGGCCCTACAAATTAAATTGATATTAAAACAGATTATCAAGAGAAAAAAGAAACAGGTTGAATTACATACTTAATGCCCCCTCCAGAGTTCACAAAGAAATGTGGCTTAAGAAGGCTGTTAGAATTTGGAGCTTGTATGCTACTGCCTTAGTAGGGGATGGGGATGGACAAAGCCGTGCTTTTGGGAGAACAAAAGACCTTGTTTTGGAAGGGAGGAAGAGAGTGCATTTATGGAAAAACAAATGATTTGGGGGGAAGATGAATGCGGTTTTAGGAGAACAGATGGGCGATAAGGTAGTTTGGTGACAGTCTGTTGAGATCAGAGCTGCTTCCCAGAGGGGATTTTTGACAGTTGAGCTCCTTCAGGAGGCTCTGCTTTTCGGCAGATAAGAGATTTGAGAAACTCAAATGCTTTCAGTGCAAAGTTATTTCTGTGCCACAGTGGCTTTTTCTAGACCCTTTCATTTTACTATTTAGGAATTTCTGAAAATTAGTGGGTGGCTTAAAATACATGAAATTGGACAAATCAAGTATAATAGGGAATTTTGCTATTTGAAAGGATTATTTAAATGAATCCTTTACAAAGCATGCATGCTAAAACAAAATAGTCTATAATTTATTTATTTTATAAGTCTAATTTATGGGAGTTGTGTTTTTTGTTGAGAGCACTCTTTTTCAGTTTTACAGATTGAGCCAAGTATCTTTTTGATTTCTTTGGCTGCTGTTCTCTTAAAGTGATTGGTTCATAAGAATATGCACTGAAGTTAAAGCTTTAATGTGAATGTGAAATGATTACTCTTGCACTATACCCCTTTCACATCTGAATCAATGGTTTAAATGTAGACCCACAGTTTGGGGGAATTCGTTACTAGTTTCAATGTTAAAACCAAATGCTTGCCACCTGCTGTCAGATTAAGAACCAAAGGTGTCAAAGGAGTAGTTGCATCATACTTTCTTTCCTGGCTCCTAAAACATGTTCTGGTATTAAAGGAGGGGTGTTAACGCCTTCGTGCCCCCAAAGTACCATTATTAAAAAGATACCATATCTCCTTTGATGACCATATAAGGAGAACATGTCTAGGAAAAATATTGCAGAGTCCAGGAGCAGCTATGTTGTTTAATAGCCTCAGGATGGGGAGATTTAATGGGAATGAAGAGCAGCTGACTTCACTGTTTTCCCACAGCAAGTTTCTACCATTTCTGCATAAAGATGTAGAACGTGATCCTTAGAGATTCTCATTCCAATTGCCACATCCTTTATTTGAATGAGCAAGTAGAGAATTTAATTTTTATACTTGTCCGTAGTATGTCTTCTCAGCTTAAGAGTAATTAAGGAACGTCCTTGTAAAAACATTAATGAAGGAAGCCAAAAATGAGAGAAGGCAGGTTCGAAAACCCACTGATCTGTTTCTCAATATGCAGTTTGAATTTCTGGATTAAAACTTTCTCTGTGTTCTTGAGCTTGAGTCCCATTTGAAGAATTGTGCTAACAGCCCCACCCCCAGTGTTAGGTTTTGCCAGAGCTTATCAATTGCTAGAAATATGCTGAGCAATAAGAAGACATTTTGTAGCCTTGATGTAGGAATTATTTTCATGAAAGCTGGCTTGAGTGTTCACCCATGCTAAGAACTCCTAAGGTTACAAATATGTATGAGGCAAAAGACTTTTCCTCAGATATAAACGCTGCAAATAACCAGCATAGTCAGAAGGGACTGGTGAGTTACGGAGCCACAGAGGATTCTCGGAGACTCGGGGCAAATGTATATTTACTGTCTGTGAAAAGGAAGGTCTCCAGGTGTTTGGCCCGGACAGTCCTTCATTTGTGCTGGACTTCAGGTGATGGTTTCCCTGAAATTGGGAGGCTCCCCAGGATGCAGGACTTCCATTGCTAAAGCCAGGAAAGTGCCAGGCAGTTCGTGACCCTTGATAGACTTCCCTGCTCATTGCAGGACAGTTAGCACCCCTGGCCCTCACTCACCAGTGGTGCCCCCTGGTCATCGTGAGAACCCCAAACACCCCCATACATTTCCAGATGCCCCCTACAGGCAAGCACTGCCCCGGTGAGTCTCGCCAGGGTGTCGGGGCACCCTGGTCCCACTGACAAGACCATTGCTGGGGTGAGGTGGATGGATGCAGGAGGCTGTCTTCAGACTTCAGACAAATGCAGGTCATTTAAATGCCTTTGACATGCACGTGCACACACACAAAGGAGAAGGGGGAGAGGTGGCAATGTTAATTTTTTAAAAATCTAATGCATGGGAGAGGGAGTTGGAAATTGATTCTGAGTATAAACCTTTAGTCAGGTTCTCATTCATTTGTGGGTTTTATTGGCAAGTTATTACTGGTTCCCACAGAATTTCTGAATTAACTTACATACTCATGCAAGATGTCCAACATTTAGATTATCTGGGCGGCTAGGAGAGACAGTAGGCCTCCATCCATGCCCCATCCCGTCTCCTTTGAATCAGAGAATCAGTTTCTACTGAGAGTGCATTCTTCAGAAGGGAAGAGACAGAGGATGGGCAGCTTCTAACTCAGGAAGACTTAGGGTAATATCAGTAACCGTGAGGGCAGAATATGGTTTGAAAAATCCCTAATTACAGGCCTGGTGTGTAGACCTAAAGCACATGTTATTATTATCCACAAGGAATGTAGATGCTAAGCTCAATTTTATTAATCAAAAAAAGCCCAGCCTGGCTCTATCATTTAAGGGGATTTAAACAGATTATACTGGGTAACCTTGGGTTGAAACACATTTCCTTTATATTCCAAAATCGGTCACTGTATTCTTCCCGTAACCTGGTCGATCCTCATCTTCTCTCTCTAAACATAAGCTTGTTCACAGAGATACAGCTGGAAGTCATGTTGTCATGACAACAGTTACAGGCTGGGAGGAAGGACTCTTTCAAATGGCCAGTGGCTGGGTTTTTAATCGCTGATTTATAGCGATAGCAAAATTAAAGAGGAATATAGAATTTGTAATTATATGTTATCCTGGCTCTGTTTTCCCTTTTTTCACTGACATGTAATTTGTGAACATGCATTAAACATGTAGTTTTCACACTAATGCACACAACTCCATCTTGTCTATTTTCTCTCTTGTCAGTAATAATATTCTCAACACATATGGATTTTTCTGCTCAAACTTTCGGCAGCGTTTTGTTGCTATATAATGAATCCTGAGCTTGTGAATGCTGTCTCGAAGCCCTATGAAAAGGAGCCTCCGCCTCCCATCCAGCTTTCTCTCCAAGGCATCATTGTGGAACCCACACATGTACCAACCATCCTTGACTCCACACTTCAGGAGCTGAGGGAGAGGGGTGTCTCTCACGAAAACTACAATACTAAGTAGAAAATTGACCTAAACGATTTGTCTCTAAAGGGAGGTGGTAGTACAGGGAGGAACAGATTAATTTTTAAAATGGGCACTTAAGGAAAATTTGGTGGAAGAAGCAGTCCTTGAAGAATGACCAAGTTTGGGTTTGGGGAAGGTGGAGAAGAAGGAGATGCCAGTTGACGGGAACAGCATAAGCAAAGGCACATGGACGCTAAAATGTACGGTATGTTGGGAGACCAGCCAGTGTCTGTTTTTCCTGGATTGCAAGGGGTGGAGGGCGTGAGATGTCAGAGGGCATGGAAACCATTGAGGAGGGCACTGGATGCACTGCCATGCCCAGGGCAGTCCGTTTGGTTTGTACAGGAAGGGGAGTAAGAGGCGGTTGAAAAGGCGGTCCTTTGGGAATTACTAGCAGGAGTGGGATTAGAGGGGGCAGTGTCCTCACAATGACTGACTGTGAACCATTTTCAGATCTAGCTGAGTTCCCGGGAGCTGGGACGGATGCACTGCTGTGGGGTTGGAAGCCAGGCAGGAGAGTGGAGCTCTGTACTGCTCTGGCTTCGGTTCCTGAAATAGGGCGTTTCACGTATTGGGCAACATGCCTTACAAGCGCAGCTCTGGTGTGGGACTGCCTGCCTTGAGTCCCAGCTCTGGCTCTGGGGCATCAGTCGCTTTCTCTGTATCATCTACAAAATGAGATAGCACCACCCTTAAAAGTAAGGAGAAGACAAATCACTAAGTACAAAGCGCTTGGAACAGTGCTTGGCACGTGATAGACTTCTCAGTGAACATGAATGTAGGTGCCGATGTTGATGGAATGTGAAAACACTGCTGAGTACATGGCAGTGCTTTATAGTTTTCCTAAGCAGCCTCAGGGAAGTAAGTTATCTGCCTCTACTCCTCACTGGACATCTCAGCCTGTCCCTTTAGGGACACTCACTCACAGTGGAAGGATAGTGGTTGACCATCCATCACGTGCCAAGCATAGTACCCAGTGCTAGGGTTACAAAGATGAAAATGCAAGGGTTTTGTCCTAAAGAAATGCAGTGGCTTTTAAAAGGTGGCAGTTGGTTCATACAAAAGATTGTAGGAAAAATAGTCCATATGTGACAAAGGACCACATGTGATAGGTAAAGAGAGGCAGAGAGAGGGAGTGCACCAGCATGTATGTGTTGGGGGTGGAATTACTGAATACCATGTAATCTCTAAATTATTAATGCCAAGGTCCTTTTGATTTTAAAAAACACCTTTCTACATGCTTAAATCATATATGTGTGCATCTATGTTGGTAAATTATATTAGGGTTTTTCAACTAAGTCTTATTATTGCCCATCATAGCTCCAGAATGAGTTATAGTAGAACATTTCTGTTCTTTTAGACTGGTTTTAAGGACTGGGCTTGAATTTCTGAAGAGTAGCATTAATCCTAAAGATATTTTAAATGAGAGAAATAGAAGGTTGTGAGTGCTTCAAAACTGTTGGCAATTCCTTACCTAGAATTTTAATATTTCATCCTGAACTACTTTTGTATCCTTCCAGTCAGTGGGCCATGTTGTGTTTTTCATGACCATCCAATTTGAGGCTCCAAAGAAATTTTTACCAAAAGGATCCCTCTTTTACCCCTGGCTCCCTGGAAGCCTCTGGATCCTACTGTCGATTAGAAATACAATGTAAAGCACATATGTAATATTAAATAGTCTAACAGTCTAACAGGTGAAATTCTAATCATGTATTGTATGTAACCCACTCTATCTGTAACATCATTTTGACATATAATCCATATAAAATTATTGATGAAATATTTTTATATTCTTTTTATTGCACTGCGTCTTCCAATTCCAGTGTGTGTGTTACACGGGCAGCCGCCCTCCTTGGACTCGCCACACTGCGTGTGCTCAGCAGCCCCACACGCCTCATGGCTGCCATGTTGGACAGCACAGCGCTGGAACCTCAGGCTCTTCAGAGCCCTCGGCTATTTCAGGAACCTAAACAATGGTTGTTATCTTGGACGATTTTTCATTAGTGTTTTTATTGTTAAGGAGAACACATAAAGTAAACAGGGAGTTTGTTTTGGACCTCAGACAGTGGAGTTCACCCCATGCCACAGTTCCTGATGCATTTCCATCACTGGTCCATGTAGAACATCTCTCCTATCTTAGTGCTAATTTCCTGCCTTTTATTCCTTTATCTCCCTTCTGTCCTCTCCATGCGTGGGCAGCCATCCTAGTGTGTTTAAAGTGTGACTTTTTGTTCAGAGTATACTTGCAATGTGCACTGTTGTTTTGTGTGTGTGTGTTCTTAATTTCTTTGAAGGGTATTTTTTCCCCTGTGCTGCATTTTAGAATCTATCCATAGGCTGTGTGTATACATAACACATTGCTTCTTGTTGCTGAATGCTGTTCTGTGATGGGAATCCAACACGTTGTACCTTCCCCTTTGTAGAACGGTGGGCTCCCAGAGTTGCCTCCATTTGCTCCGCACCCGGGTAATCCCATGGGGAGCACCCTGCTGCGTATCCACCCGTGGAACTGTGTGGGAAGGCGTGTGGAATGTACCCTTAGTGTTGCTGGGTCATAGGGTATATATATTGACCTGTTTTGGAAACAAATTATTGATCTTACTGTTTTGGATGGATGTAATTTTACACAGTCTTATTCAGTGAAAACCACAGCGTTGTAATGGTTTGTTGAATCAGACCCCTTTGACTGGTAGGGTGAATCGCGTTGGGGCTTATTTTTTCAGGAGTAGCTAACAAATTAAATGTTCACAGATATGGTTCTCAAACAGCCCCAATGGCCATGAAAGAGGTCAAGCTCTCCCAGGGTGACCAGTTCAGATCTGAGCCAAGTGCACATGCAGCCTATATTCACAGTAAGAAAATTTGCAATTCTTGCTCTATCTGCAGAGCATAATATATATTTTAAATAAATTAGTCATCGAAGCAGAAAATGGAAGAAAAAATGTATTACCCTTAAAGAAAATAATCCATGGAAAATTGTCACTGAAAATACACTCTTGCTTTTAAAAGTAATTTGTACTGTTTGTGTCTCCAAAGGGAATTTTTTTCAAAGAAAACACAGTATGTTCTTTCACTAGCTCCTTTCCGCTCCTGGCTCCATGGGTAGGTACTTCCCACTGTAATGTTTTCTAAAGAGAGGGGTCTGTCCTCTCGGTTCACTCATCAAAGCACATCTGTGACATCAGAAGACACACAAAGTTTGTTTCCACAAGGAAGGAAGCACAAACAGCTGTGGAGGGTGAAGTTCCCCGCATAGTCGTTCACTTGTCCCCACTGATCTCTGCCTGTTTTGTCCGCAACAAGGAAGACTTTGACACAGCAACTGATTCATTTGCTTCCAAAGACTGTTCCTCTGTACCCGCTTCTGAGATCTAAGGGTCATTTGTGTGTGCTGAGCATAGCCTTCCCTTAAAGGCCTTGAGGTTATAGTAATTTCTTTCAGAGAGAAAGGAATGGGAAGAAAGTTGAGGAGGAAGATGCTTAGAAATACCAGAATTCAAAAACAGATAGACCATCATTTACAAAAGGACACTAACTACCATTCGATCTAGAAAGAAGGAACAAAAATTTTGTATGAGTCAGTTTTCACAAGTGAGAGGCTTAGATTTTTGAAATGAGAAAAGAAAACCCTCTATTTCTGTAGCATAATAAATTTGGAATCCTTCCCAGACACCCTGCAGATAAGAAACCTTTAACACTTATAGAGCATTTTCTAGTAGGAAATTAATTACAGTATGTTGGCTAGAATTTGAGGCGTAGAGGGTTAACCAGTACATTGGTGGGTGAATAAAAACTAGCGAACGGTAATTCTTGTTCCTTTTTTGACACCATAGGAAAGTAGAACTCAGCAAGCAGGCTGATTAGTGGTACGTATTCCCACACCCATTTTCCCTTTTTCTCTGTCCTTCCTCCTTTCCCTTCATTGGGCTCCTCTTTCTTACAGTTTTCATTTGTATAGGCATTATCTAGGCAGCCTCTGTAGTTTCAGAGAACGAAATATAAAAAATAGAGCCACTCTTGACTACATTCACTTACATTCAGAAAACTTACAGTGCGCACCTCCTGTGTATGAGACATATTTGTGGTGCCTTGGTTGATTAAATAAAAAGAGGAGCAAGCCTAGTCCTTCCTTTAAGGAACTTAGACCTGTTCAATTTGTGATTAATAGCATCTCTATGATACTTTTTTGCTATCGGGGACCCACAATTTAAACACCAAATAGTTCTATACCTAATCATTACAGAAAGGGGGACCTTCTAAACTTTAAGCACTAATTTATTGTTTGAGCTTTTGAGGATGACTATTTTATTTACTTGTCCTTTTCTGGAATTTTTGCTCAATTACCTAATATTGTCTTATGCTGGATTCTATTTTCAGAAGCATAAAAAAAAAGATACTTTCTACACATGTATCCCTGGCAGATGGGATTCACAAATATCCCTGCCTCTTTTCTGCCAGTAGCCCCAGCATCTTTGAAAATTTCAGGGCTCTGCATATCACTCTTTCAATGGTGGAAAGAAAAACCAAGCTATGGTACAGGTGTGCAGCAGCTAATTAGTTTTGCCATTCTGCTTTCCCTGGAGAATCTTTGCTTTTCTCTTCTGACCTAGAATTAGAGGGAATAGGAGGAGGATGGTGTAGATTAAAGAACTGAATCAAGTGAATGGCTGGGTGTTCCATGTGGTTGGTTGAATCCAGATAAGTACTTATTGGGGTTTGTGAAAAATTAAGCCTAACACTGAATTTGGTGTTTCAACAAGAGTTGGAGATGAGGTTAAGATGCTTTGATTGGCAGGTGGTGGAAAATGAATGAATGATAACTGATGAAGTTATGTTCCAACCATATGCTGTTTTAGAAGAGGGCTGGAGAATTTGGGAGTCAGGAGCTTGCATTTTCAAATTCTATAATTTAGATGCCTATAGTTTGAGAGTGAATATGGGATTGCGAAGCTAAATTGCTCAAAGCTCTTTCCTTTCCAGGAATTGGGCCTGGAATTTCATTTCCTGCCATTAAATGGATGAGTTAGGATCAACCATTAAATGGATGAGTTAGGATCAACTCCAACTGCTAGTAATACAAAACTGTAAAATAGCAGTTGCGGATTACAATAGACATTGATTTTCCTTTCACATAGAAGCCTGGCAGTAGCAGTCCACTCATGGGCTGGCTCTGTTTCACAAAGACCTCAGGAACCCAAATTCCTTGACCCTACTGCTCCACCATCCCTATGGTACACCTGTGTCCTCATGGTCCAAGGTAGCAGGTCTGTTCCAACAAGAAAAATGCTTTCCAGCTATTTTATAAGGAAGGCTCTGAGACACTGCCGTACAATTTTTGTACTTACACCCCAATGGTTGGAATGTTACCTACATGGCTACACCTAGCTGCCAGGGAGACTGGGAAATGTATTCTGTATTCTGGGTGGCCATGTGTCTAATCGAAAGTTTTTATTGCTTTGAAGAAGACACTAGACATTGATGAATGAACACCTTGCATTGTCTGCTACAGTACCTTATTTATGAAAACCAAATATCAGGCTTTTTATAGACAAAGGGAAAAGTACAGAATGGTTTGCCTAGTTAACTTTATTTTTTAAAACATTGTTTACATTTATCTTTTTTAAGATTTTATTTATGGATTTTTAGAGGGAAGGGAGTGAGACAAACAGGCATGTGCAAGATACATCGATCCATTGCCTCTTGCACACCCCCAACTGGGGACTTGGCCCACAACCCAGGCAAGTGCCCCAACTGGGACTCGAACCAGTGACCTTACAGTTCACAGGCCAGCACTCAGTCCACACTGAGCTACACCAGCCAGAGCAAAAATCATTTATATTTAATTACCTGTTGTTCAATGTGAATACAGTTTACAACAGGATTTATACCCATCTGGATTCGAGGTAAAACCTTCGTTATCAGTTACTGCCTTTGTACCTCCAGTACTATTTTCCACATGCTAAGTTCCTCTTAGAGTTGGTGCTTAGAAAAAGTTTCATTTTTGATAAACTTCTTCCATTAGACAACTAAATCTTTGTAAATTTTTGGAGCAAGAAATTAAATTTCTTCTCAATTCCCTGGCTTTATTCTTTCGTTATTTTATTGATTGAAATATATGTTTTATGTAAATTGCTTCAAATTCTTTTTTAATTCAGGTAGAGAATAAATATCTCGGAGGACTGATAAAAAACAGCTTTTACCATGATCCCTTTAAATGTGTTTTTAAAGTTAATTTCAGAAAAACATTTTTCTCTGAACTCCTTCATACCACTCATATTCTGAAATCTTATTTTACATCAAATATTGAAGCTTGTCCACTAAACACTATGGCAGACAATAATTTACTTCGGTTCTGCTGATTTTTAAAGGGCATTGAACCTTTAAAAATAGACAACATGTAGAATGATTCCTAGACAAAAATGCACTGAGATTTCTCCAAAGTTGATGACAACCAGTTTCCCCACCTTGACTGGGTTATTTGATGTTGCTGAAATCTGTTTCTTCACCTATAAAATGGGGGTGTTATCTCCTCCACCTGTGTCACAAGATCTCATGGGGTCTTGTGAGACTAGACTAGTTACAGCATTTTGAAAGCCCTGTAGTGGTCTAGCAGCACCTGCTCTTGTTCTCATATTGGAAACAAAACAGATGCATTTTAACCTATGGGGTGTAGTTCTGTATGCTCCCACATGTAAATTTTGATTTTAGGAAAGATTGTATCCTCTCCAGCTTGTGTCTTCAATGTGCCAAATTGTGCTTTGAAAGGCCAAATTGCCATTTGTCGTTGAACACTGTCTATTCCCTAGATGCTCAAAAATCACCTCTTGTTCTAATATTTAATGTAGATGGGAAGTCAAGTCCTGGGGTGCCACCATTTAAAATAATAATGACCTTGAACTTGGCCAGGCAACCCTGGAATAGCTCCCACCTTGTCATCATTGCTATTGTCATCCTTGCAGCCTGAGGAGGAATATAGCTCCGGGAGAAAAGTGTATTGAAGACCCTGACAAAGTAATGGAAAAGAAAATTGGCTCTGTTTAATATACTTTGAAACCCATCTACCTTGAAAGAGTACGGTGCCAGTAATGATTCTATCCATCTAATGGTATGAGAGCCAAAGGAAGATTCCTACTTCTGGTGGTATTTTGTTTTCTGTCTTCTAACTGCTCACCGTGAAATGATCGTCAAATTAGGGCATTGTGTGGTTGGATTGGCTGAGGATAAGGCAGCTGGACACGTTCTCTGAATGACGGGCAGTTTACCCGTGCTTAATTTTTGAAGATAGATCTTCTTAGAACGCTAGGAAATGTGTTTAGGAATAGGCACTAAGTACCCAAACTTAAAAGCAAGGAATATTAGGCCCGATTTGTTGATCTTTCCGTCAAGCCTGATTAAGCCCATTGGGTATGGAACAAGATGCATTGCTGCCAGTCCATAGGTCCGTGGCATAGTCAGACAGCTGGAGGTAAAAATAATAAGCCTGCCTGGCAATTTTACATAAATCTCTTGTGATCGTGACTTTTTGAAATTATTTAAAAATTGATGATTTCAAGAGAATGCCCACCTGCACTCATTCTCCATTCATTATTATTATTAGATTTTGGATTTTGGGCATTTGTGGGTTTCCCCCCAGGCTTTTCCCAGCACTTCTTAGAAAAAATGAAATCGAGGTACTGAAATGGTCTGTAGCTTTCTTCAAATAAAATATAAATCTCCACTCAAGTTTTATGTTCTCATTTTAACTTTTTGGGGGTGCTGGGGGTGTGGCCCTTACGCCTGTCGCTTCTCAGCAGTGGCTGGAAATGAGGCCACCTCGTACTTGGTGCTCACTCCGAAAGGAGACAGTGTTCTCAGGTTATATTTCATGTCGTGTGAGGTTTTCACTATCTTCTTTTATAACTTGTAAGGAAATCAGTGTCTTACTATATATTTAGGTGTTTAGAATGAGACCTTTCTGATGATATTTAAAATATCTGTGGCCAAGTCATATGATTAACCTCAATTATATGTACGTATAGGTATGGATGGATAGTTCCAAATACCAGTTTTTCCTTCGAATAATTTTCAGCTGCTTATGCCCCACGCCATTTAGTTTTTAAGGCTGTCTTTGCAGAGTCCCCCTGACTCCTGTGTCGATTCTGGTTAAGGGTCTGTGAACAGAGAGGCACATTTTCCCCTTTTATCTTCCGCCAACATCTGATCAGTTCCTATTTACATACTTTTGTGAGGCTATGAGAAAGAGCAGAAGCAGTCTGAAAGGAAAGATGTCTTCAATAACACAGCACACCTAACCAACTGTTTTGTTTGGACTTCGTTTCTGCTTCTTTAACGGCTCAGCTACGTGACATAACACAGCCACGTGCTAATTAAAGAGGGGCCACATACTCCAACCCGCACTGCATTCACGGGCTTCATCATTTCCATGTAGACATGGCCGTGGCCTGGGTCATCATCTAGTTTTCTTGATCTAAATAAAAACTACCTTTTTGGTAAAAACACATTTGGTCATTGCAAACTCTCAGAAACCTTAAGTTTTTAAAATGACATGCACTGTGGTCGATACCATTTCAAAAATGTTGTGTCCCCAAAGCCGCATTTGAATGATGCGATTAATAGCTAATAATAACACAGATTTACTGAGCGAGTACTATGTGCCTGACTTTGTGCTGGGCCCTGTGTTCTACATCAGCCCCACAAGGGCGCAGTTGTCAACACTCCTGGCACACGCCAAGCAGGCAGGCCATTAGAAAGTAAGCACAGCTAGTCAGCGCTGGGGCTGAGATTCAAGGCTGTCAGCTGACCCCCGAGCTCCTGTCTCTGACAGTAAAATGGCCCTACAGCTGAAAATGTAGCAGGGTAAGCTCAGCAAAGACTGTGTCTCCATTGAGTTTAAATTAAGAAATTCTGTGTTGATCTTATGCCAAAATACTTAATTAAAAGATACAGAGTATGTAGTGTTACAGAGCCCAAATTTAAGGCCTATTTAAATAATGAGTTCTTAGAGTCTTTACTCAAAAATTTTTAACAGAAAAATCCTTAGCTACAGATAGCGCCCTATTGCAAGGACACTCAAAACCTTAATATTAATTTTGTTAAAGAACAGTATGAGAAAAGGTATTAGGAAATCAACACTCCCCAAACTGTTAAGAGTTTATTTATTACAACTGGTAAAGAATGCTGCCCCAGGAAAGCTTATTTGAGGGCAATGTGGAATTTTTCTAAGGCTGTGGTAGGCATTTCAGGCTCTCATTTATGCCTTGCAAACAGATATCAAGAAACTGTTTTGGTGAGCTTTCCTTCCCTGTTTCTGGCAGGCTGCTGGGTCAGGACTCTGAGAACTCACAGGTCTTAACCACTGTGGGCCTGTCCTTCCCGATTCCATAGTCACTGTTTTTGCCAGTTCCTTTGGCTGAGGACCATTTTGCCCCAATTCTGAGCAGCCTGTCTATGCTGCTTGGAACCCTCCGCAAACTGACAATCAACAGTCTAGACCCAGAGTCCTGGCTCTGTGGTGTTGTGCTCTGTGCTCTGTGCTCTGTGCTTCAATAAAAATAAAGGAACTAAGGGGGGTGGGGAGGAAGAGAGAGAGAGAGTGAGAGCACGAGCAGAAGACAGGGAGGTACAAAGGAAGCAGACCACCAGCTGATCAGAAAAAGAGTTCTAAAGCTAAACCCGAATGGTTTGCATTAAAGCATCTGGATCCCTCAGGAATATCATCCCTTACAAGAGTAGCTAGTAGCAGCTGCAGCTAAGACTTTGGAAGAGAGAGTTTTTTTCTTTTCCAAGAATGGAGCTTTGTGCAAATTATTCTTCTGATTCTGAAAACACAGATCACACAAGACCTTCAAGAGTTTTCCTTCCCATAGAGGGTGAATTCTTAGCCCTGGTGGTCTTAAACCTCACATCAGACCTTACCCCTCACTTGGGTGACTTTTTCATTGTAATGACAAGACATGTGGCTCTTTGCTGCCTCGTGGTCTTTGCACTGGCTGCTCCCTCTGCTAGTAGTACTGTTCTCTTATCTCTTCCCAAGGTTTGGCACCTTCTAGTTTAGGGAAACATTATTCCTCAGGGACCTTCCCACACCATTCTGGCCAAATAGGCCACCGCATCCCCAGACACAATGGATCGCGTGACCTAATTTTTCTCTATTCATTACTGTGTTCACGGCTTCTAGAATACTGTTTGGCACTCACAGGAGTCCCTCAGTATGAAAGAACAAATGAATATGTGGGTGAATGAATGAATTATTGAATGATTGAATATACAGTCCCATTTTACTTTTGTGGAGCCAGTAGTTAGATGGAGTTTGCTGGAAAAGAATGATTACCTTTTCTGTTTTCCCCAGGCCAATGGTTCTTAAAAGTGTGGCTTGGAAACCAGTAGCATGCAATCAGAGCCACCTGGGAACTGTTAGCCATGCAGATTCCCAGTCAGAAGCTCTGGGGGTGGCCCCCAGTGACCTGTGTTCTACCGGGCCTCCTGGTGACCCTGATGCTCGAGAACCACTAATGCCCAGCCTGGGCCTATCTGATGACCTCTGTGTCTCCAGCCCTAAGACAATGCCTGGCACAGAGTAGATAGGAAATATTTGTTGAATGAGTCAACCTATCTCCTCTTTCTTCCCACCCCTCCCCCATGCCATGCACACCTGGGGCACCCCATACACCAGCAGAAAGGAAGGGAGTGAGCGCCTCTCTGAGGACCTGAGGGGAAGCCTTTGTGCCCCGCACTGCAGACCTTACTGAACTGAGAATCCTGGCTCACCCCCTCCTCCTTCCTGTGGCCTTCAGGCGGGAGAGGAAATTTCCAGCTGCTGTTGCTAGATGCTAATTTGTTTTCATTTGACCCTCGGATTCCTGCAAGTGAGCCCAGGGGAGAGGATGATTAGAGGCAGATCGGCCCCACACACAGGCCCCACTGGGGTGGGGGGAGTAGGGAGCAGATCTCCGCAAAGACACTGGGGTAGAGCCAGGCCAATGGCACAGGCGCCAGGGGTGGCTGGAGGGGGCAGGTCTTGCTGCTCACTGATGGGCTCCTTGTTTCCACGCCAAGTATTGCTTTTGGCCCAAGAGGCTCCCCGCTCAGGAGGGACTTTCTGAGCTACTCAGCCTTGCTATTTTTACACTCTGACTTCCAGGGCCTGCTTCCTGTCTCCTCACAAAGGAACAGAACTACAAACAATGAAGGACCACAGAGCCACTTTGAAGGGGCACCTATGGCATTGAGCTCCAGTCTGCCAGCCTGTGCCTTTGCCTTCCGTGGGATGCAGGGGTGGCAGGAGACAGTAAAGCATCTTAGGTGCCAGAACCTTTGGGACCGGTGGGAGGGAGAGGTGGGCAGCGTGCCTGTGGGCAGAATTGATCCTGAGGCCCCTAAAGGGCGGGCCCAGATTATGGGGAGCTGGAGTGGCTGTCTCGATTTCCTGGATTTACTGGGAGCAGCATTAGGGAGGGAGGCACAGAAAGGAAGACCCTATGGGAAGCCCACATCGGAAGTGTCCTTCTCGGACTTGGGGTGGGTCAGAGCTCGGGACCAGTCCTCTGGAGTGAATCTTGGTGCCATCACTTACCTGTTGCCTGACTTTGGTCAGGTCAGCTGACTGGGCTCGGAGACTCAGTCAGCATTGCAGCCATTGTGATCTTTTTCTTTTGTTTCTCCTCTGTTTATTCACCTTCTACTTTCCATACCGATTTTTCTCTGGTCTTTGAAAAAGTAAAATCCACTTCTACATAGGGACACAGTTTACCCCCTGGGGTTTACACCACACTGCCGTCCTCTCTGAAGTGTGGCTAACGGCAGTATATTCCTCCTAGGGCAGCCGTGGACGCTCCGCAGCTCCTGCAGTAAAGCACAGCAGAGCGGGGGACGCACCACAGGCAGCATCCTGTCCTTGTCACTTCACAGTTACTAACAGCATCCTTGTTACCAGCACTTAGGACCTCATGGCAGCGTGAAGAAGACTGGGGTTTAAGCCTGGAAAGCCCAGGATTCTTGTCCTGACTTGCTGACGGTCCTGTTCGTGCCTTCTAGCCGAGATTGATGTGAGCATTACATGTGCTCACGGGTGTGCGGACCTGCTTGCTTCATGGGTGGGGAGCTTTGGTCTTTTAATGAGGTCCCCAGACTCACAGTGTGGGAAAAACTCAAGAATCATACAAATACAAGGAAACTTTATTCATTTGGGGATGGTTTGTGTTTGAGAGAAACCCAGGAAAAGTTTTATTTTTACAATTTTGAACTATTTGACTTTTTTTGCTTCTACGTTGAGAGCTGTGAAGCAGCGGCACAGGGGGCGTGGTGCGTGATGGGAGAAAGTCCAGCAAGGCATGCTGGGTAAAACCTGGTCTGGTCTGACCTTCTCAGGTCCTCGAAGCCCCACCCTGCAGAGGGAACCCGACTGACCTTCTTCTTCAGGAGTCACCGTAAGGTTATCACCTTTTATCCTGTTTGAACCATCAGGGTCATTTAATCCCATAAATTCTGTACTGAGCATTTTCCTTTGGACTCAGGAAAATCTTTTCTTTACAATAACTTCAGGGAACTTAATATATTATTACGTGGTCGGCTTGGAGATGTGTAATCTGATAATGCCAGCAGTAACAGTGACCGTTTATGTAGTGACTATGCCTCTGCTATGCCAACCTTTATTCTGAATGGAGGTGGGTACTGTTTTCATCGCCATTTTACAGATAAGCATCTGACGCCCAAAGAAGTTGGGCAACTTGTCCAAGGTCATTCACATAGTGAGTGGCCGAGCCAGACAGGAAGGGCCCCCAGAGTTCTCACTCGTGGTTTCCATGCCAGGCTGCATGACGCCATGTCTAGAGCCTTTGTTCACTCCCTTCACCTCTAATTTCACTGGTGTATGTGACAGCACTCTGCAGGCTTTCTGTATATTTCTCCATTTTAAGTCTCCGTTAATCTCTCCCTGAGTAGCGCTCACAGTTGGTCTGCGTTGCAGGCCTGCAGTGGGGCAGCTCCGCGGCCGAGTCCCACTCTGTTTTCTGCTGTTGATGCGGAACCAAAATTCCTGCGGTTACTGCTGCACGATGACTCACCCAAAAAGAGTCAGGAGGGCCTTCAGGATATTCCCCCTGAGAGCGGAGAATACCGAGTCGTGACCTCAGAACTCTAAGCAGGTCTGTCGAGAAGGGGTGCAGGGCAGAAGGTCAGTTTGAGGACTGCTGAGGTTCAGAAGGACAATGACACTCTCAGCCACCATGGCCTTTTCACGAGGCCAGCTCCTTGCTTTTTCTTCAGCAAAGCTGCACTAAGTAATTTTCCGAGAATTGAAAGGGGTTGGAACATTCCCTAAGAACCAGGTGTCTACAGATTTTCCTCTCTTGATTTATCTGCGTGGCCTCCTTCGTGCCATGTCCTCAGGGCACCCGGCTGAGGGCAGCCTTTTCAGCCGCTTTGCAGTGTTTTGCACCGTCTTATGACAGAAGCAGCTTCGTGGTGTTTAGATGTCTTGGCCCCACTGCTCTCTTGCTTTCGATGTGGTTTCAAGCTTTATTTTAAGCAAAAAAATTTTTAAACAACTGATCCCTGTTGCAAGGGAAATTGTACATACAACACCAATATGTAAAACAGGTAACAGTGGTGCCATTATGGTGAAAAGGCTCTGGAGGACCCAGAATTCCACCTCCCTGCACCGCTGTCTCCCTCCCCAGTTTGAGAGCAATTGAAAACCTCTGAATGAGGTCCAGGGCACTTATTTCAATATATACAAGGGGGACCCCCCAAAATGGAATTTATTTAAAATTATAAAAATTGTATATTTATCCTTACATGTTTAAACTTCAGTCACCTTCAAAGTACTTTCCACTTGATGCAATACACCTATCAAGATGTTTTTTCCACTGTTCAAAACAGTTTTTGAACTCGTCGATTCTGATGCCTTTTAGTGCTTCTGCTGTTTTTTCTTTCAACTCTTCCACATTGGCAAAGTGTTTCCCTTTGAGGACTTTTTTCATCCAGGGAAACAAAAAAAAAATTTGCTCAAGATGAAATTGGGTGGAGAGGGAGGGTGGGGCACAGGGGTCACACTGTTTTTGGTCAAAAACTGCTGGACACTCAGCGCAGTGTGGGCAGGTGCACTCACAAATCACCTGTCATGAAATGGGCAAACTCGTTGAGTCTTCAAAAAAAATTCACTGAAGCTGAACGCAGCCTCTCACAACACTGCCAGCGGGTGCCCTGATACAGATGGGCTCCTAGAACACTTGCCTAACAGGGAAAGCCTGTACTACAAGGGGCCTGCCCTCCAGAAGATAATTCCTGGTTTTTGGGTCCCTCCTTGTACATCATTTTATATAGAAAAACAAAGCAAATTGGGGCTGTGAACACTAAATAGAATGAAGTATAATAGAGCTGAGGTGCCTCAGAAGATATATTTCATACTTCTCCTTGTCGAATATATCCATAAAAAAAAGAAACTAATCTGAACTGCAAGTCTCTTGGCTTCCAGCCCAGAACTCTTTCCACTTTCTCCCACCGCGCTTCTTTTTACCCCTGAGGAAGTGCACACGCACCATCAAGGGAGGCAGCTGTCGCTCCTGCCCAGAAACCAGTATTCCTGGGGGTTGGAAGTTGCCCTATTTAGTGAATCTGCACAGGACAGATTTCTTCAGAATCCCTTTCGCTAGGTGCCAATTTCCAAATCCCATCATTCAAGGCCTTCATTCCTTCGTTCATTTCTCCCTCCATCTTTATCCTTTCTTCTTTCCATCTGTCCATTCATCCATCCATCATCCATCCGACTCATTGTTATTGAACCCTGCTGTGCTAGGTCTGGGGAATAGGAGGGTGGACAAGGCAGACCTGTCTGCCTGCCCTCGGAGGGCTCACAGCCCTTACGACCAGTGCAGGATGGTGTGGAAGGGGTTCTGTAAATGGTTCTGGGACTGGGAGTGATACCGTGAATGTGCCCATCTGACTTCATCATCCTCCTCTCCCCATCATCATCAGCTTCTACCAACAAAATAACTCCCCCTCCCCTTTCTCCCCAACAAAATCTCAGCAGAAACTCGGAATAGAAAACAAATATAAGTGGGTGGGTCTGGCTGAAGACAGAACAGCCCAGTCCCTGTCCTGCAACCCAAAGTCCCTCTCATTTTGCCCTTGAGGTACCTCCTCAGACAGCCAAGCCTTCAGAACACTGACCTTGGCCTCTGTCCTTGGTCTGCCATGATTTCATATTCTGATAGTGCTGTGTATGTAGCTATTCTTCATATATGCTAATGCCTCAGTTGTAGAGAAAACTGAATAGATGTGTAAATTCAGGCTCTCAGACCTCAAAAACCACAGAAATGGTAACTAGTGGCCTTTTTATGTCCTTTCAGTTTCTAGCCCCAGAGCTTGCCTTGGAGCCACTAGAGTAGGACAGGGGAACACTCCTGACTGGGTCTTCTTCAGCAGTCCCCAAACCCGTGTCTTTGCCTGCCCTTTCTCCGTTGAGACACCAAAAACAAAATTACTGCAGAAACAAACCCCTAAAACTAACACAGGACAAAGGAGCGTATGTATACACATGATCATTTCGAGTTTGAGTAACTTGAAATTATTTAATCACGCTTAATTTCCTGTTGGGGGGAGGGAAGTTTCCATCATAATTTGAGGCAAGGGGCAGTTTTGCCTCTGGCAGATTTAAATGAGAAAGTGAACGCAGGGATCCCAAACAGCCTCTTGAAGGCACATCTGCGCCCGTGGTCTTAATCTGCCTCTTTGCTTGGTTTCTTTTTCTTCTGTAACAGCCCGGTGACGCCTGCCCACATGATGCAATGACATTTGCACAGACAAGGCCCACATGATTTCTCACTGGGTTGTGATACAGTGCTCTGGCCTTTTCAGAATGGCCACACAGAAGAGGGCCTAATCGTTAGAATGAAGCGGTCCCTGGTGTAGAGCCCAAGTTCCTGAAGTTTTTCTACTGCCTGCTTCCATACAGCTGCCTGTGACTCCTCCATGATGCGCCCCTCTATGAATGTCTCACCCTGTTCCTCTTCTCTCTCCTGTCTTCTCTAGCCCTTCCATCCCTTTCATATTCAACTCTAAAAAGGCCAGTAATGAGATTTTTCAAAGCAAACTGCTACCTAGTAAACGTATAAAATATTTACATAGGCCAGGGAAAAGCCGACTTACTTCATTTACCAGCCCCCACAGTGTTTGAAAATTATTTTTTGAATTTGAATGCCTTTAAACTTTGCACAGGCTTGCCAGTTTGCCACAGTCCCTTCCATTCCCTGTTGTATTTCACAGCCACCCGACTTTGTATATTTATATTACAGGCCTGGCTTAGAGTCAGGCTTGTCCCCGCCCTGAATACCAAGGCTTTTCCAGGCTGTCTTCCTTGGGAATCTTCTGTGTGCGATTTAAGATTCTAGAGTTTTACAAAAGACATTGCTACTTTGAAAAGGAGGCGTTATTAAAAGATATAAATACAGCATTCATTTATAGAAAGCAGTTAAAGAAAGTAAGAGTTGTACTCATTGCTGGGAACGTTCGTTGTAAGACACCAGGCAGTAAATCTTGCTAATTTACAGATGAAGGAGGTAGATGTTGTGTGTGACCTTGCAGATTTTACATGGGTTGTTAATTCTGGCTAACAAAACAAATGAAGCCTGAAACATCATTGGAGGCAAAAATGACAAAACCGAAGCTGTCCCACTTCGGGCACATCCTGCAAAGGCAGGGTTCTTTGGGAAAAACAACAATGCTGGAGAAAAATAGAAGGCAGGAGGGAAAGATGAAAACGAAATAGGAGGTGGACCGACACTGGAAAAGGAGCCGTAGGCAGGAGTCTGCAGGAGCCGGGCAGGGCTGCTGAGGACAGGACGTTGGGGACATAACTCGGCCACAGGGTCACCAGGAGTCACGTAAGAGCAAAGATAGATGTTTGGTTTGGTGGCAGGGTCTTGGAGCTGCCGGACGACTTGACAGTGGGTCTTTTATGTCCACAGTCTCGAATGGCATCCTTCCTCTCCAGTTCTTTCCGTGTCTTACTCCATGTCACCCCTTTTCATCGGGCCCTGCGTCCACGGTGTGGCTGTAGTTCTTCTCAGCCGGGCTAAGGACATATCTGTCTACGGAGTACTCCTTACTGTTGGCACTAAACTTGGACGACTATAATTTGTTTCCTCTTTTAACAAAACTCTTTTTTTTTTCCATTTCCCAGCAGATATATGGAGTGATCACTCATTTCAGACTGACCCAGATTTGCCTCCTGGCTGGAAAAGAATCAACGACGTGGCTGGGACCTATTACTGGCACATCCCGACAGGAACGACGCAGTGGGAACGCCCCGTCTCCGTCCCAGCAGATCTTCAGGGCTCTAGGAAAGGGTCTCTTAGCTCTGTAACGCCATCTCCCACCCCCGAGAACGAGGTAAAACGGAATGTCTCTTTAACAACTTAGTACAAGGGGTGCAACTTGTAGTATCTCTTTAGACTCATTGCTTCTGCCCCCACAGGTCATCGAGGTAAGCTCTTTGATTGTCATGCATGTTGCATTTGAAACCTCAGCAATGCTCCCTCTCAGTACGTAGGGTTAATACCATCTTTCAGAGATGTGTTCATTTTTTAATGGTTTTTGATCTCTCGGAACACTATTTTAGGTACAAAAAGTAAGAGGGGCCGATTAATGAGAAGTGGTTAAGATTCCCCAGGGCTCACAGAGACAATATTTTACTCTGTAGGTGCCATTGCATGGTGCTGACTCCATGAAATATTTACACACAGAAGAACGTCTCCTGGCCAGACGTCTTATAATTACTGCATATCTTATTATCCTTGGGTTCATCGCATTGCGTAGAGAGGATGTCTGTAAGAATAACCCTTGAGAGCTCTTAAATGCTTAATTTCTATTTTTAAAAAAGAATCTGTTTATTTAGCATAAGTGACATGATTTTAGAAATAATGAGCAGCATAAATGTCTGCTGCCCCTGAGGAAGAGATCTGAATGTTTAAACAAAGAATCGAGGCACTAAAAAATTCCGTTGTGGTATTTATTAATATAAAGAGTCCTGCAGTGAGGCTTTGTGAATCCTGATAACAAAATAGTCAAGAGAATTACATTTGGAAAAGGTCACAATTAAATAAGGGCTTTTTTTTTTTTTTTTTTGAGAAAAGTGATTTGATGGCTGACACCAAGACATTTCTGCTTTTTTCTGACCACAGTCTTTTGTTCTTTAAACAACCCATTTTCTTTTACTTTGGGGACGTGGATGACGTTTGAACCAAATCTCTTACTTGCAGAGCTCCTCCGCATACAATATTTGCAACTATCATCACCCTTCCTGTAGGAAACAAGAGAAAGATATCTTGTTCCCTTCACCTTTGATTATTTACTTGCTCTCCCCTGGGAGGCAGGAAAGCCTGCATTCCAACCACATCCTGCCGTTCCTGGGCTTCAGCATCTCACTTACCTTACCCAGCCTGGGCCTCAGATTCTCCATCTTTAAAGTGCGGGGCTGGGGTGAGCTGTATCCTCACTGGTAGACAAGGGCTGTGGTTTTTTCGTACTTTTTCCCCATAATCAGGCACATGTTTCAGTTCTGCCGATCCACATAGGATGTTTTTGTTTATCACTGGGCGATTTTGATAACAGTTTATTGAAGCGTCATATTCCTTCTCCCTGAACAAATTCCACTCAGTCATTCATTTGTCATGTGTTAGGCACACAACCGACACAGCTCTGGGGCTCAAAGAGCTTGGCTCGAACCAGAGTCCTCTTCCTATCCCAGCCTAGTTGTGTCTCCCCGGGCCACAGAGTGGCCTCCCAGAATATGAGCCAGCTGGGATGCAGCGTCTGCTGTCACTAAGGCACAGATATCCTCTCTGTTTCCTACCTGTACATCTTTGCTCTTGGGCTTCATTGCGACCCTCCAACCATCTTCACCAATGAGAAGTGCCAGGGCGGAAAGGGATCATCCGACACCAGTATCCATCGATTGGAGACAGGGAAACTGAGGCATGGAGAGGTCAGTGATTGGCAGCAACACTGGGTGTAGAGCTCAGAGTTCCTGAATTCTCCTGAATTGTAGGCCAGAGTTCTCACTCCTCTTCCTTGGCTTTGGGGTTTCAGCCTACTCCGCCTTCATGTTGTCCCAGAGGTGAGGAGATTAGAGTAACTTGGAGATCCTCATTCTGCTCAATGACTCTTTTATGTTCCTTGGAAGAAATGAAGTCCTTTTTAAAGCTTGCCTCCCGGGACCAGGGTTCTGTGTGGTGGGGTCCAGGAGGGCATCCCAAGGTTTCTGTGGCTCAGATTTTCATTTCTTTGATTAATATGGTAGACTTCCATTTCCATGGTTTGGGAACAATGCAGCATCAGGTGGCAGAGTCCACCTCTGATCCCTGAGCTTCTTTCTGATGCCCCCTTTAGCCTCTTCTTACCCCTCTCCATGTCTGCTTCCTCCTTCCTGTCCACGGGTCAGGGTCCCTCCCCACATCTCTCCCCCTGCCCTTCCTAGAGTGCAGTGTGTCCCTCACACAACCTCAGTGCTCAGCCCCCAGCTGCTATTTATGACTTGTTGTGGCTTTCCGGCTATTTTCACTAATATCACCTCATTTGTTCCTTCAACACCTTCCATGTGGCAGACAACACCGCTATTACTTCCTTACTGAAGAAAAGAGGTAGCTGAGGTTCAGTGATTGGCGTAGTCACGCAGCTGGAGTTGGGGTGGGCATGCATCCAGTTCTCACTCCAGATCCTGTGCTCTGCCCAGGACCATGACTTTCCACCTGGCTGTTGGTTCTGCTCCTCTCTTCTATTGCTCACCATGACACTGTTTTTGACAGAGTCCTATCCTTCCAGGGAACTTTGTTAATGGATGTGTAGTTTTTGAAGTTTCAGAGAGAGTGTGACCCATATCCAGCACTCTAATTGACTGATGGGATCAGTGTTCTGCAGATCAACCTTTCCATTGTTTGCTTTCTACATGTTTTTCCCATACTTAAGGTCATCCATTATGTCAAAGAACCAAGCATATTTAAGAGGCAATAAATTAAAATCATAGGGGCAAGAGGGTAAGCAGGTAGAGAGAAGAGGAAGTGGGGAAGTACTGGGGAAAGGACCCAGCCTGCCCACACCCAGGGTGTGCAGATGCTGCGGTGTGCAGATGCTGCAGTGGCTGTTTAATCAGCAGCATTAAGGGTGACTGAGTGCGCACAGGGCCAGGCTCATGCCTTATCAGCTTACTCCTCATACAAGCCTGTGCACCTGATAGTATAGTTGTGTTCTCCTTTTACATTTGACAACGCTGAGACTCAGAGAAGTGAAGGAGGCTGTCCGAGACCACGTGCCCAATTCATGGTGGAGGCAAGCTTGAATGAAGGTCTATTGACCCCCACCCCTACCCCCAGCTTCGCTCCACACTGTGCATCAGGAGGCTTGCAGAGTCTGGAATCTCTTCACCTCACCCCTAGGGAGGGCTGTGTCGTATACTGAGCCTTCTAGAAAATGACTTATGTTGATAACATTGCCTCAGGTGGTAATAACAGTTAAAGAGAAATGATACCATTTCTTTGATTCCTGAATAGAATCTATTTCAACTAATTTGGAAACATGAGAGAAAGCAAAATGTTAAGGGAGAGAAGAAACTTGTAATATGTTGTGCTAGAAATGCATATTTTATTCAGCTTTTCTTGGAGCTGTCTTTTAAAAAAAATCAAATAAGTGCCAAATCTGTTGACTCAGCTTACAAAAGTTTAGGACTGAAGGCTTCCTTACAGTTTGACAATTTTACATATCACATTCCAGAGTTTACTGGGGAAGTGTTAAGCACAACGGATAATGTTTCCTCTGCACATGCCGGCAGTATTTTTGAAAGTTTATAAACTGGCCAGGAAGCATTTGCTGCTGAGATTTGGCCTGTGAGCATCTCCCCCCAATCCATCGATTTGTTCCAAATTACTTAGATGTTGAATTTTAGAAGAGGGAGCCACACAAAATATTTTTATGAATAACTGTTACCCCACACGCAAGTCTTCCTATAACCTTTCCAACCAAAGGTGTTCTCAGTTCCTTGAGAAGGGAGTGTGGAGAAGGAAGGGGGTTTTTGTTTGAGTTGTGGAATTGCTTTTCGAGATCTCAGAAGAGAAATATGGAAGACGAAAGCTCTCAGTAATCCAGGGTATAGAACTGAGTCTCCTTAGTGGGTCTGCCCTCATATGGCCTCTGCGACATGGTCGAGAAGGGTGCCCTGCCTCAGGGGCTGGGTCAGTCCCCCGGGCACACTGGCTCTGAAGAGCTAAGGCTCCAGGGACCTCCCAGGACTGAGCATAATCTCTGTCATCATCGCTGCAGCCTGGGCGAGGTCAAGACGAGCACCAGGAGAACATGTCCCCAGCTCTGACTCTGGCACGGAGTGTCACTCCACTGTGCTTCCTGAAAGATCACCCTCTGGGAGGTCCTTGCCCGTGGAAGCTGGTCTCTGCCCTTCCTTTGCCCCCACTTTTCCCCGCCCCTGTGCCTGTCTGTGTCCCTCCTGCCTTGTCCTCTCTCAGTGTCTTTTTGTCTCTTCTGCCCCATCTCACTCCTGACCTCCAGACGACAGACTGGGGTGGCTGCAGACTTTCTGGAGAACCAAAGAATCCCTGTTAGGTTGTTGTTCAAAAAATTGTATTAGCTATAATGTTGTATTCTCTCCTAATTAAAAAGGATTAGATGAATAGAATATGTAGTTCTTAAACTTAAAACACATTGCTTTTGTCTTCTATTGTCCTTAATTATAAAAAAGACAATTATGGTTACTCATGGGAGAGAGAAAATTTTTTTAATGAATATTTTTAAATATAGAAAGGAAAAAAGGCCTTTGACCTAATCATAACATAAAATGTTAGTTTCCATTTTTCCTCACTTGATTTTTGTGTGAAAGGGTTTTTTTAGAAGTGCCCATGTTATTTTAAGTTTTTGCAAAATCACTGTGTAAGACCTTTGTTTATTTAAGTTTGTACAGGGTGACTGTTGGCGCCGAGCCAGCCGACTTGTGTCGCAGAGCCTGAGAGGTAGATTCATGTCAGTCTGGAAACGTGCTCGACTTTTACTCTGCAGGGACCCTGTCGTCCAAAGAGTAACTCCATTAAACATTTTTAAACCACACACACTGACAGAGAACTTTTTATTAAATGCTGGAAGTTTTCTGCATACTTGTTTTTAAAAATTCTCTTCTTTCACCCTTGCCAGTTCCAACAGAGTGCCTCTTGAGTATCGTTAGCAACATCAGGTCCTTTTCATCAGACATCCACCCTTTGGAAAAAAGGTCTCCACAAAAACACAATTATCTTAGCCTTCCTGATTCATCATATGATATCCCTGTTCCAATTTGACTTAAATGAAAACCCAGTATTGCTCACATGTAAACCGTGATGATGATTTTGGGTTAAATAGGATTAATTTTCTTTTTAAAAAAGAAATTTTAGCTTAAAATTTTATTTTCTACTTGATCTCCCTATAGTGGTGATGTTAAGCTTGTTTTGGTCACTGACCCCTCTGAAATCATGAGAGAAATTGGGGGTCATCTCCCCAGGAAAACACACATGAATAAGCCCCACACCCGTTCCGGGGGCTCACAGGGGTCCTCAGCTCATCCGGGGCGACTCTCCTACATTATTAATTTTCTCTCAGTGAGATCTGAACACTGCTTTTAGAGATGGAGTAGAAGAGAGGTGACAGACTGGCCAGCCTTCGTATTCTTTTATTCAATAAAAGAGATTATTTTTAAAAAGTAAATACAGTGGTCCAAGTTCTAATATATTTTGAAAAACTGCAGATCAGGTGCCTAGTCCAAAAAAGAAAGCAACGAGGACCCCAACTGTGCAAAACAGATAATGGGTAGAAATTTTGCGATGAGTTCACCCTCTGAGAGTGCCGTAGAGTTAGATAAATGCATCTTTCAGCACATGGGGTAGTGAACTTGGCTGCTTCTACTTTGAGTGGTTTTAATAATGATATAATTTTAAAGATTTATATAATTTTTAAAAATTACATAATTCTTAATGATTTTATAATGATTAAAGAATTATATAATTTTAAATGATACCCAGCAAGGTTATCATTTAAAATTGAAGGAGAAATATTGAGCTTCTCAGACAAGGAAAAGCTAAAGGAGTTTGTTAACACCAAACCAGTATGACAGTAAATGTTAAAGGGCTTGCTTTATGAAGAAGAAAAAGAAGAAAAAACCAAAGGAAAATAGTAAAGAAATAAAATGGCAGTATATATGTATCTATCAATAATCACCTTAAAGGTAAATGGCTTAAATGCTCCAACCAAAAGACACACGGTAGCTGAATGGATAAGAAAACAAGACCCATACACATGCTGCCTCCAAGAGACCCACCTCAGATGGAAAGATACACACAGACTAAAAGTAATAGGATGGAAAAAGATATTTCATGCAAATGGGAAGGAAGGAAAAAGCTGAGGTAGCCATATATATATCCAACAAAATAGACTTTAAAACCAAGGCTATAGTGGGAGACAAAGAAGGATACTACATAATGATAAAGGGAACAATCCAGCAAGAGGATATAACGCTCGTAAACATTTATGTACCCAACACAGCAACACCTAAATATGTAAAGCAAATCTTGATGGACATAAAGGGAGAGATCAACAGAAATACAGGCGTAGTCAGGGATTTTAACACCCCATTGACTTCCATGGATAGATCTTCCAGACAGAAAATCAACAAAGAGACAGCGGCCTTAAATGGGACACTAGATCAAATGGATTTAATTGATATCTTCAGAGCATTTTGCCCCAAAGCAGCAGAGTATACATACTTTTTTAAGTGCATACGGACCATTTTCTGGATAGACCACATGTTAGGACACAAAACAAGTCTTGATAAATTTATGATTGAAATCATGTCAAGCATCTTCTCTGACCACAATTTGATGAAACTAGAAATCAATCACAGGAACAGCGAAGACACATAAAGACATGGAAGATAAATAACATGTTATTAAACAATGAATGAATCAACAATGAGATCAAGGAAGAAATCAAACAATACCTTGGAACAAATGAAAATGAGAACACAACAATCCAAAATCTGTGGAACATAGTGAATGCAATCCTAAGAGGGAAATTCATAGCATCATAGGCCTATCAAAAAAAAAGGCTCCAATAAACAATCTAACTTCACACTTAAGGGAACTTGGAAAAGAACAACAAACAAAGCCCAAGGTGAGTAGAAGGAAGGAAATAATAAAGACCAGAGCAGAAATAAATGAAATAGAGCCAAAAAATATAAAAGATCAATTAATCCAAGAGCTGGTTCTTTGAAAAGATAAACAAGATTAACAAACATTTAACCAGACTTATCAGGAAAAAAGAGAGAGAACCCAAATAAATAAAATCAGAAATGAAAAAGAGATAACAACTGACACCAAAGAAATACAAGGGATTGTAAGAAAATATTATCAATTATGTGCCAACAAACTGGACAACCTGGACAAAATGGATAAATTTCTAGAAACATATAATCTTCCAAAACCAAATCAGGAAGTATCAGAGAATCTGAATAGACAGATTACACCTAGTGAAATTGAAGCAGTAACCAAAAAACTGCCAACAAACAAAAGACCTGGACCAGGTAGCTTCACACGTGAATTTTACCAAACACTCTGAGAAGAGCTAACATCTCTGCTTCTCAAATTATTTTTAAAAATTCAAGAGGAGGGAAGGCTTCCAAGCTAATTTTACAAGGCCAGCATTATCCTAATTCCAAAACCAGATAAAGACATTACAAAAATAAATAAAATCATAGGCCAATATCCCTGATGAACATATAGGCTAAAATCCTGCACAAAATATTAACAAGTTGAATACATCAAAGCAATGTATCAAAAAGATCATACACCATGATCAAGTGGGATTTATTCCAGGAATGTAGGGTTGGTACAACATTCATAAATCAATAAATGTGATTCACCACATAAACAAAGTGAAGGATAAAAACCATATGATTATATCAATAGATGCAGAAAAAGCATTTTATAAAATTCAGTACCCATTTATGATTAAAACTCTCAGCAAGGGGAAAATAGAGAAACATACCTAAACATAATAAAGGCCATGTATGACAGACCTACTACCAGCATTATATTCAATGGGCAAAAACTACAAGCATTCCCCTTAAGATTGGGAACAAGCCAGGGATGTCTGCTTTCACCTCTCTTGTTCAACATAGTACTGGAAATCCTAGCCACAGCAATCAGACAAGATTAAAAAAATAAGCATTCATATTAGAAAGGAAGAAGTAAAACTGTCCTTATTTGCAGATGGCATGATACTGTACATACAGAATCTCAAAGATTCCACCAAAAAACTACTAAGACTGATTGAATTCAGTAAGTAGCAGGATACAAAATTAATACTCAGAAGTCAGTTACATTTTTATATGTCAATAACAAACCAATAGAAAGGGAAATTTTAAAAAATTCCTTTTACAATTGCTTCAAAAAAGAATAAAATATGTAGGAATAAATCTAACCAAGGATGTGAAAGACTTGTACTCAGAAAATTGTAGGACACTGAAGAAAGAAACTGAAGCAGATACAAATAAGTGAAAGCACATACCATGTTCATGGATAGGCAGAATTAACATCATTAAAATGTCCATACTACCCAAAGCAATCTATAGATTCAACACAATTCCTATCAAGATTTCAATGACATGTTTCACAGAACAGAGCAATTATTTCAAGAATTTATATGGAACCACAAAAAGCCCTACATAGCAGCAGCATCCTGAGAAAGAACAAAATTGGAAGAATCATGCTATCTAATATCAAACTATACTTATAAGGCCATAGTAATCAAAACAGCATAGTACTGGCATAAAAAAGACACATAGATCAATGAAACAGAGTAGAGAGCCCAGAAATAAACCTGCACCTTTATAGTCAATTAATATTCAGTAAAGTAAGCAAGCACATACATGGGCTAAAGATAGTTTATTCAATAAATGTTGGGAAAATTGGACAGATCCATGCAGAAAGATGAAACGAGACCACTTCCTTACACCACACACAAGAATAAATTCAAAATGGATCAAAGATTTAAATGTTAGACCCCAAACCATTAAAATCCTGGAAGAAAACATAGGCAGTAAAATCTAGGACATTGCTTATATTTTATCTGATATATCTTCCCAGGCAAGAGAAACAAAAGAAAATATATACAGATTTGACTACATCAAACTACACTATTTCTGCACAACAAAGGAAACCATCAATATAAAAAGACAACCCAAGGAATGGGAGAACGTATTTGCTGATACATCTGATAAGGGGTTAATATCCAAAATTTATAAAGTACTTACAAAACTCAATACCACAAAAGCAGCCCAATTAAAAATGGGCAAAGAACCTAAATAGACACTTCTCCAAAGAGGGATAATAGGCATGAAAAGATGTTCAATGTCACTAATCATCAGAGAAATGCAAATTAGAACCATAAGGAGATAGCACCTCGCACTGGTCAGAATGGCTATCAGCAATAAAACAACAAACAACAAGTGCTGGTGAAGATGCAAAGACATGGGAACCCTTTTGCACTGTTGGTGGGAACGCAGACTGGTGCAGCCACTGTAGAAAGCAGTATGGAGACACCTCAAAAAATTAAAAATGGATCTGCCTTTTGACTCAGCAATCCCACTTCCGGGACTATATCTAAAGGAACCCAACACACTATTTCAAAAGGACATAAGCACCCCCGTGTTCGTTGCAATGTTATTTACAATCGCTAAGATATGGAAGCAGCCCAAGTGTTCAATAGATAAGTGAATGAAACAACTATGGGACATTGACACAATAGCATACTACTCAGCCATAAAATAGAAGAATATTCCATCCTTTGTGACAGCAAGGATAAACCTGGAGAACCAATGCTAAGTGAAATAAGCCAGTCAGAGAAAGACAAATACCATATGATTTCACTCACATGTGGGATCTAATGAACATTCTGAACTAACAAGCAAAACAGAGACAGACTCATAGGTAGAGAGCAGACTGACAGCTATGGGTCGGGGTAGGGGATGGAGGGATTGAGGAAAACGGACTCGTGGACATAGAGGACACTGGGGTGAATGCGGGGAGGGAGGGAGTAAGAGGCAGATAAATGGTAATGGAAAAATACAATAAAAATAAAATTAAAAAAGCAAAAATTTTATTAACATTGTGAACAAGTTATGGGTCATGTTTCCTTCCCATTTTCAAAGAACTTTAGTTGAAAAGTTTCCTTTGTTGATTTATTATCTGAGAAAGGAGATTTGCCCACCATGTCAGTGTGACAAATTCATAAGGATGTCCTGGTTTTTATTAGCATTATTTCCCCAAATCTTAGATGAAAAGTACTTGACTATTCTCTCAAGCTAGTGGAAAATTTAAAATACTTCCTTCTTGAACCAGATGAATGGAAGTTGTTGTTTAGATTCAAAGATGCAAGAGTTCTACCGACAAGGCAAGGCTTCATGCTTTGTTCTGTGATTATGTTTAGTGATTGAATATTAACTTGTGACGAGGCTGTGTGTCAGAGAACTCCAGCTTCTTATGGATTAGAGGAACTTACATTAGCTTGATCAGGGCTAGTTCAGGTTTGGTTAAATCTCAGCATGACGATGTCAGGCCGTGTTCCTAACTCGCTCTCCTTCCTCTTCATTGTCTTTTTTTTTTTCTTTTTTAATAGTTTAGCCCTTTATCCACTTAGCCATGGGCATTCCTTGGTTCCAAACCAGCACACTGACAAGTATCAGCCCTAATCCCACTCCTACCTCAAGGAAACAGTTCTGTTTGGTCAATGGGAGGGAAAAGGGTTCCTGTGGAATCGGGTGTGCCAGGCATTTAATAATCAGAAGCATCTTGTTTGCTTGTAAGACCACGTTTAGCAAATAACTTCTCTGTCTGCTAATAATGTTTAGTCCTTTGTTTTGGTAAATAAAGTGCCAACTCCTTCCTCCTGCCTGGTCTGCAGGTGATAATACAGAGCTAGATAGAGAGAGTGAGCTGACAAGTTGCTGTTAGAGTGAATTTGTTCCCTAACCCATCCTGTGAGTATCAATGCTAACAACGCTGTCTCGTGTTTTTTTTTTTCCTTTTTTCCTTTCCTTTTCTCTTTTTTTGTCCCCCCCACCCCCTTAAATCAATGTGCTTTGTTCCTGTGTGAATAACTGTGTGTCTAGAAACAGCCATGGAGTGATTTTGCTGTTCTGAATGGGGGAAAGATTAATAGTGACATTTGGAAGGCAAGTATATTGTCAGCTTTAAGATCATGTAATATTTTGTTCTTTTTGCATGGCTGGGGCTGCACCTTTTCCTTTGCAAACATCATGCGTTCTGCAGGGATGGAGTGAGGGGGCTTCTTGCTAGGGATGTCCAGCTTACACACACGTGGCCCTTTTTTTTTTGGTGTCTCCTGTTGTGAATGACTTCAAGCCGAGCACCCCAGGTGGCCTGTTGTCTTGCGAGCTGCCCCTCGCGTCAAGGCGGCCGCCAGCAGCCCTTGCATGCCTCTTCCCGCCTCCGCTCGTGTGCACTCTGCCGCAGGCCGGGAGGGCTCTTCTCCCTCCTGATACTTGAAGCCATGGCATGGTCCTCTCGCATTCTCCACTAACAGACATCTGTTTTCCTCCAGGACTTGCATGCAGCCACAGTGAACCCGGACCCCAGTCTAAAAGAGTTTGAAGGAGCAACACTGCGCTATGCGTCTTTGAAACTCAGGTAGGGCACTGGAAGGACCAGCCGCGACGTATGTTTTTTTTTGCCACCAGGGTTTGCGGTAGAATTCTAAGTCCCATTTTCTGTTTTGTTTTGTTTCTTTGTTTTTTTCTAGAAATGCCCCACATGCTGATGATGATGATTCTTGTAGTATCAACAGTGACCCAGAAGCCAAGGTTTGTAAAAACGTGCTTTCAGCAACTCGATTATAGTCTTGCATCAAAGTAATGACTTTGGATAATGGCCCAGTTTTACAAGCCATCACCCCAGAGCCACTTATTAAGTAATTATCGCTCGATCCGCTTTCTTTTCTAATCTCCCCAACACTTAAAGTAAATCCCTAGACCAAGTTAGCTTGGGGAGGATTTCTGTAATCGCCATGACTGACTCTGCCTGTATCTTGTACATCAGTTCTTTGCACAATGTAACAAAATTATTGTTTGACTGGGTGAGCTTCAGAAGCTTCTCAAGGTAAACCAGGTTCTGCCTTGCAGAGCTGAACAGGTGGAACGAGACCCCTCGCACCTGCCTCCTCCAGGGTGGCCTCACACCCAGGCGAGGTGAAACCTCTTTGCCATCCCTGTCATAAACACAGACGCATTTTATACTGGAAAGTGAGAATGAACTTTTGCCTTTGGACTTCTGGTGGGGTACCAGCAGGGCCAAGTGCTGTGGGCATGGGGTCATGCCGTTGAATAGGACGCTGGGCTGAGGAGCAGAGCTCCAGACCTGGGGTGTAATGCAGTGCAGTCGCCATCTTGAGATTCTTAATAATTCTGTCTTTGAGTTTGTGTGTTATTAAGTGAAGCCCAGTGGGGCATTGGAGTGTGCACCAGGGGGTAGAGCCTTAGCTGATGCACTGTCCCGACACTTCCCTACCCTGTCCCCACCCAGTGACCTCTGTTGCCTTCCAGCGCTGTAGGGGCCGAGGTGTGAGCATGGGGAGGTTGACGTTGGGCACCTAGCTCCATGGCATCTCCGGGAGGGTCAAAGTGGCCTGCCCAGCCCAAGCTGATAGCACCTGGGGTGCTTAGTGGGTGGCTCTGTGGGGGTTAAGCCTGCCTACTCTCAGTCTAGGTACCTGCCATGTCCTGGCACAGAGGTTGCAATAAACTTGAGGGAGACCTGCCTGCTTTGGGTTGGGGGTTGGGGGTGGGTGAGTCCATGGGGAAGGGGGATTCTTGGCTCAGCTTCCCCAGCCCTGGCCAGGGCACAATGTGTTGGTCCAGCAGCTGGTAGGAGGAGGAGCCCACAAGATGATGGCCTGTGGGGTGGGCAGGGCCCTGGGCACCTGCGATGCTCTGCACCCACCCTACAAGGATCCCTGTGTCCCCTGGAACATGACATGAAATAACCAGAAGAAAATGAAGTTTCATGTTTTAATACTGTCACAACAATTTTTTCCTGCTCTTTTGGGCCCTTAATTTTTGCGTTGCACGTTTCATTTTTATTTGCAAATTATGAAGCTAGTTCTAGATACTTTTTCTGGATTTCAAAGATCTGGGTCTGTGAATAAAACAGCAAGTATGTCCCCTTAATGGTAGTTACACCTAGCAGGTTCAAAACTTGACTGCTTTGCCAGAAACTGCTAAATTGCCATCGGTTCTGTAAGACTTGGGGCTCGAGGTTGAAATCCCCGATGCTCCTAGTCTGCTCAGCTTTATTCCAAGCACAGCCCGACTGCACGGAGGCTGCGGAAGGACCAGCGGTGTTCTGACCAGGCCTTGGCCTTTTAAAGATAAGGCTATTTAAAGATAAATTTCATGGCAGGGAAGAGATGCAATAAAATAGGAAGGTGGGATGTGAATGATGTGGTTTGGTACCAGCTGTTTTACAAGGGCCATCCACACAGACTGGCGAGGAGGGGTGAGCGGCAGCAGTATCTTTCTCACTCTTAAGGGCTGGGGCAGGGATGTCTTATCCGTGTGAAACTGATAAGGGAGGGCGGAGAGGGAATGGACCTGGAATTGGTACCGGAAACGGAAGCCTGGTTCAAGTACTGCTGAAGGCGGTGCTTTTTTTCCCCCCTCCAGTCGTATGGCTCACTGGATTCTTTATCTGCCACCTTTCTGTGGCCAGCACGTCTGTTCCCACACCTGTTGTGAATTTGTTCATGTTGATAAGAGTGTTCAGCTTTGTCATAAGTTACTGACGTTGTCCTTCGTTCTAAACCAACAAGTACATGCACTGTATACGTGCATATCCTACTTTGTTCCGTAAATGATATGAGAAGACTTATGCGAACAAATGCTTTCTTGAAATGGTGCAGAAAACATGTGCATTGAAGTGTGAATGACACGAATCTCTGCAAGGGCAACTCAGAATCTTGAAGGGACTTCTGCAAAGTTCACCAGCTTCTAACTACCCCACCACCCTAGTTCTGAAGGTCCCAGGCTATAGAAAGTCACTGTCACCATTGAGGACCCCAAGTGTATTGGGAAGGGAAGAGGGTTTCCAAACCCTACTTTCTATGAATCACACTGATCATGAGGCAAAGCGCCCCAGTTCCTTATGGAATGTGATGGTTTTTCTAGTGCCTCATTATAAAATCATTGTGATAATGAATATTTATTGAGTGCTAACTTTTTGCCAGGCATGATTCTAAAGTCTTTATTTCCGTTGAGTCTCATCCTCATAAAAATGTAGTGGGCCAAGTGTCATTATCTCCACGTCGCAGTGGAGGAAACTGAGGCTAGAAAGTTGAACAGCTGGTAAGCAGTAGAATCAGGATAGAGTCATGGATCTAGGCCATTTGACTCCAGAGCCCGTGCTCACGAGACTGTCCAGAGCTGCAGTCTTCAACCGTTTTCATCGTGTGGCACATATAAACTAAAATTCTACTAAAATTTTACTAAAATTCTGTGGCACACCAAAAATTACTAGATTTTTTGCCCATCTGACAAAAAATAGGTATAATTTTGATTCATTCACACGGACAGCTACTGTTACATTGGCTGTTGTCATTCTTTTTTATCTGACAGTCTAACGAAAAAGAGGTCAGTGCCTCTGACTAAAGAGTGAGGTATCGCATGTTTTAAAAATCTTGCAGCACGCCGGTTTAAAAATCCCTGGTCTAGAGAAAAGTCTCACTTGTAGCTTTAGTTAGGCACCCCCAGCAAATAATTTGACCAGTGTCCTCAACAAATTCCAAATGTTTGTAGATAAAGGGAAATTTGGATATTATCTGCTGGTATTTCATAGCATTAGCCATCGGAAGCAAAGGACAAACACGCGAGCAAAACTCATTTCCAGTGACCCGATGCGGGACTGTGGACCAGTTTGCGGGTCCGCCACGAAGCAGAGACGAGCTCCAGACACCAGGTGTGCGGTGGGTGCGGCTGTGTTCAGACCCTCCCTCAGCAGGATAACTTCAACTAGTCTCAGGACGAAGGTGGGGCCCACACTAGTAGGAAGCGGGGGGCTGGAGTGGAGATGATCTGCGTTGCTGGTGACTGGCAGGCCCACTCAGGTGGCACCAGCAGGCACAGGGTGGCGCTGATGTCCCTTTGTGGACGCTGAGGTGTCTCGCTGCATTTCTCCTCGGGTTGCTGGTCATGCCACATCAGGGAACCGGGCCGAGCAAAGCCCTGTGAGGAAAGCCAAGGTGTTCTTTCAGAATTACAACTATTTCAAAACCTAACAGTGCTAACTGCAATTTTATTTTATTACTTAACAAGTTTAGAACTGATTTTAACGAAGCCACTTTGGAGGAGCCTCTCCCCCCTACCCCACCCCCGCCCCATCTACCCTCTTAGTCACTCCTCACTCAGCTAATGTTGCCCAGGGCCCTGAAGAGGGAGCAAATGCCAAGAAGACCGGGACTTTCCAAACGTTCAAGCTCTGCAGAAGCATTTTCTTTAGATAAACATTTACATTTTTCAGTCTGTCATGGATTAGGAAAATGCATGTCCCACTCCCCAATAAACAGAAAGTATCTTGTCTTTAGAAGAAAAATATTTCATTTCGTGACCATGAAATTCTAAATATAGTCCCTGAAGAGTGATTACTAAAAAGATTATTAAAGAAAATGTCTTCCTTATTCCCTAAATAAGATCTACATGCTAAAAACACCGAACTATTTTTAGACTGTCAGGATGTGGATACCTGGAGGCCTCTCCAGCCGCTCTGAGTCTGGGCGTCTTGATAATCTTTAGCTCAGTGAAAACTCTCAACCGCCATGGCAACGTAAAATGACTCTCTCTCTCCTCCCCTCTCCCTCCGCCTGCCAAAAAGCAAAATAATTTTTATAACTCTGAAATGTTTTTCGAGCCTACCTAATTTTTTTAATCCTCACCTGAGGATATATGTATATTGATCTGAGAGAGAGAAACACCATTCAGTTACCTCCCACTCCCACCCTGACCAGGGATCAAACCTACAGCCTAGTTATGTGCCCTGCCCGGGAATCGAACCCCCAACCTGCAGAAGAGTGGTAAATATTCAGTTCCCATATATCCTTCACCTGGCTTTCCCTAATAACATCTTCATACTTATGGCACAGTTGTCAAAACTAGGAAGTTAATATTTATTGATACTGTATTATTAACTAACCTATGGACTTTATATATATTTTCCTTTTTTTTTTTTTTTTTTTTTTGCTAATATCCTTCTGTTCCAGGACCCAGTCTAGGAGACTACATTGCATATAATGAGCTCTTTAAAAATCATTTCACATATTGCTCTCTACAATGCGCAGATTTGCCATTCTTAATTCCATTATAATAGTCCATGTAATTTAAAGTACTGTAGTTCGTCTAGGCACCCACGGCCACAGGAACAATTTCCAGTACTCTAGAGCAGATCTGCAACTTCATAAAAGTAGGCGACTTTTTTTCTTTTCAATTATTGCTTTGGTATAGGTTGCTAAGGCTGATATTCCCAGGTCCAAGGCTATCAGTTTGTAGTTTGTCACTTATTACTAAGTCGCTTTCAGAAAGGCTACAGCAGCATATAATTTCATCAGTAATATCCTAGAATACACGTCTTTGTCCATTGCCCACTTTACTCCAGGCTTTGCCACTTTTATTTCTTTATCTTTGTCTTATTGCATGTGAGCTGCTACCTCCTAGTTTCAAATCTCCCCTTCTTATACCGTCATCGAGACTGGACGCTTACAAAACTCTGTGTTTTTGTCTGTTCTTGGCTGTCTTTTCCTCTTAGTGTTCTATGCATTTTTCTATATTAAAAATTTTATTGTGGTGCCCCGGGTGGTGGCTCAGTGGATTGAGTGCCAGCCTGCGAACCAAATGGTCGTTTGTTCGATTCCTAGTTGGGGCACGTGCCTGGATTGCGGGCCAGGACTCCAGAAGGGGGCGTGCAAGAGTCAACCACACACTGATGTTTCTCTCCCTCTCTTTCTCCCTCCCCTCCCCTCTGTCGGAAAAATAAATAAATGAAATATTTTTTTAAAAAATTTTGATTGCAAAACAACTCTAGATTTACAGAAAAGTTGCAAAGATAGCACAGCGTTCTCTCGTACCCGCCACCCAGCTTCCCCTCATGCCATGTCTCACACGACCTGGCACATTTGTCAAAGCTAAGAAACGATCATTGGGACAAAGCTAAATACCTTGTTCTGATTTTTACCATTTTTTCTTTAATGTCTGTCTTCCTGTTCCAGGATCTAATTCAGTATACCACATTGTGTTCTGTCCCTATGCATTTTTAAATTCAAAACTTTATTATTATCATCTTAAATGTTTTTGCCATCATTATTTTTCTTTGTCTTTTACTTGTCCATGTAAAAGTCTTAAAAACTTTTGTGTATTTAAACCTTTTGTAAACAATTGCTTCTCATGCTTCATTTATCAAAAAGGCAACTCCTTGCCATGTTTGGGTGACCAGATAGCTTGCACTTCTAAATTCCTATTATTTAACAGTCTCTCCCCTGTGGCTCATCCTACTTTAATACCGTAAAATTGGAATTTAGCTCTGTAACACTTTCCATTTCTCGTGGCATGTGGTGCATTGCTGGCCAAATGCTTGATTAGAATTACCAACACAGAAATAAAATCTTATAGTTAAACTGAAGAAAACTTAATGCTTTGAAAAATATGTACTAGTTTCTTAGAGTTCTTTCCATCCTTTGTGTCACTCTGCTAAGACTTCTGTAAAGGAGATGTTCTGCCTCCTTGTGGACAATATTGAAAATTACATCTTTAAAGAAATTGCCTACAGCTACATTTCATTTGGAATCATGGGATTACTTATAGTTGAAAGTGACCATAGAGATGATCTAAAGGGCCCCTGTTACAGGTGAAAAAAAGTGAGTCCCAGAAAATTTGAGCAAATGACTCCGAGGGTCGCACAGCTAGTAATGGAGATGGTGTTCAAAAGTGGGTCTGCTGGGCCTCCGACCACAGAGCCACTGTCCACTCGCAGTGACCAACCTCAGCTTCAGCATTTGTGGGGAGAGGGTTTTAGAACTTCATTTGGAACACTGGTCTTTGAAATCCATAATAAAGGGACTGGGTAAGGAAGATTGTATTATCCCAAGCATTACATTTTCTGGGTTTCCACTTCCTCACCCGTAAAGTGAATGTGTCATCATCTCAGAAGTCACTTCTGCTTCTGAGCGACTTTAAGGTTCCTAATAGAACACAGCAGTTTGGATTGATGGCATCAGGCGATGAAATTGCTCAGCCTGATCTCTCGTCAAATCTGGAGAAGGAAAGGGAGAGTGATTTGCCCTGGAGTAATCCAGGGCTGGAGACCGGTGGCTGGCGCAGGTACTTAACATGCACTTTTCCTGCGAACACAAGGCATCATGCTTATTTCCCCCACATTATGGATGAGGAAGGGATACTTAGACAGATTAAATACTTTGTTGTCTCACACAAATTAATTTGTTTTCTCCACACAGCTAGTAACTGGTGGAACTGGGACTCAAACTCAGATGCATTTCACTCCAAAGCCCAAGAAAGTGTTGTGCCCACCCACTCCCAGTCATTGCTTCCCTAAGCTTTAAGGTCTCTCTGGCTGCCTGGGAATTTGGGTGGAGGGCGCAGAGATGCTGGAAGCAGGCTTGGTGGGGGAACAGGAGTATCGCTGCCCGAGGACAGACCCCTCCCTTCTTTGCACCACCACCCAGGCTCACGTGGCCCAGTGCTCTGCAGTGGCTTTCAGACTTTCCTGTACAGGTTGACATGTTTGGTTGTTCTGGGTCAGGGCGAGGGACCGCATTTCTACTAAGCTCTCCGGGGATCCTGGTGCTGCCGGTCTGCTAAACTACGTGTTCAGCAGTGATGCCAGCAGGGTTGAAACCTGGTAAATGAGGCATTGTTTCCATGCACCTTCTGCCGGTGCGTAGACATAGTCCGTCTACACCGACCCTCCAGTTCTTTCATGGCCGTTTGCCGTCAGTTCTCAGCTGCTCGTGGATTTTTGTCCTGATGCTGTGTTTTGTGAAAGTTTCGCTCTCCTCCTTACTCTTTTGTTGTGACCTGCCCCAGATGGAGAGACAGGGGAACGAGGTGGTGCAGACCAGTTGGACAGTAGGTTTGGTAGAGGATGGGTCTGAAATGAATGGCGAGTAAATGTGAGATTCTAATATATTCATCTGTGAGCTTTATGTGCGCCCTCCCTGGGTTCCTATTAGCATAGATTTTCACAAAGTAATTATATTAGCGGCTACTGACTAGATTAGTACTAATAGATAAACAGGAAGGAGTACGGAGTCTCTTTCCTCATTCAGATTTATTTCTGGTCTGTGTAGCAAATTCATTATCATTACTTAGCATTTATATGGGATTTTATGTCTGCATGTAGTTCTTATAATTGATTTTTATTCATGTGGAACAGGTTTTTTTCTTTCAGAAATCCTGGTCTGTGTGAGAAGTTTGGATTTGATTTCTGTCGTAGATTTGTTAATAGCATCAACAACATTTATTGAATGCCCAATGCCAAAGGACAGGCTGCATGATGTAATGGTTAAGGGCATGGACTCTGGATCCAGACTGCATGGGTTCAAAGCCAGGCTCTGCTACTTCCTGTCTGGATAAGTTACTCAGCCTTGGGCAAGTTTCCTTATCTATAAAATATTAATTACACTGGCCGGTTTCTAAGGCTTCTTCCTATTCTCACAGTTTCTGATTCTGGGATTCTACTGTAAAAGAAGCCCTAGGTGGGGTCCAGGACTCCGTGGTGTGGCCACGCCCCCCTCCATCTCTGAGCCTCTGTTTCCTTGTGCAGTCAGATGACTGGTGGACCAGATGGCCGGGCCTCCAGTTTCCTAATCTGTGGTGAGAATGATAATAGTGTCTACCTCACGGGGCTGCTCTAAACATTCAGTGAGTTGATATATTGCAAACATTAGATATATGTCAAGTGCTTCACACTGTCCCTGGCACATGATAAGCATTCTTTATGCATTAGCCATTATTATTATTATTTCTCTTACAAAGAGGAATAAATACGTCCCCTGCTTCAAGGGGCAGACAGCACACAGGCACCCTGACTTCGTTGTGCTGCACGAAGGCCGAGCTGTTGCATCAGGAATGGGCATCGCCCTGGCTGGGAGTGAGGGGTGACTCGTGTGCTTTCCCAGAAGGAGACGACGCCTCCGCCGATGAGTGGACTTCCGTTGCAACAGAGATGAGTAATTCCCCCTTTCTGTAAGTGTAAGGGCAGAAGATTTTAAAATAATGTTTTGTGTAAATGTGTGCTCGTTTTCAGCAAATGCTTTTAGGAACAGATCTATTAAAATAAGGCCCATCCTTATTTGTCCAGTACTGCAGATGGCATTGTTGCTGTTATCTGATCCTATATACTATGTAACATGAAAGCAACCATAGCCTCAGATGAGCCTGTATTTTGCTCATGATTTTGTGAAATTAGGAAGGGTTCAGGAGTGCAGTTCCTTTGTGATCCATGTGGGGGCACCTGAGGCTGGAGGATCCCCACCCAAGCTGGCTTCCTAACCCACGTGCCTGCAGCTCGGTGCTCCTCAGCCTCTCTCTCAGGGCCTCTCCCGGTGGCTTGGGCTTCTCACAGTGGTGGTTTCTGGGTAAGCAGGTGTGCTTCTCACGTGGTGTCTGGCTTCTAGGAAGCAGGAAGCTGAAGCCACCAGGTGAGACAAAGCTGTTCCTGGAAATGGCATCACATCACTTTGGCCACATCGTGTTGATCAGGGGGCACATGGCCCAGACCAAGTGTGGAGACATGGACTCCCTCTCTTGAGGGAGAGTGGCCATCTTTGGGACATGCAGTCTGTGACAAATGTCATTCCTGCACTTCAGTCATTCAACAAAAATGTCTTTAGTGAATGAAAACCATGATTAGCACAGTTGAATCAAGAAACCAAGGCCCAGAGCCAGTGACAAGCATACCAGTCCTAGAAGAATGTGTTTCGTCCTCCTGTGTACAGCTTTTAGGTTGACATTCGCAAAGAGAAAATGAGGACCATCTCATGTAAGCCCTAGGGGAGGCAGAGGGAGCACAGAGAAGCAGCGCAACCTGCCCAAGCACCCAGCTGGCCTCAGAAGGGCAGGACCCTCAGCCAGGCTCCCGGGCGCTGGGCCAGCACAGCTCCCCACCGAGCAGAGCTGACGCTCGCCGCCTCTTGGACACTGAACTGTCGCTGGCCTTGGGTGCTCATTCGTCTCCTCGCTCAGAGGAGAGCTTTTCTGTTTGTAAAACTGTTTTCCTCCATTTATTTGCCAACACAGGCAAACAGTGCTGTGTTCCTGGCAGCACCACGGCCTCCTTTCCCTTATTAACTTCTGGTCACTACACTTGCTTGAATGGAGCAGTCGAGGAATTGGCAGCCGTGTGAGCCCCGAGCTTTGAAGGGTGCTGTCGAAACGCCCTGTTATTATCCAACTGTTGGCAGCTGCGCCCTATGGTGGCAGATGCCTGGAAAGGCTAATTAAGGGGAGGCAGACTTCCCTCTTCCCCTGGAAGAAGGCCGTAGGAAACAGGTGAGGTGATGGGCAGTGGGGGGAGGGGAGACAGGCATCCTAAGAAGGACAGAGCAGCGGGTGCATGGACCTGGCCCCTGACCTGTGGGATCCTGGCAGAGAATTCTGGGCTGTGTGGAGCCCCCGAATGCAGCAGCCTAGGGCAGAAGCAGCAGGGGTGCGTTCCCCTATCAGGGCTGGGTCCTCCAGGAAGGGTCAGCTGGCCAAGACCTGGGGACCCTGAAGCTGGCATTCCAAGACTGCCTGGAAAATTGCCAACAGACATTCGGCCTTGTTCTCTTGGTGCTGTTGACTGAGCGCTTAATACCAGCACCAAAATCGAGGCTGTAACGCGAACAGGTCTTACTTCTTTGCAGCTAATAAACTGTGTAGAGAAACAATGGTTCCATCGGCAGGACTGTTAGAATAGCTCCAGTGCTGAGCTGTTTCAGCTAAGCCGCGCCGTCCCCTTCCTATTTGAAACTTCATCAAAGATCAGAACCCGAGTTCTTCCTCCGTCCCTGGCTCTGCTGCTTATAAAGAAATCAGTTTTGTAGTCAGGCTCCCATATTTTCAGCCCCTAAACTGGTACCAAGAGTGGCAGCTCTCCACCCTTGTCAGTAATGGGTTCAGCAGCCATTCATTTAGCACATATGTATTCAACACCTGTTACGTGCAAGGGGGTATGAGACCAGTCACACTGGGGAAGGGAGCAAAATAAAATAACAGGGCAGGCAAGATGACCATCTCATTTAAGAATGAGAGTTACCATATTACTGCAATGACCGAAGGAAGTGTTAACTTGCAGCTATACAGGGGGTTTCAGTTGCTCCGTGTTGGAGGCGGAGTTTGAGATCAGTTCAAGAAGCAGGAGCAGTAACCATGTGATTGACAGCCTGTCTGTCGGAGGATGAACGGATAAAGGAGACGGTCAGTAACACAAATGTTCCTTTGCTGGGGCCCATGGCTGAAGCCCAGCGTGGGCTCTCAGGCTCCAGGGTCCTGGCTGAAAAGATTTGGGCTTTAGTCACCAGAGGCTTCATACTAGCTTTAAAAAAAAACAACTTCAAAGTTCTATATAAATATTGACTTTAAAGTTCTCCCATTTTTTCAGGAAACTGTCCATTGCTGCTCTCCCCAGTGTCTGCCGTGATTTTTGGAGAGTTACAAAAATGGCAGCCTCTGGCCCGAGGCCTTTGCCTGCATTAGAGCACTCTTCTTGTCCAAGAGAAAGACTGTTGACAAATAATGTAGCATCTACAAAACACTCTCCCAAAAAATCTGTCTTTAAAAAAATTATGAAAAAGTTAACCCAGGGGGAAGAAGTTGTCACAAGAAGCTGAGAGATTTCCCAGTGGCCCACCGCGAACTCTGGGAGTGCGTCCCCTGCGGAACACCAGCCCACTCTGCTGCAGTTCTTTGGGGACCTCTGTGGAGAGAGGTGGAGTCGGCAGACACCCACGTGGCGGTGGCTGAGTCACCGTGGCCGGCTGCTGACGGGCTAGCCGAAGCTTGCCCTCTTCCCACCAGAGGGCGCTGTGCGGTCTGGCCGGCACCGGGCACACCAACCACACTGTTCATGTGTGAAGAGATTCGGAAAGCATCAAAATAAGTATGGTTTTGTGTCCTCTTTCATGTGCTCAAGTGCATTTATGTGCTGCCATCTTCTCCTTCGAGAGACAAAGGTTGTTCCCAAAACAACTGGGAAAACGGGGCGGTGGAGGCTCTAACACATTGTCAGGTGGGAAGGTTCGCATGGACTGCCTTTTGCAGCCCGAACTACAACCTAAAGAGAGAATGAACCTAGTGACTCTGGGGTAGTCATCTTCGTTGAATCAGGACGTGCACTGGGGACAATGAGCTCATCATACTGTTTTTAGAGCTTTGCCCCGGGGACAAGCAGCCCAATGGCACAAGCCCTTGGTAGAGGGTTGCCTTATCTTCATATCTTTTTCCTTAAGAAGTTCACTATTACCGCTTCCCAATTTTCCTCATGATTCCAAAACCCCAGCCTTTTTCTTGGTAGTGTATGTAGAAGGACAACTTTTGGTTGGCATTTACCCACAGTCAAATAATTTAAGGTACCATTTTCATTCTTTGCTGAGAAAATTGATGTAATTTTATAATATAATATAATGTATATAATATTATATAAATTAGAATATAATATGTAAATTTATAATAATTTTATAATTCATAGGACTCCTGTTGCTTTGATTAGTTTTGGTATTTTTGTCTGCATATTCCACATCTTCTTATTAGAAGAAAAACAGTAACCAGCACATGTTAAGTGCTGTAGATACACTTGGCACTCACCTAGGCACTGTCAGATTTGACGATTACACATCCACAGGGGTCTCTGATCTTGAGCAGCTCCTGGGGGAGGCTGCAGTGGGTAGTGGAAGGGGTACTGTGTTTGAGCATCAGGAAACCCCAGGCTCACCCTGCCTGCCACTCACAGGCTGGGAGACCCCGGGCACGCCACTTCTCCTTGATGGACCTCATCGATCAAGCAAAGAGGACAATAAAAGCTTTACATTGAGCTCTGAAAACAAGGCTCAGAGGCTAATTGGGGAGCTGGAATGAATTCAGTGAATAGCAGAGCATTAAGAGACGAGCAACTGAGGATCAACTATAGGAGTTCGGGAAAAGGAGAGATGGGATTTAGAATGAGGCTGCTTCTTGAGCTTGAGCCAACAGTCTCTGGCCCAGATCACTGGACCCAGGCCAGGCCCACTCAGGGTTGAGGTGTCCCACAGGTGGCAGTAATGAGCCCCAGGCAACAGCGGGTGCCCTTCTGGCTCCCCGCTGGCTGGGAGCCCTGGCCTGTGCAGAAGTCTGCATGTGGCTGAGCCCCCAGGCCGTGGGCTGCTGGCCGTGGAGCAGAATAATCTGAAGTTCTGCCTCCTTCCTTCTGATCTTTCAAAGCACGTTCCCCTCGCGCAAGGCTTCTCTCTGGGCCCTCTCTCTTCCCTCCGCTAGTGGCACACTTCCTTCTGTCCCATTTCCGTTCTGTGGCAGGGGCCCGCCTGCAGAGTCACTTCTCTTGGAATTTTGGGAATCCGTTGCCTTCCAACACTTTCTGGGTGTCTCCTCTCTTTTGTTATCAGCCATGCTTGCTCTTAGAATAATTTCTAGTTTCTGAGGCTAGTGGGCTTCCTTGAGGCTCCTTCTATTCGTCTTTCCTTGTGTCCGCACACACTCGAGTTACAACGTAAGTATACTTGAGACGCAGGTACATTACCTACTTGGAACTGAAACCAGCCGTGTAAGTTAAAGTGGACCAGAGCCGCTTCACTCGAGTAGAATCACGTCTTGCATTTTGAGAACACAGCTCAGCTAAACGGTAAGAGCTGCCAGTCTCCACGTGAAGAACAAAGTGGAAAATCTCTACCTCAGGAACTTGAGATATTTCTTTTCTTTCTTTTTTATTTTTTTAACCTGCAAGTGAGGACATTTTTTCATTGCTTCTAGAGAGAAAGGAAGGGAGAGAAACATCAGCTGGTTGCCTTCCGTGCGCGCCCAGACCAGGGATCTTACAGTCTCGGACCCGGGATCGAACCCACAACTTAGGCATGGGTCCTGACTGGGAACTGAACCCACAACCTTTCGGTTACAGGATGATGCTCCAACCAAATGACCAAATGAGCCACACAAGCCAGGAGACATATTTCTAAAATAGGTTTGTCATCGGCCGCGCCTGCTTTGTGCCTCCTTGTGAGAAGAAGACCAGACAGACCCAAGAAGTCTCTCTGGTCTGTCTGTCTTCAGATGAAGTCTGAGATATGTCTATTCCTCAGATACCTTGTCATCTCAGGGATGAGGTTTTCAGCCTTTATTCTAATCTAGTGCTGAACCTGTCCTCCTTTTTAATATCTCAGTTCTGCGTACATGCATTCCTACCCTAAGAATTCAATATATCTAAAGCAAATTCTCTAAAACAACAACTTAAAATTCTTTTTCCTCGAGATTCCATAAATGTCGTAGAAGAGCATCTGTTCATATTCACTTCATCTTTGCGTTCACAGTAAGTGCCAGCTGGTCACGGACCATTTCAGTAAGTGGTGGTTACTCGGGGGTCCCTTTAAAGGTGGCCTGCCTCTCATTGAGGCCCCGGCACACTCGCTCCACTCCGCACAAGGCAGACCTCAGTCTCGTTAGCGGCAACACTGGTGATGCTCTCGGGAGTTGGTACTCATTTGTGAAATGCGGTGGTCGGGTTCTGGGGTCCACAGAGCCTTGGGTTCTGTAGGTCTCCGTGCGGTGGTTAAATCCTTTTCCCATGTGAGGACAGGGAGACTTCTACGGGTCGGCGTGGAGAATCAGAACATCATCAGTGCCCTCTTCGGGTTGGTAGCGGCAGTGCTTGTAATTGAGGTCTTTGTCGGCCTTTGCACTTAGTAAGCTCGCTGAGTTCATCTCAGACACTTTGTAAAAGTTGCAGATTTCTTGGTGAGTAGTGCAGTAAAACCTTTCTTATAAACTAACAGTAAAAATGCAGTCAGTCCTGGTGATGATGCTAAGTAGAGCTAAGGTTTGCCAGGCTCCACCCCTGACTGCAGCCAGGTGCTCTGGGGGCGGGATACTTCAGGTCACTCCCTGCCTTCATGTAACTTAATTCCTGTGTGGAGAGAGAGAAACAGCAGAACATGGGAGGGCAAAATACGGAGGGGAGTAAACCAGGGGAAAGAGCTACATAGTTCATGGAGGGGTGCAGCTTTTAATAGTCAGGGAAGGTCACCTGAGGTGACACTGAGTAAGAGGTGAGGGAGGGGACCGGGTAGATAAGGGGGAAAGCCCAAGGTAAGCACATGCCTGGGGGAGGAGGGATCAGCCTGGAGGCCAGTGTGGCTGGAGCCACATGAGTGACTGATGGGGTCAGGATGGAGTAAAATGTCTGACAGGTTTAGAGGTCCTGAGAGATCTTTTCGCCCAATCTCTTCTCCCTCCTCAACTCCCCCTTCTCTCTCATTTGTCAGATGAGGAAGATGAGGCCTAGATAAATCAGGTGACACCCTGAGAGTCACCAGTTCGTAGCTGCACCAGGACAAGAACCCGGGGTTTCATGGTTCCCACCTACACCAAGATCTAGACAGCTTAAGAGTAGTGAAGTCCACCTTCACTACCCCTCACCTGGCACGCAGGGCAGGTAGATGCAGTCATTTCTCGGTATTGGCCGTAGTTCTGTAAAGTTCTGTGAAGGCACCACCAACACCGAAGTAGCAAATACTGAACCATTGCCACTCGAGGAGATGCAGGGTTAGGATCCCGTGAGCCTCCTGTCACAGCATTTTCTCAGCCCACCAATGCATACCCTTGTTTTATGCGCGTTTCTGTTTCAAGGCACCTCATTCAATGTAGATCGTTGGTTCACTCACGTTGAACTCACAGCAACAGTCTATGACTCACACCTAAACAAAGCTTGTGTGACATGCATATTTTCTCCATGAGGTACATCCCAGCCTCCTCGCACTTGGGGGCACTGGACAGCACTTCAGCACTGTGCTTGGGCGGGGGGTGGCACATTTTAAATGGTGAAGTCACCGACAAAAACCACAAAAATGCAAAAACAAGGCACTCATAGACCATGAGAAGGACACTTCTATGCAGCATGAAAGCTGAAGTAAGAAGGCAGTGTGTGACCTTGTTCAGCCTCTGCTAGGGACGTGTGCACCATGCAACACAAGTTTTTGCCACTCTTTAAATGTTTGCGAGTGACCACGAGTGTTCATTTTCGGGTTACGAGTAAATTTCATTGAGCAGGTAAATTTGCAAACATGCAGTCTACAAATAATGCGGACTATCTGTATCTGCACATGAGCTGTTCAGGGAAAGGACTTTATTCAGGACCCAAGTGGCGGCATTCTGAGTGGAGTCGGGCGCTGGGCACATTTTAGAGTAGGGGATCAGTCAGTTCCGAATTGCCTCAGACGCTGCCTGTAGAGCATACTTGTGGCTGGCTGCTGTTAAGAATGACACTCTCCTTTATTTGCTAGTCTGTGTTTTGGATTCAGTTGTTGAGAGTTGTGAATTTGTTGCCATTTTAATGTTCATAGTTTTGATTATCTTCTTTTTCTAACCAAAACAGGAACAGAATCATAGATATGAAGATCACATGGAGGGTTATCCACTGGGAGGAGGAGGGAGGAGAATGGGGGAAAGGTAGAGGGAATAAGAAGCATAAATGGTAGATACAAAATAGACAGGGGGAGGTTAAGAACAGTATAGGAAACGGAGAAGCCAAAGAACTTACATGTACAACCCATGGACATGAACTAAGGGGGGGTTGCTGGAGGGAATGGGGATACCAGGCAGAGGTGAGCAAAGAGGAAAAAATTGGGGCAACTGTAATAGCATAATCAATAAAATGTATATTTTTAAAAGAAGGATACCCTTCTTCATTGCAGCATTGCAATTCCGTATTACAGATAGATTTGTCACTCGTTGAGATCGGACTATGTAGTTCCCCATCCCTCCAGTGCCCCCGCCCTGACTGCCCCCTGCTGCCCCAGTCCCCCAACCCCCAGCCCAGAGGGCACAGCCTGGCTCCTGATTTCAGGCTCTTTCTGCTCCTGTCTTTGAACCAGCAACATCTCCCCTACAGCTCATAGGGCCGTCTTGCTTCCCCAGCAGAACAGCATGGCCTACTTTACGTGCAAAGTTTGGGTATTCATTATGGCTTACTCGATGCTCGCTCAGCAAGTAGCATGTCTCAGCAGCAGCAGACCTAGGATCTGTGGTGTAAATCTGCCTGTGGACCGTAGAACTTGCCTCCAGTCTACTGCAGCTCCCGAAGGGGAAGACTAAAATACCATTTACACGTTCAGGGAATAAGAACAGTTTCCCAGTCGTGGAGACATCTGCTCTTCTGCAGGAATAGAAGGGGGATCCTGCCAGCCTAGCTGCTTGGCCTGGACTTACATGGGCTCTTTCTCAAGCTCTGAGAGCGTGGGCTGTGAATCTGGGGTTTATTGACATAAATTCGGCTTCGGTTGGCGTTCAAGTGTCTCCAGCAGCAGAAGGTCCCTTTTGTGTAACATGTTCATTGTCCCACCAGGAGAAGTTTCTGTGGTGACTGTCACATCATTTCTTAGAGATGCTTGTGGTGACTCAGAGCTAACCGCAGCCTTGGGCTGCACCGGGATGGGGCTCTCTGGAAGGGGTCATGACTGGGAATTTGACCAGGGGGGTTGACAGGTGCCCTAGTTGAACATGACAGGTGTCAGGTGTAAGAAGCCCCTCTTCCACCCCCAGGTCAAATTCCCAGTCGTGGGAATGAGCCACCATTTCATATTATATAAGAAACAGTCTCTAATGGAAGGCTTTGAATTTTTGAACAGTTCAACACAATACTGAGTTGTGTACATGCCCCTGTTGCTTGGGTGAGTACAGGGGTGGTCCAGAGCACACTCTCCAAAGGCTCAGCGGTCTCCCCATGTCCAGAGGGCACAGTCTGATGAGCGGGTCTTTGTGGCATGGCATCCTGATGGTCTGAAGCTCAGGGTCAGGGCTGGGACGGAGGGACATCATGACGACGAGCTGTCCAGACCCCACTGGCACCTAGAGGGGAAGTTAGCACAGAGCTCTCGTTGGGGGCTCAGCCCTAGGACAGGACTCTGGGTCCAGCGGGGTGCCCAGAGCGTCACTGAGGAGCCAGACTGCAGACACGGCAGGGCCCCTCAGCCCCGGTGTCCCAGGACCCCGGCTGTGGACTCCAGTCTGCAGGCCTGAGTGAAGGCCCCACCTGCCAGTGAAGATGGAGCTCCTGGTGCGGACTGGGTTGGGCCCTGGGCAGAGGTTAGCCCTGCGGAGGGCCTGGCCCTCAGGTCTCACGTGCAGGACTTGGAAGCACATGACACCTGACCTAGCCCTCCCCCCCATTACTGTCTAAATGGGTATATTTTATATGTCTTTTATATTTCTTGGCAGGCCTCAATCAGGATTTGTTGATGATTTAGAGCTAGTCATAATAACAGCACACACACTGAACGCTCACCTTGTACCATTACAAGCACATTAGACGTATGATACCATTTGTTACTCCAGATGTTTCTTAGAACGTAAGTACTACTGTTGTCTCCATTGTACAGGGCAGAAAGCTGAGGCTTAGGGCAGGTCAGTAATTGCCCTGCGTCACTCAGGAATTAAGTGGGGGATCTGGGATTCAAAGCGGGTGCTCTAGCTTTAGACTGCAGGCTGTGTGCATTTTGCTACAGTCAAAATGACTGTGCCAGGCTTTCTGCCGGGGTTCAGCACACACCCTGTGGAATCCTCACAGCACCTGCAAGGGCAGGGTTATTTCTCCAAAGATGCAGAAACAGGTGACATTTACCTTGCCAAGGGCACAGCCAGGGAGTGGTGACCCAGGACTCTCACTCAGACCTCAGTCTGTCCCCAGCTCAGGTTCTTTGTTTGACACTAAAGTTACTGAGCACGGAGTCTGGTCCGGGCACTTGGAGTGGTGGGCGATCCGAGGTCCACAGAGCCGCCTTTGGGTGGAGTATTCCTGTTTACAGAGGAACCAACGTAGAACAAAGAATAGTAGGACCAGGACTAGGCTTGGGATCCAGCTGGTCCTCCCTTGCATCACTTTGCTGAACTTGACTGAGCTGACTTCCTCTTCACCAAAGTCAGTATAATAATCTACCCTGAGGGTCAAACCTCTGATGAGATTCTAGCTGCTGCTTTCTCACTGTGTGGCCTTGGGCGATTCAACTAAGTTCTCCAAACTTCATTTTCTCGTGTGCGAAATAGCAAACGCAGCGCATACTTCGGAGGGCTGTGGGAACTCGTAAAGCATGTGGTAGCTGGGGAGTGATCCATACATGTCAGCTCCACCTTCACGCTTTTCCCACCGAGTGCAGGCCCTTAATTTTGGGTGTAAAATACTCAGCACAGATGAGCACTCGAGAAGTGGTCACTGCTAGTACGACGATGGCGATCGAGTGAGCATGTGTAATGCGATGTGCCTGCAAGTTTATGTTTAACTGTGCGCATGCACTGAGTTTGTTCTGGGACACTGACAACCTGGGGCTACGTCTCACGGTTGAATCCTCCTCCGCTCAACTTTTCCATTGATAAAAACAGGCCTCTGCATAGCAGCCTGGCTCCTGGGCGGGAAATGACTAATACAAGCAGCTGTTTACATACTAACTCACAACCAGAGGCCCGTCTCCCTGTCACACTCCCTGTCACACAGGAACCACCAGGGATCCTGGCCATGGAGATGTGGAAGCGGGCTCCTCGGCTTGCGTTTCCGCTCACCAGCCTGCAGTGGGCTGGCGATTAAAAACGGGCGTGGATTTCCCCCAGAAAACACGTCCTCTTGTTAGCCAGCCCTAGCTTCTGGCCAGATGTACTTTTCTTTCCGTAAATTAATAAATTGACATTCTGGTTTTTATTTTAAAATTTGTATAAATTGTTCGTAACGAAGTGACAGTTCACCCTACTCAGCAGATTAACAAGAGTCCCTGTGGACCAGGTGTCATACGGGATTTCTCAGTGCCGTGGGCACTGGCCTTCTGTCAAGGGAGGAAAGCCTTTTGTGTAGAGAAAGGGCAGGACTCTGGCTGAGAAGGCCCAGAGGCCTCAGCCCCACACTGGGCTGCCCCTCGGCCCCTCCCTGAGGTTGTCCCTGAGCCCTAGGCCATCACAGAACACACTGTGAACAGCAGTGTGATGGACAGAGCACAGGCCTCAGCTGATTGCAGCTGTATTTCCTCTGCCTCCCTGGAGACTCCCTACTTTCAGTGTGATCTGTTACCAGGTGTTGGGAGTTAGGGAGGGGGGAGAGAGGAAAGGAGTGTGGTGGCGCCCCCCAGTGGACCGTGTGCACAGTGCACCCAGACCCCATCAGGGCTCATTGATGCCTACCGTCTGGGCTCCCGTATACCTCCGAGAAGTCTCAAGGCAAGCCTGAAGCACTGCATCTAGACCTGGGGGGCTTTGAAATACGTATTCCCTATTCCAGAGGTACTGTCTTCTGTTCAGTGTGCTCCTGGCCTTGAGTCACCTGGGGCTGGCTACGTTACAGTGGGACCAGGCCTCCCTGACTTCTGTTATTAGCCTGGTCTGGCTGGCAAGCACGTAAGATTGTGGGGGAGGGGCTGTGCATAGGTACACTGCGTGTCGGGGAGGGTTTGTAGGTCCTCTTAGGTCCTCAGCTGCAGAGTGTGGTATGCCCCCACCCCCAGCCAGGAGACTCAGCATTGCTGCTGCTCCTAGGAGGCAGCATGGCATGGTGACAGGAGTTTGTGAGTACATGAACTTGGGTTTGAACGCCAGCTCCACCATGGGTGCATGGGTCACCTTGAGTTTATACACCACTGTATTAGTCTACTCAGGCTGCCATAACAAAATGCCACAGACTACGGGGCTCAAACAACAGAAACATTTCCTCACAGTTCTGGGAGTTCGAAGTTCAAGATCAAGGTGTTGCCAGGTTTGGTTTTCCCTACAGGCTCTTCCTTTGGTTTGCAGACAGCCATCTTCTTCCTGGCTTCTCACGTGGTCTTTCCTCTGTGCACAGAAACTTAGCGTCCCTTCCTCTTCTTATGAGGACTGGTCTTATCGGATTAGGCCCACCTTTATGGCTTTATGTCATCTTAATAACCCCTGTAAAGGCCCTTCGTCCAAATACAGTCACGTTGGGTGTTAGAGCTTCAACTTAGGAATTTTGAGGATGTTACTGGCATCAAGGTTGTTAGGTCTGCCAAGATAGAAATTAAGAGGAAACCGCAGAGAAATTTCCAGATTTCATTAATCTTGTACTTGAGTACAGGGAGGTAGCATGGAGGAAGGACAGTCCTCTGAACTGGCTGGGGGCTGGCTGTCCAACGCAGGCTTGTGAAGGGTTCGGGGAGTGGAATTTTCCATGTCTGGGTGTGGTTACTTCCTCCTTTTATCAGGTTGCTTGGCAACTGTCTCCTTGTCTGCTCTATAGGGGGGCAAGATGGTGGTGTTACTCATCATCACCACCTCAGGAAGGTCGTATTGAGGCCAAACCTTGATCAGCTGTGCTTACAGAACAATGATTTTGACATCTTCTGGCCACCTGGTCTTAACTTGGCTTCCTGGCCACCTGGTATTTTTCCTTTCCCAGGCCCAAGTTTCTATACTGCCTTAAGGGGACAGATTTCAAGCCATAACAACTTCTCTACGCCTCTGTATCCTCATCTGTAAAATAGGAATGATATAACATCTAGTTCATGTATTGCCATATGGGTTAAGTTGATTAAATAAGATATGTAGCCCTGGCTGATATAGCTCATTGGATTGAGCACGGGCCTGCAAACCAAAGGGTCACCAGTTCGATTTCCAGTCAGGGCACATGCCTGGGACGCATGAGAGGTAACCACACATTGATGTTTCCCTCCTTCTCTTTCTCCCTCCCTTCCCTTCTCTCTAAAAATAAATAAATAAAATCTTTTTTAAAAACTTATTTTAAAAAAGATATGTAAAGGGAAGTATTTGACATCACGTGTATATATAGTGAGCAGGTAGTCGAGAAGATGGCTGTCCTAGAAATATTTTGATACTTGGATTATAGCTCAGCCTTTAGCACCTGGTGCATTATAAGTACTACATGGACATTACTATTATTATAACTGTCTGCTTTAAAGAAGACCCTGTCAGCATAAATGTTAGCATTCCACTTTTCTAGTAGGGTTGTCTTGCTCTGAAAAATAGAAAAGGGAGAAAGTTAAGGTAATGGCACTCGTGGGCTCTGAACCCCAAAGGGCTAGGCATCTTGTTTTCTGCCCGAATGCTCACTGTGTTGCAGACAGTTTGAGGGGGCAGTAGAGGGGGCAGGGAGGAGGCTGCAGCAGGAAGAGCTGAAGCACTCATTGGGGTCAGTGTAGAAATGCTCTCTGGGTCCCCGCTGGCTGCTGAGGTCATTGCCGCACTGAATAATTAAGCAGGCTGGTTCCTTGCTTCTGCTGGATGGAGAACTGGGTCAGGCTCTGCTCCTGAGTCCCCAGGCACCTCTGATGGAGCCCACCGAGGTGCTGCATTTGGAAAGCACTTCATTGTTTTCACAGACGAGCCATGGCAAATAAAGCCTGATTTCATTTCAGTTTGTGTCTGTGATGACAGTGATCTGCATTCCCACATGTAATGACCACGAGCACCGAATTACTACGGCAACATCCAGGGAAGATACTTTGAACCTTGAAAAGCCTATGCATTCTTAGAACCGACTCTCTGCAAGTCATCTGAGGTCACAACCCTTTGCTTACTGGCTGCACTATTTCTCAGCAAAGTGTGGGCAGTCCAAAGTCCTGCCTCCAGGCAGAAATCAGGTCCGTGCTGTCTCTAATGCCTGAAATGAAGGGGCAGAGGGCTGGTCTTAACTCCTAGGGAAACGTCCAGAGTATAGGATATCAAATGTAATGAATGTAACCTAAATAGCTACATTATTCTGACCACCAACAGGAAACAGAACAAGGGTCCATCACCGATCATAGGTGGGTCTATGATTATTTAAAAGGTCCTTCCTCATAGTCACATAGAGCAAGAATACATGTGGTTTTTTCCCCACCTGCCCCTGAGGGCGCAGATGTAAAAGGTCTATGCAGAGCAGCCAGCATCGCTGAGCTCTTAGAGTCCAGCTGAGGAGGCTTCGATCCCAGCCACATGTCCTGCAGAAATCCACGTGTCCAACCCAAAGTCCTGCCCCTTCCCTGGGACATTTATTTCCTTTAAGTTGACTTCCTGTTCTCCACTCTGAGGTGTTTGCCTGTTGCTTTTCTCTGCCAAGCATCTCTCCAGGGGAGGGCACACCCTTCTCCTTTAATTCCCCCTGACCCCACCAGCCATCTCTTTGTCACTGGCTTCTGCTGGCGCAGTGGGGGTGACGTGGAGCGGGTGACATTTGAATTGCATCAAAAGCAGTTCCTGGCTTTCAAAACTGGGTATTGGACCACCTTCATCCTTACAAGTCACTCAGACTTGGCGGCCACTCAAGGCTGGGCTTCCCCGGAGGTTGTGTGGCCCTTTCTCTCTCCCCAATTTCCTTTTCAGACCCATTTCTTCTGTTTCCCCTAAATTCTTGATTTTTTTAAGTCTTTTTTTCTAAGATTTTATTTATTTATCTTTAGAGGGGAAGGGAAGGAGAGAAGGAGAGAAATATCAATGTTTTCCCTAAATTCTTGATCACTTAACCATTTTCTCATTTGCTTCTCAAAAAAGAACTCTGATGCCATCTAGTAGGCTTTTTCTACCCCAGCCCACGTGTCTGAATGGACATCAGTGAGAACTGTGGTACTGCACCTCCCTGGAATTCTTCTAAAGTACTTTGTGGTCTCAGAGACTTTGGGAAGCTGGTGAAAGTGGTGTCCAACCATTTGGCGTCTCTGAGCCACACTGGAAGAAGAAGAGTTGTCTTGGGCCACACGTTAAATGCATTGAGACACTTAATCACAAAAAGTCTAATATGTTTTAAGTAAATTTACGATTTTGTGCCGGGTCCCATTCATAGGCACCCTGGGCTGCATGCGGCCCACAGGCTGTGGGTGGACACCCCTGCTAGACACGCTTTCCATAAGATGCAGATACACACATAGCCTTGCATATGTCTTCGGGAACTTCCAGAAACCCATCCATGGATCTCCCCAACCCTCAGCAGGCCCTGCGTCTCTCTCTGTCCCCCAGCCACCCAAGGTTTATCCTCATTGACGCTTGATCACTAGTTGGGGAAACGGAACAGAATTGACTGGCCGTGGGCAACGTTCCCCAATCCAGATACGTCTGGCGGGGATCAGATTCCTCAAGAAGACAGTGCTCAGCTTCTCTCAGCTGTGCCCTTGGGCCAGGCCCTATAAAGGAGCTTAGCACAAACCATCCCACTAATCATGCCAGGCCCTGGGAGGTTGGTACCACTGTCTTCACTGCAACGGAGGAGGCAACTGGGGCTAACCACAAGTAGGTGACGTGGCTCGGCTCACACCACTAATAAGTGGCCAATCTGGGATTTGGTCCCAGGTCAGTGACTTGAAATCCCAGGCCCTACGTCACTATGCTCACTGCCCCTCCCCTACTTACCGTTGTGCCTTACTCGTCATGGTCCACGTCCATGGAGCCGTGTGACCTTTGGTGTCGCAGCTAAATGAATATGCCCTTCCAGCTGGAAATACGACTCAGAGCAGAGTGTTTGCTCTGTTGGGCTCATCGGTGTGTCTTCAGTACCTGGCGAACAGTAGGTGTCGGTAAATATTTGCTCAGTAAATGAATCCATCCATCCCACAAGGCTCCGCTCAACACCGAATCCTCCAGGAAGCTGCTATCACCCCCTCTCTCTGAGTTAAAAAGACTCCTCCTCCCGTGAGCGCTCAGCATGTGTGTGTCTCTGTGCCCCTGATTCACGTTGCCGCATCATAGATTCCCACCTCACGCCTACTCTGATACAAGCTTCTCAAGAACAGGCTGTGCCTGACTCATCTCTCTGTGTCTCCAGGAACTAATAGGCACTCAATAAATGTTTACTGACTTGAATGCAGTTGTTATTGTGCTGCAGGGTAATTAGGCTTAAGTGGTAAGTAATTCCTATGAATGAGTGTTAATTAGGATTACATTTGTAATGCTAGGCCAAACTGTAGCTTTTCTCTGTGAACTTTTTTAGTTTTTAATATCTATAATTTAGTGTTGCAATCGACTCTAAGATCATGTACCTTTTCGTCATTATCCCTCAATAGTTCTAAGCATCGGCCCATTCTGGGCATTAAATGCGCTGCTTGGCGGACATTAGCTTATTTACGCACCATCTTCTCTAGTGCTGTGCAGCAAGGCTGGCTCACTGGGTCGAGGTGAGGTCCATGCCCTACTCTTCCATAGCTCCAGTTCCCTCATCTCTCCCTTCCCTCGCCCCTGCCCCACCTTATGGTTGAGGAACCAGGCCCCCAAGTTTTCTGCCAGCATGTCCTCATCTTATTTGCCCTCCTTAAAGCTCTGGGGAAGGAAAAGCCAAATGCCCGTGGGAAAACAAAGAATGAAATAAGCGTCTCCTGGAGCCAGAGAAGAGAAGGAAGTGAGCGTCTGCTGAGGGTCTGTGACGTACTCGCCGCTTTACCCTCCTCGTTTCCTTTGGCTCTCCTAGTGTTATTATCATGCTTAACTGAGTCAGCTTAGATTGGTGGAGGCTGAACACCTGCCGGTGGGTATGCAGGAACGTGAACCCAGGGCTGTCCGGCCATGGAAACCGAGGCTCTGCGCTGTGTTTCTTCTGCACGTATTCTAGGAAGAGGTTCACTCCAGGCAGATGTCTCCATTGAAGTAGAATTCAAAGAAACAGAAATTACTAACAGGATGTGTGTTTCGATTTCAGTGCAGAGGAGGAGAGAACACATGGGAGAGAAGGAAGCCTCAGGCTAAGAGCTGGGTCCCTTCTCATCCAGCCACAATGCTGGTCCCTTCAATGCCCGTAATAACTGACCACAGCACCAGGAGCAGCTGCAAACTCGTTTAGGCCAGCTGGTCCTCACAGCATGTGCCAGGCTGTTGTGCGGCAGGTGATTTTAGTATGGATGTTTTATGATGCGGAAACCGAGGCACAGAGAGGTTCACAAACTTGCCCCAGATAGTAAGATCACAGATAGTAAGTTCGCAGTCCTGGGATTTGAACCCAGACCTTACTTTCAGGACCAGTCACGGGCACAAATTGATTTGGGGTGAGGAAAGGGGCCGTCTGTCCACATCAGTGGCTCTCCAAGTGTGGTCCCCAGTCCCACGACTTCAGCATCACTTGGGAGCTGGTTAGAAATGCAGGTTCTTGGGCCTTACCGTCACCTGCTGAATCAGAAACTGTGGGGATGGGTCTCAGTTTTCTGTCTTAACAAAGCCCTCTAGGTGGTGTGTCCACACATACCATGAACTACAGTGCCCCCGCTCCCCTCCACATGCTAGCCTTGGCTGACATCTGTTAAACTGGAGAAACCTTTAAAATCCACACATAGAAAAGAGTTAACATTTATCGGTAATAATAAGCCTTTATTGAGTCCTTACTATATGCCAGGCAGTGTGCTCTGCCCTTGGCCAACAGTATCTCATTTGGTCCTCACACTGAGTGCTTCAGTATGGGTGCTGCTGTTACTCCCATTTCACAAATGAAGAAGCTGAGACTTCGAGACCCAGAGGGACTTTCCCAGAGTCAGCAGCCGGGAAACAGCAGGGTTAGGGCTGCATCCAAGTTCATCTGATGACAGAGTCCATGCTCTGAGCCCTCCCTCTTTGTCGCTGCTTTGGTTAAGAGCTGCTGAAGAATGAGCATCAGTCAAAGTGCAAATATTGACCTTTATTCAAAAACAAAACTGAAAAGGCACTTTTAAACGCAGGTTTATTAAATATTTTTAACTCTTCTCATACTCTGAAGGAGTGTTTATTCCCAGAGGTGATTAGTACAGAAAGCATTCACTACCCCGTTGAAGGAAAAGTGATAGTGGCTATAAACCTCCATGGCCACACGGGGGCGGCAGCAAACAGCACAGGTTTGTCTTTGCTGCTCCACATTGCAGAAGGAAGCCTCACTCGCTCCCTGGTCTCCGTTTTCCCCCATGCACCCAGTTTTCGTTTACTCAGGTGGTGAAGCTTTCCAAATCAGAAACTAAATTGCAATAGCAGGATTGCACAGGGAAATTGCTTAAAATAAAATCATTTTAATAATATATTTAGGGCTCTTTATCAGCATGACAAAACAATATACTGAATGCGCTGTGGTGGGATTAGTTATCCACTGGCATTTCTTAGCCAAGAAAAACACCCTTGATTTTTCATCAGCTGGTTTAGTTCGAAATCCACGTGTTCTTGGACTCAGGTCCAAAAGCAGCCAGTATTTTTTTTCCTTTCTTATCATTAATACTTTTAAAAACATTCATAGCCTTTTTGAATATTCAAAATCCTGTAGGATTTTGTAGTAGGCAATTAGAGAAAATGAAGAAATATGTTCCTGGCTTCTAGTCTTACGGGCATCCACAGTAACACTGGTTTCTTAGGTGCCACCCTCCGCCTCCCCCGCACCTCCGCCAGGGACCACCAAGATGCCGGGCGCAGAGAGCTGCTGTTGATTTTGAACCCCATTTCCACGTGGGCACTTCTCAGTACCCAAGGCTATTTCCATACCAGAGGCTGAATGCACTGGAACTTTGACTACAGTGACAATAATAATTTATTAATCAAGCTGGGACACTTGAGAATAAAAGAAGCTGTTTTTAATAATTTTGCGTAACAACAAGCATAAACTACAGCCATCCTGGGGACAGTCGGAACGCGTGGTCACCCTGACTACAGACGTCTGCCCCTTCCATTCCCCCTTTGACTCCGCCCACTAAGGTTTATGTGGCACTGCGCCCGTTTTCTCTTCCATCAGCAAATATTCATCGAGTGTTTTCTACGTGCTGGATTCTCTTGCTATTATTACATTATTTTCTTGTGAGAACCCTCTGAGGTAATGATTGCTATTCCTGTTTTTACAAGTAAAAAAAAAAATTGGGACTTTGTGAACTACCCGCCCACGATCACAGCCCCAGCAAATCTAAGAGCTGAGGTTTGAACCAGGGGCTCCCTACGGTAGAGTCTTGCACTCCAGACTGTGCTGACAGCGCTGTCGGTGTTCTGGAGGCTTCTCTGTGGGGCTAGTCCCCCCTGGCCCTGGCCCTGCAGTAAAACGTCAGCCGCAGGGCGGAGTGGCTAGGAGTGGGAGCCCCGAGTCAGGCCGCCTGGGTTTGAATCCTGGGCCTACCTCTTAATGGCCTTGTGCTTCACTCACTGTCCTCATCTATAAAATGGGTTTAGTTAACTGAGTATCGACCTCAGACGGTTGAGGTGAGGGTGAAATGAGTTAATATCTTTCACATTTGAAGGTTGCTTGTATGTTCTGCTATTACAGTAGATTGGAGTAACATAAATGTTCTCCACATAAAGAGAGTGTCTATTTCTTTCCCAGGCAGGACAGGGGTGTGGAACTGGTAGGTAGAGACGAAAATGGCAGGGTGGGGTCAGTGGTTGCGTTATGATTTTACTGACTAGGGACTGAGCCGGGAACCAGCAGAGGAGGGGGGTTAGAGAGCAGCACAGTGCTCCCTAGAGAAGCGGGGAGGAGCGCTTCTGGGCTCTGGCCAATGAGGTCGGTGCATCTTACCGAAGTGAAGAATGTGTGCCGTCTCACGCGCCTGGGCCACGGCGGGCCTGCCCGCCTGGAGAAACACAGCGTGGTCTGGGACTAACGAGGCGGAGCCGCGGCGGGGCAGGCAGGCCAGCAGCTAAGAGCCAGCTCGGCTGCTGACCAGAGCAGGCCCTCTTTGGTCACAAGCCATCCCAGTGCCTGTGGGCTTTGTTTCTCCTCCGAGCAGTTGCAGTGTAGTGGACACTCACCCGCAGCCGATGTGGGACGGCATCTCCCGGAGCCTCTCCCCGGGGGGCGGGTTCTGAGGAGCTTTGCAGTCATCACAGGGACAGCCTTCTCCCTTCGGTGAATCCGTAAAGTGTGCAGCATCAGCCTGTGGCAGCGGCTCTGCTCCAGGTGGTTCGCGGGCAGGCACCTCAGCGCTTCTCCCTGTGGGATGTGCGGATCCCGTGCACCATGCTCGCACCGTGCTTACGGAGATTGTCCTTGGCATTTGGGGGAGGGGGTTCCCTGAGAAACTGTGACTATCAACGTGGGAATGAGCCTGGGTCTGGAGGCCAAGACGGGGAAGGTGGAACTCAACTGAATGGGGTCACTTTGGAGCCGTTTGCTGCTTTCCCTCATTTCACTGTGGCGTTCCCCTTGGGAAACTGTAAGATGCCTCCTCTCCTATGAAGGTGACGTCTCCAGCTGAATTGCAGCTTGGGAGGGGCCCTGGCCCCCAGGGGGATCAGGAACCCCAGCCATGGGGTCAGGTGAGGGACCCCGTTGCAGCCACCAGCCACCCTGGCAATGACAGCAGGGCAGATACTGCAGCAACATCTCCCCACCCCTGCACCCTGTCCCAGGGATTCCTTTCTTTATTATACATCTTCGGGTGTTTTACTTGCTGCAATTTGCACATAATGCTTTTTATATGTTTTTTAAAAATGGAATAAGTGAACTTTAAAAAGACGAGGAGCGTCATCCCCAGACGCCTCTAAGTGAGGAAGGAGTACGTGGACGTGTGCTCTGAGGTGGCTCTCAGGCCCGGCTGATCCGCAGGCCTCTCGGGGTCTGCGCTGACCACGTGTGGGACCCTCAGTCTCCTGCCCGGAGAGCACGTGCTCCCCGGCCCCCTGCACTTCTGGGAGTCAAAGAATGCCTCTTGCCTCGTTGTCACCAAAGTGCCCAACATGGCTCTCCTTCACTTTCTCTCCTACTGTCCTTTCCTCGCTGCTGACAACTAACAGAGCTTAGGGGGGTCGCACCTCTCACTATTTAAAAAAAAAAACCTGCCTTTTAATAGATAGAAGAACTTAGAGATTTTTCTGTGTCCATTAGTCCTGTAACTCCACTTCTAGTAATCTATTCCAAAAAAACACCCTGAGTACATACTCAGAAAGCTAGACAAGAAGACATTTATCACCACGTTTTCTAGCAGCCAAGAAGTCACAAATTAATTTCCCAATGACGAAGGATTAGATGACCGACCATTACAAGGCTGTCAGAGACCCATTGGGCAGGCCTCACAGGGGGCTTCAGGGAGAGCCCCCATTGACCGACCTGTGACTGGTGAGTGACCCCGTGCCCTCTCTCTTCCAGTGTTTCGCTGTGCGCTCGCTGGGATGGGTAGAGATGGCAGAGGAGGACCTCGCCCCCGGGAAAAGTAGTGTCGCCGTCAACAACTGCATCCGGCAGCTTTCTTACTGCAAAAACGACATCCGGGATACAGTCGGCATTTGGGGAGAGGTAAGGAGCCCTGGAGTGTTGAATGGCAGGCTTGGTTCTGTTCCGCGGGGCCTCACGAAAGCCCCGAGCCCTGTGGGCTGCGCGTGGTACTGAGGGGCGCTGCAGGCTCATACCAGGCACATTTTTCCACTGAGGCCGGCAGTGTAGGTGGCATGCATGCCACGATCTGCCCATCAGCGCTGTGGGGCCCCAGGGAGGACAGGGCCCTGGGAGAGAACGTCCCTCAGTGTCTACATAACAGGGCCCAACCCCAGATCTCTGGGTCCCCAGGAATTCACTGTGGGCTGGGCTTTAGGGCCCAGAAAACCCCTTACATGTGCGTGCAGATTGGGCATGCGAGGACATGAGAGCAGTTTTCTGGGAAGCTCACAGGGGGATGTGACCCCCACACGTGCACAGCAATATTGATGCCGCTGCTCTGAAAGTTGGAAAAACCATCCTTTATAACAGTCTTCTTTGTTTACAACCTGAACATCAACATTATACATGAGTTTTGAAATTGATACCTGTATATTCTTTCTCACTTAGAACAAAGTAATTCCCCTTTGAAATATTAGCAGAGATAGTTTCGGAAAGGAGAATAAGTATGAATATGAAATACCTGTACAAATCATATGAAATGGGATAAGCCAGTCCCTACTGTGCTCGGAGACCTGTTGAACAAGCGTATCGGGAGCATTTGGAACAGTGTTGCTACGTGAGCAACTTGGTCCCTCCCAGTGAACAGAGCGTCTGCCGCCTGTGGGAGAACCAGTTGCAGTTTTGAAGCCAGACCAGCCCAAAGAAAGTGCATCAGTGACCTCAGTGAGGGGGCACTTGACCTCACTGTAGGTCACGTGCTGAAAGGCATGGTTAACACACTGGGCGAGATTGTCAGCCACAACAAGCCCTTCAGAGTCTGTTAGCACCACCAGGTGTTTGCCCTGAAGCAGCTGCACAGAAGGGGGCTGCCCGCCCATGGGCATTGTAGGGGGGCCTTCCGCTAGTGGGTCTGGCTGAAGACCTCCTTTAGGCTGCAGGCAGTGCTTCATTCCCGGTGGGCAGGGACGGAGAGAGGAAGGAGGCACCAAGTCCCTGGCAGCTCTCAGTTGTCTCAAAGCCCATCACCTGGCTCCCCGAGGGCAGCCTGGCGCCTGCTCAGCTCTCCGCTTCCCAGCCCTCAGTGGCTATGCGGCTCCCGAGCACTGCTGAGTGGCAGCCCTCAGCTGAAGCCTGGAGGAAAGGCGCCCGGGGTGTAGCTGAGGGGCAAGGGGGGAGGGCAGCTTGGCTCCCCGTGGCTCCTCGAGCTGCTGCTCAGCTACTGCCCAGTTACCCAGCATCCATGAGGTGTTGGGCCGCTGGGTCTCTCCAGGACTGCACCTCAATTGGAGTTAATCTGCAAACTAGCTAATTTAGAGTTGGCTCTTTGCCCAAGGTCTGGACACAGCTGTGTCCTTGAAGTGGCCACAGACAGACAGAAGCCCTGCCCCACAGCAAGCGGAATGATAACAAACCCAGCTGTTGGGGCAAGTTAGAGAGGTCATGAGCCAGGTGGCCTTGGGCATGTGGCATTAACGTCTGAGGTGTGGTCAAGGCATGGAAATGTCAGCTGTGGTGCCACCAGGAAATGTCACAAAGCTGTTGCTGCCATTCGCCAGCCCAGTTGCGCAGGTGTGGAGCCAGGCGGACGTGGAGAAGACAGGGCGTCGCTGTGGGTCCGAGAAGGCCCTTGGGTTGGTGGGGGCTGCTGCGGGGGTGGGGGTCTGGCGGGAGGGGAAGGAGCGGGGAGGGCGTGGTTCTCAGGTGATGCAGTGTGGAGTTAGTAAAAGACCAGAGTCTCCAGAGGACCCACCATTACCCTTTTTTCTTAAAGGTTCAGAAGTGTAAATAATTAAAAATGAGAGCCGGCTAGAAAGCAGGCCAGGGACACATTTCAGAGGACTTGGAGAGGGAGGGAGAAATTTGGGGTGTGAGGGAAATGTGAAAGATTTATAAATATTTTACTCAGGAGAGGGGCTTTCTCCCTTAGGAAAACAAATCGCAGACCCCAGGGGTGGCTTCTTTTGATCGTTGAAGCGCCGCCCCGGGGCAGCCACAGACCCTGCAGGCTGCGTGCCTCACGAGGAAGGTGATGTGTTTTCTCGTTGAATCCAGGGCAAAGACATGTACCTGATCCTGGAGAATGACATGCTCAGCCTGGTGGACCCCATGGACCGCACCGTGCTGCACTCGCAGCCCATCGTGAGCATCCGCGTGTGGGGCGTCGGCCGCGACAACGGCCGGTGAGTGCCCTGGGGTGGTGCGGTCGCTTGCCACCTCACCAGTGCCCCGGTTTTAGCTTAACACCGAAGCGTGGTCTCAGTGTTACTGCACTTCACTGAATTTGCAACGACAACAGACTTTCTTTAGAAATGTAAAAAACTACAGTATATCTCTATTTCCCACCTCATAAACCCTCCACGCTACTTCCCTTCCTGGCGTCTGTACCTCAAACCTTTGGTCACTTCTGCATCCTGCCTCTGATTTCTGCCCATTTCTCCTCCTGCTCATCCTCACTCATTAAGTTCCCAGCTCACCGAACCCTCTCGTTCCGCCTTCCCCCCTCTCTGCAGTCTATTTTAATCCTCTGTTTCACTCGGTTGAGTCTTGGCCATTTCACACACACCCCTATTGGTACTTTGTAGGGGGCTTGCGTGAAGGGAGCGCTTGCATAGCCTTGAATCACAAGAGCTAGATCAGCAAGTGACGATCACCAGGAGCTTCTGGGGCTTGGGGTTGGCTCAGCTTTTTTAGGCCATGAAACATCTGGTCATGTCAAAATCCCATTCAATGTGTGTGCATGGTTTTTTTTCTGAAATTCTGCTAAAAATCTGCTATTTACAGAAGTGCTTCTTACTTAGATGTGTTGTGAGTTATCTGTTCTTCAGGATGACTGGAAGCAAGAAAGTTCTGATTTTCCAATACCAGAACTGCCTTACTAAAGTAAGAAAGCTATGAGTTAGCTTTTCTAACTAAAAATCGGCAGTTATCGCTGACAACTCGGATGCCGTTGTTAAGTAATGGGGCTACATTAAATGCACCTAACTGTTGAATTACAGTTGACCCCACGGTCCACATGAACCCAAGCGGTTCAAACCCGCGTCGTCCAAGGGTCAACCATATTTTCTATCTGCAGGTGGAAATTGGAGTGAATGCCGACTTAAGTTACATGTAGATTTTCGTCCACTCGGGTGGTCGGGGTCCCTAACTCCTGTGTTGTTCAGGGGTCAACTGTACATTTAATCTCTGGCAACTCTCCATGTACCTGAAGTTCTCCTAGAATTTAGGGATGAGCTGTAGGATGATTAGCTATGGCTTCACTGAAAAGGGCCGAGAACATTGCAAAGGCAGATGAAAACCCCAGACAGCGGAGAGGTGGCTCCCTGGGCTCCACTTTTGGGCATTCTGGTTTATTAAAGCGTGCGGTCCTCTCCAGAGGGCTCTGCCTTGGGTTACGCCCCAGCCTCGGTCTACCAGGCTGGGCATTCATGGCTTTGATAGCGTTTTGATTCAGTTGCAAGTTCTAAGCCAGAAAGGAAAATGGTGAAGCATTCATCAGTCAGAGAACATTGCTGGGACCAGACTCAAGAAACGGTCTGTCAGAGAAAGGCGAGGTGTCCTCTGACTGCCAGCGGGATAATCCTTCCAGGGAGCACAGCTGTGTCTTCGAGCTTTTGTAACCGAGTGACGAGTGGTGACAGCTGGGCCAGGTGCTCTGGGGCACGAGTGGCTAGATTGAACGCGCACACCTGCCACTCACTTGCTGGGCAGAGCCGTAGCACTGAAGTTGCTGCATTGACAGGAATTGATTAATTTCTACAAGGGAAATACCTGATAATGTTTGCTCTTCATTAAAAATGTTTAGCCTTGATGGAAGGGTAGAAGATGCTTGATCCTTCCCTGGTTCCTGTCCTCCAAGTTTGTTTTTTAAGGCAGGAGCCAAGGTGAAAATCATTGTATACCGTACAGGTACAGCTAGGTGGGGCTGTGTTTTCCTAAGGCTGTGAGCGAGTTCACTGATGAGGTTTTCAGCCCAGTCCTTCAACCTGAAGCCAAATGCTACCTGCTCGGGAAGAAAAAAGTGGTTCAGACTCTAGTTGACTAAATTATTCAAGCTCTGAGCCTCAGTTTCTGCCATCTGTGAAGTGCAGATCATAATAAGGACCACACAGCACGTGTATATGTGCCTGTGTGTGTACAGTAATTGGCACAGGGGCGGGGTCATGGCAAATGTTAATGAATGTTAGTTCTTGATTTGTTAAAGCAATAGACTGGACACTAGCTAGCAGATGCCTCTAATTATAGGGCTTCCTTTCAAACACAGGGCGGGCCAGACCTCAGGGAGGTTTCAGGAGCAGATTCTCATTGGATGCAGAGGAGGAGAGGCTGCTCCAGGTACTGTGAGTTCAGGTGTCCTACAAAGCAGGTCGAGCCTGCCACCCTCTGCTCGCCAGTGGTGTCAGTGTACATTAGGTTCCATGGCCTTGGGTCTGCTTTTGAGAGGTGGGCTGGATTTACCCCTGTGCTTTAAACCACTTCTTACTCTTGCTCAGTGTTAGCAGAGGAGTGTAACTTAGAAATTCACTCAGGGTTCCCTCCCCGCTGTCAGAACCTCTGCAAGCTCCAGGGGTGGGAGGGGGCCTTCGCTGGACTGCAGGAAGTCAAAAAGTGTGTTTGCCAGAGGAAGGTTCTTTTTGTCTCCACTGGTCCCTGAGTTTTCACTCCCTGGAAGAAGGGGACTTTGTATTCCTGCCTTTTTAACTTTTTTTTTTGCTTTTGGTCCTTTTATTTTTTTTAACAGCAATTTACAAGAGCAAATTCAATTTGTAAAGCTGCAAAGGAAAGGGGTTTTCACTTTGCATGCATAAAACATAAAAATGTTTCATTTTGCTTGTGAAAATGACTCTATTTCACACTCTCCTTTGTAACTTTCCTTGCTGAGAAAATGGCATCTCTTAGGGGACTCCTTGATGTGGTTAAAATGAAAAGAAATATATGTACACCAGAGTCTTGAATGGCACAGCACCGTTCTAGAAATTCTGAGTGCTTCACTAAGCTGTATAATTTCAGAATTTATAAAGTTATTTTGGGTTTAGCATTTTCTTAAGATTTTCAAGTGGTTTTGATTGCCTGAAGCAATCCCTTTTGGAGTAAATGTTCCTTGGGTGAGGTGGTGATCTGGCTGTGATGCCCCCACTGACCCCCAAACTTGATTTGGAGAAACTTCTCATTATGCAGGAGTGCAGTCCCATCAGGTGTCGGTCCTGGGTGGGGGTACTGCCTGTTGCTCCATGGGGCTGAAGTTTTTGTCTTGCTCCTGAGTCATGTCTGCCTTTGGCATTCCTCGGAGCACATTTGTGTTGTTGCCCGGCAGGGGGAGGGCTGGCTCCCTCTGCCCTCTGGGCCATTCTGTGTTCCGGTTCCTCCTGATCTCAGCGAGGTTACAGGGGATGGCTCCCGGACATGGCGCATGGTGAAAGGGGCATCGTGAGCCTCGGATTTCCAATCAAAGACATCACTGGGGAGCACCCAGACTGACCTGCTCTGCTCCCACCCTCGTCCTTCTGGGTGGGAGTGACTCCAGGCCTTAAAGCTGGCTGGCATTTTGCCCCTGGTGCCTGGGGCAGGTGACCAAAGTGCCACTTGTCATCTCATCTCTGTGGGCCTGCCAGGATGCCTGTCCAAGGCTGAGGGGGTTGGGGAGTGTTCAGGGACCCATGCTGATGCCTGGCCACAGCTGTCTTTTTACTCATTAGGGCCCTGGGGAGAGCTTTTTCCTTATGCTTTTACTGAGGAATCAGAAGCAAGCAACATACTTTCTGAACATAGGGGACTGTTACTAGGGGCTTCTCTCCTCTGTGGCAGCTATGGTCCATCCTCTGGGCAGTTGCCAACGGGCAGCAGAGGGTGCTGGTCCCACCTGCTTCCCTTGAGAAAGGCAAATGGGTGGGCGGTATAGTCGGAGGAGTTCTGACCCCTAAGTGGGGGTCTCCCCCAGGATTTCCACGGCAGTGGAGCACTAAGGAGGTGAGATGTGCACAGGCTTTCCTTGAGGGGGAAAAACCCTCTAGGGTCCGTGGGGAAACTGAGGCCTTCTCGGAGATCTTCTGCACTGATGCACCCCGGGAGCCTCCAGGAGAGCATTTCCGGACTTGCCGGGAACCCTTTCCTTCCTGGAAATGCAGGCAGGGAACAGACCGGGAAATGCTGCTGTGGTCGGTCAGCTCGTCCATTTAAATTAGTGACAACAGTAGATTGCTCTCTCTGCTTTTAAGGGGAAAATGGAATTACTTTTCATAAGCAACCACCATAAGATGCAGAGCCCACTGGCCTGCGCGGATGCAGATCGGATTCCCTCGCCATCACCGGCAGCCACCACGGCCACCGCTCGCACGGGCTCCTAGGGCGAGCTTCCTTGTGTGGACCCTGCGGTGCCAGCACGCTCACACCCGGGGCCTAAAGCTTGCAGTTCTAGGGGGTGTTTTACGCGTCTCCTCTGTCTTTGATGAGTAATTTTTAATACAATTTTATCATGCCATAGACTATTCATAAATTTTAGAATGGGTTTATCTTTGATTAACTGTTTTCTCTAGTTAAGATCTCAGGAACTTTTACCTAAAGAATAGAGTGTCAGGTGTACAGAATATTTTTTCCACTCCTCCTCGGATATTCCCAATCGGTTTTTCCTCACAGGCCCCTGGTTTAAGGTGTTCTAGGGCTGTTGCCACAGGGTGTTCCTGCTCTTTTCCTGGCTAGTATTGTTTTGTTGTTTTGTTTTGATTTCTTTCAAAAACAGTGTTCAGTTTGAAGGTGGATTTTGCATGGAGGGTCCCTGAGTAACACTGAGGTAGATTAGTTAAAATGTACAAAACTTTATCTTACGGGGTTTTAAATTGAAAAGGTGGTTTAGTCACCAGAGTCTTTCATCCTCTCATTGTAGAGATTGAGAGACAGAGGGTGTGATTTACCCCCAGGTGGCTGGTCCCGTCCTGGCAGGGCCCGCACAGACTCCTGGGACTCCCCTGCCCCGAGAGGACGCATCCATGTTCCTCCCGACAAGGGCTGATGGAGGGTCAGGATAACCCGGTCAGCAGAGGGGCCGCTACAGGGCCTTTTCCCTGTCCTTAAAGATTGGCTTCTTTTTTTTTTTAACTATATATATATTTTTTATTTTTATTTTAGATTATTCAGTACAGTTTCAATCTTTTATTCCCATTCCAGCCCACCCACCCATCCCTCCCCACCTCCCTTCCATTTCCAAGCCCCGTAGTTTTGTCCATGAATGGAATTCTATGCAGCTGAAAGAAAGGAGCTCATACCCTTTGCAACAGCATGGATGGAGCTAGAAAGCATTATGCTAAGCGAAATAAGCCAGGCAATGAAAGACAAATACCATATGATCTCACCTTTAACAGGAACCTAAACAACAAAACAAAGAAACAAGTAAATTATAACAAAGGACACTGAAATGGAGGAGGGGATGTCAGTGACCAGAGGGGAGAGGGGAGGGAATTTCAGGGGAGAAGGGAAGGGTTTACAGGAAAGATTGGCTTCTTAATTGAGGAGAAAAGACCCAGGTGTGAATGGGAAGCGGAGGTTGACAAACGATGGCCTGGAGCTAAGAATGGCCTTAGTCTTTAGTGGGCTGTTGAAAAAAAGAGAAGTGAGCAGAATGGAGACGAGGGGGACCCACACGGCAAGACTGGCTCTTTCCCGGGCAGGACCAGAGCAGCGATGCACTCAGAACGGGATCGGGGATCTCCTGGCTGCTGTCGGAAGTCGTGGAAAGGGCAGAGCGCTTTCCTTTCCTACCTGTGTCTCGGTTCTGCCAGCACGACCGGGGTCCCTAAGGCACGTTTCTGCTCCTCGAGTTCGCTGCCTCTTGGGCTCTGACTAGGAGGAGACCGCAGGTCTGGAGGAGGAAGAAACTTGCTTCCTGCTTCTGTGACCATCGTCCTAGAAAAACTTCGCTCTGACCCCACCTTGCAGGTTTTCTGACGCTCACAGCGCTGTCCTCTGTTCCCTCAACCCTGCAGGTCACGGCCCTGCCTCGCAGTTGCTGCCTTCACAACAACCTCTCCGTGTTCCCTTTGGCGTTTTTAGTTTCCTAGTGACGGTTCTTTCTAGGCTCTCCTCTCTGTTCAAATGACCCGCATGGTTTCTGCCTCCTGCCTGTAGCCTCCCTGGGTGACCTTCCGGTTGGATTCGAGCTGACTGAGGGAGGCGGCCACCAGGCGCGGTGCAGAGGCGTCCGGTGTCGCTGCTTCGTTCAGCAAGCGAGGGAGTGCCGTTGTCCTTTCAGTTCAGCTACACCGAGTGGCAGGTGACGAGACAGCACTTGTGCTAAGGGGACCTCCTTTCCAAATTGGTAGACGTCAGCAGCAAAGGGTGGTCTGTTGTAGGAGACAGGGATGTGGAGAGAGTGGGCCTCTTCGTCTTTGAGCCAGTCAGCCAGTTATCTCTGTATCTGCTGTGTCGTTGTTTCTTTTCTGAGGATTAATGGGGGGCGGGCGGGTCTCTATGGAGAGTAGGGAGCTTCGTAATGATGTCTAGCCGGATCGGAGGGCTCTGTGAGCCAGACAGGAATGAATGATGGGATTCCCAGATCCGCTGAGGAAAGCTGAGTTTGGGGTTTGTGCTGTCGTGCCTCAGGGAGAAAGGTCTCCAGGGAGACAGCTATAATTCTCTCCCTAGGCTACAATATTAGCTTGGCTTCGAGACTTAATTTCTTTTTAATGCCGGCCCATAGTAAGCAGAGGCATCAGAATTTACTTGACCATTTTGCTGACTTATGGTGTAGTTATATTTTATCTCTTTAGAAGTGGCTTCCTTGCCTTCTATTAATCATGCTGGGATACTTGCGACTACTTTCAGCTTAGAATAACCTTTAAGGAGAGACATGGTTAGTGATCATCCAAGTACAGACTCCCTCAGAGGAATGTGTGAAGGCATTTTCAAGCAGGTCTTTCATAGCGATGCTGTCGCCGTTGGTGAATGTATGAGGATAACGATGTCTTTGGAAGATCACCTCATCCGTTTCGGTAACTGGTTCAGCGCACAGTCCG
>CM052538.1:22174287-22197356 GCA_028533065.1 Trachops cirrhosus | reverse complement strand
AAAGAATAAGTAGCAATGAAGGTAGACAGAAAATAGACAGGGGGAGGGCAAGAATAGTATGGGAAATGTAGAGGCAAAGAACTTATGACACATGGAGTGAAGTAAAGGGGGGGAATGTGGGTGGGAGAGGGTGTTCAGGGTGGAGGGGAATGAAGGGGGGATAATAGGACAACTGTAATAGCATAATCAATAAAATATTTAAAAAAAAAAAAAAGAAATGCGTGTTATGGATTCCTTTAAGAGCAGTCATTAGGTACACGGTCCTTTGAAATAAGTTGGGGGATAAAATAAAGTGGGGGAATCTTACTCATGGTCCACAGCTCCCTGGCCTTTGTTGTCCTGGTTCATCGTGTATCTGAGCTTGAATTGTTTTCAGCTGTATATTTGTCTTTGTGTCCATTGTTTGGCTAGTTTGCATCTGGGTTCTTGCCACTCAGATTGACATCTCTGGACTAGAGCATCAGCATCACCTGGGAGCTTTTTAGGAATGCAGGCCCCACCCAGACCTACTGAATCGGAATCAGCATTTTAACTGTCCCCAGAGGATGCATTTGCACACTGAAGTTTGAAAGGCTCTGATCTATGTCAGGGTCCTGCCCCGTTGGTAACCTTGTTAGGATCAGGTGTGACCCTCAGAATTGTACCCCTGGTGTATTCTCCTGACGTCCATGAATGAGTGTGAGTGCATGCCACTTTGCTAAGAATGAAGTTAATTTATTTATTATTGTATTTATCAATAAATATAAATTTATGTATTAAGCTGAGCTGGTCCATAAATATCCACACTCCCATAAAGAACAGTTGAACTTCAAGGATCTCAGAGTCTAGTGGGGGAAAACAGACAGGCCTAGAGCGTCATACTGTCCAGTGTCTTTATCCGTGTCATTTGACTTCCTTCACTGACAGAGTACTGGTCTCCTTCTAGGTGTACAGCCCACGGGCCACCTGCCTCTCAGTCCTGTGAGTCAGAAGGGATGGTTCTTCTGTGCAAACAGCAGGGGGTTACTCCAAACCTCTCCACTGAGTTACACTCTGGGGGTGAGACCCTGGCATGTTCATTGGAACGATTATTGTGCACACTGTAATGTGAGAACCATTGATTCCCTCAGTGATGATGCAGCAGGATGCAAAGGGATGTTTAAATACAATCTCAAATATTTAAGGAATCATTCAGGGGTTTTCTTGTGCTAAGTTCAGGGAGAGTTTCAAGTGGCCTCTGAGTTCAAAGCTGCTTTTACCTTTGAGTAAAGCAATACATATAGGGATATTTGTGGGTGCTAGTTAAGGATAGTTCAGTTCATATTTATATGTATTTCTGGCAGCGTGTTTCCTAGGAGCAAATTCAAATGCTTTGCTCTACGATGACTTAACAGTGCGCACATTGTTATGACAGTCCTGTGACTTTCTTGTTTAGTGTTTATGCTCATCTAATCAAATAAATTGAAATTGGATTATGGCTGTTACACGTTAGAGCAGTTATTATCCAGTTTAAATGCTGGTCTAAAGGAAATAACATTGATTTTTTTTCTGCGCTTCTTGGGAGCATCATAGGTTATTGGTATGCTGGTCAAATTTTTAATTAGGTTTGTACAGAAGAAAGAAAGATTAGTGGTTGGGGTTTTTTGTTTTCTTAATGTTGTATGTAAATAAACTAATATTTTATTTTAATTAGGGAGTCAGGTGATTTTTAAAAATTTGATGATCTGCTTCCATATTTTTATTTAAAGCATGTCAGGCTTTTAAAGTGGATAATAATTTTAAGGAACATTTTTATTGTTAGAAAGAGGAAAAGAAAATAATAGAATAGAATACCATTATAACACTCAGTTACAGCTACCTTATTTTTCAGGGAATGCACTGTAATATTTACCAGAATTTTGTACATAACTGAACCTATCTTTCTATAAACCAAACCTTTTTTTTCATTGCCTTCCTTTTGCAATCACCTTTTGCAGACTTACTGTGTATAAGCACCATGCCTAATACTAGGATTCAGAGTTCATCTAACGAAGGTCCTTCACAAAAACGTATGTTCAATACCGCTGACTGCTCCGAACCCACAGCAATGAGCCAGAGAACACAAAGCCAAAAGTGGCAGGCCTGGGGAGCAGGGGAAAGCTTCATGGAGGAGGTGACATTTGATCTGGACCTTGACTCAGAAGTTGGAGTTTGCAGAAGAGAAATATATTCTTGTTGTTGTAAAGGCATTACGTACTGATTGCATTCAGGCTCATTTTAAAAGTACCTATAGAAAAAAATTAATTTATTACCTTTGAAATGTGCATGCTGCTGAAAATACACTGGGAAAAAGTCCACAAGACCACTCAGGTTCTACAGTTTGCTAGAGGGACTCACAGAACTGACTGCGGGCTGTTTCACTCCTAGTCACATGGTTTATCACAGCTGAAGGGCAGGGATTAAAGTCAGCTGAGGGAAGAGGAACCTAGGGCAGAGCCCAGGAAAGGTCCAAACATAGACTTTCCAAACATAGAGCTGCCCTCCCCATGGGTCATGGGCAGCCTGACTTTCCCAGTATTGACCTGTGACGATGTGCCTGGGGCGTGACCAGCCAGGGAAGCTCCTCTGAGCCCTGGTGCCCAGAGTTTTGATTAGGGCTCCATTGCGAAGGCATCGCTGACCGCCCATGGGGCTGAGCTCTCTCTGAGCTCACCTCTCTTCAGAGGTGAGACTGATGCCAAGTGACACAAAGCCCTTACCCTGGATCACATTGTTACACTATCCAGCGTGGCCTAAGACCCCCAGGTAAACAAAAACACTTGTATCAGGTATGATATTCCATGGTCTCAGAGATCACCTCCCAGAAGCCTGGGGGAACGGCCAGACCTCTCTCTGGTCAAGGCTGAATTCCTCACTATACAGAAACAAAACCAGACACTACCATAAATTTACAAAACTCATCATAAAGTGAAAGGAGACAAGACCTATGAAGGAAGAGTCTGGGATGCAGGGTGCTGGGGGATGGGCTGGGCAGTACTGCCAGTTAGGATGCTTTTCCCAAGGAATTGGACTGAGGTCGAAAGGTTGAGAGGAATTAGCCAGCTGAGCACTGCCGTGAAGAGCATTTGAGAAGGAGGAAACAGTCGGTGGAAAGGCTCGGAGGTGGGAAGAAGATGGGGCTGGAGCACAGAGAAAGAGGAGGGAATGTGGTTACAACATTGAATAGAGAAAAAAAATAAGAACCAGATTCCAGGTGGCCTCGGAGACCCTGAATATGACGATGAACTGTGTCTCCAACCGATGTGAAGCCACAGAGAGTTTTAAAGCAGGAGTGTGATGCTCAGATTTGTGATGTGTGTTTTTAAAGGGACGTGTGTGTGGCTGTGAGACCAGCCAGGCCGGGACAAGAGTGGGGCAGTCGCAATGGAGAGACTGTTAGAAGACCACTGCAGCCATCTTGAACGTGGCAGCTAGAACTGGCATGGTGGCAGTGGAGTGGGTAAGGGGGGGACAGCTTTGACGGAGCAGTTGGAGGCAGAGCTGGTGGGACTTAACATGCCGGCCTGCCTAGCAGACCCTCAGCTGTCCACATTGTGCTGTCCCCTGTGGGCATCTGGCAGCCCCATCTGATGTGTTGCTTCTACTCTGCTGCAGGCAGCGAATCAGACAACCAAACTGACTAGAATTATGCGTAAGGAAGGAAGGGCAGCATCTGAACGCGTGACACGTGTAACAGTGAAATTGGTCCATGCCTCCAGACTTGGTGATGTCTGTTCTGGCTGCTGAAGCCCAAGCCTCAGATCCCACCCCACCCCCACCTCCAGTCTGGGCTGTGTTCCAAACGTTTGTGGTTGCCAGAGCAGTTCGCTGTACACAACTCTTCTAGAAAGCTGCAGCATTATTGGTCGTGGATTCAGATACACCATGAATTACACCATGCCCCTCCTTTGAAAGACAACCATTGACTAGAAAAGCCTAACATAAAAGTGTCAGCACAGAGCTTAATACGTGTTGAACAAATGAATAGACGTCTAATCCTCTTTAAAATAGGAACATTAAAGAGTTTCCAGTACACCTGTGATGTTTTACTAAACCCAGACAAGACCTCCTAGTTGCATACACCGTTCATTTTCCATGCATGTTTCACTTTTTCTGTTTGTACCTTCATAAAAGGAGTGTATGGAAAGTTGAATGTGGCAGAAAACATGGCTGATGGCCCCTGCCTATTGCACCTTGTTAATTGTTCCATCAAATAACTTACTCTTGACCAGAAACAATTAGAAAGAGGAAGTGCGTTCAGTACACATGCAGAATCTAGTTAGAGACCTTGGATTTTCCTTTCAAACTCGATTTTGGCCAATGGCTGACCACACTCTTATTTAAATGCTGTCGCTTAGCCAACTGGACACTTTTCTGCTTCCATGTATATGAGTTCTCCGCGACAGATGACAGTGTTGGGATGCCAGTGTCATCTTGCCTTCAGATCAGGGTAAATACAAGGTGCCTTAGAGAGGCGGTGATTAGAAAGGTGTGTAGGGGCGAACCACTATTAAGGACGTCGTGTAAACTGGCGGGGAATCTGCGAGAAATACCTTTCAGCTCAGTTCAAAACTTTCTGCCTGCCTGAAAAAACTGTGGGTTGCTTCTGCTTTTCCGTGGCATCGCAGCGGCTTTCTGGCTGGTGGTCGCAGAACGCCCTCCCCTGCCTCCCCTACCTCTCCACCCCGCACAGGTTAGGGCACGGTCGTGTTAGACACCAGAAACCCAGGCCCCGGACGTCAGCTTTCTAAAGAGGTTCCGTAGAGTTAGAATGAACCTCCCAAGTCCTGGGAGTCCAGAAAGGAAAATGTGTTGGTGGTGGGGGTATTCCACCCTTCTCTCGCCCTGGGCCGAGCCTCTGGCAGCTGGGAGTGCCTCGCTGGGCCACCTGGCGGGGGCCACCTGGCGGGGCTGGGCCGGGCAGGGAGTGGGCGGAGTGGCGGCCACGCGCCTCTCCAGCAGCCAATGGGCGGGGGCGGCTGCGGGTGAGTAGCGTGGGCGGGTAGGACTCTGGGAGGCGCGGACGCCACTCGCTTCAACTTGAGACCGAGAGAACGTGCCGATGCTGGTGTGAGCGAAAGCTCCAGGCTAGCGGGTCCGGCACGCCTGGCCTCTTTCCTGCGCCGGAGGCGGCATCCCCGCCCAGCCCTGGCAGGCGAAGGTGAGGGACGTGGGGAGCGGGCGGGACGCCTTTGTCTGCAGGTGCATGTACAAGTAGCGAACCGGTTGGAGCCTGAGCTAGCTCGCGGGGACAGCGAGGCGGCCCGGGAGACACGCGGGACAAAAGCGGCTCTCTCCCTTCCCCGGAGTCACCGCTTAGGGAGGTGCCTGGGCAGGGAGGCCGGGAGAGATGAGGAGGGGGTCTCTCCGCCTCCCCGGAGGGAGGGCGAAGATTGTATGAAACGGGACGACAGTCTTAGCAGTCTTTTACTTCCAATTTACCCGCGCAGCAGGAGCTGGTCAGTGGTGGCCTCTTTACATGGACTGCACAGGGCAGTTCCGTTGTGGCCAGTGTTGAAGGGTTGAGTAAATGAGTGCATTTATCTCACGTGCCCTCTGGTGAATCACGTTTACGTCTTCTTGTCTACTAGGAGTGAGAAATAATTGCAGGATCTGGGTAATCCAGTTCTTGTATTAAAAGCAATATCCTTTGGTGTAGAAGTACTACATTTTCAAATAATTTTTCTTACATGATTTAGAATATTAGTATGACTTCCATATGAGAAAATGCCTCAAATTCCCAAAATGTAGAAAAGCAGCCAACTTATCCACATGCTTGCTCTTGGCATTGAAAAAAAGGAGTCTTACTTTTAAAAAGAAAGAAAGAAAAACATGACTTAAATATTGCATACAACCCTTTGTTGGGTTCTCAGGAGATGTGTGTCTTTCCTATCTATTATCTGTTTCCTGAACCAATACTGTAACCAGGCACGTCTGTGATTTCCTAATTAATGTGTTGGCTGTGAATCTTCATTATTGCCCTGGGTGGGAGACGACGGAGGAGGAAGCAATCCATTCTTAGCCTTTCCTTTCTTTTTTAACTGCAACTGCAGCCTGGCTTTGGCTTGTATCAGGAGAGGTGGGTTCTGACTGCCTTCCCACGTTGGTCTCTGTTGCTTTTCTCAGGCCATTGAGTAGTCAGCCTCTTCTCCAGGCTGGCTCTGACATAAAGGCAGTGTTAAGTTTTCTCCCTAAAGTTCAGCTCTTTGCTACTGCCTTTTAGTTGCTATTTGCTTTGTAAAAGGGATTTTCAGGTGTCCTGAGGCCTTTTGCAAGAAGTTACAAGCGTAACCTACTGTGAGGAAAATAGCCGTAAATCTGTATTTGTCAATTTTATCTATTATAGACTGTGACCATGTTGTCCAAAATGAAATGTGAATAAAAAGCTTAATGGGGGAAAACTTTCCACAAGGCATCAGCCGTCATCGTTGAAGAAGGGGCGGTGGTCATTCTTGGCCAGGTGAGCGAGGCTCAGGGTGACGGCGTGGGCTGTGTTCTGGTTTGGTCAGGAATCCCGCCTTCCCGACAGCTCATATACTGATGAGTTCTTCTGTCATTCTCGCAGGTGCTAGCTTTTGAGCTGGGAATAATTTATTTAATCAGTATTTATTAAATACCTACTATGTGCCAAGGATTGACAGTGATGATTAAATGGTAAATATGACAGGTACTGTCTGGCTTTCTCAGAGTTCACGCTGAGCTGGCACAGGGCCCATTTCAGACACTGAAATGTGTGGGTGACACCGAACAGCTAAGAGGATTTGCCGCTGGCTCCTGCCCCGGAGACCAGCTGAGCCCAGAGCTGTAGCTGTGCACAGGTGTGCTGAGGACACCTTCCCTCCACAGGTGGAGGTGTTAATCGGATCAGTGGGCCCGATGAATGCACTGGAATTGTCTTGAACCTGCTAACTTTGTTCATGGATACCTCTCAGAAGAGTCTGGGACTGCAAGGAGGGCCATTCGCTGAGTTCTAAGAGTTTGAAAAGTGGTATTGTATATTTGGACGTGCTAATCCCAGTCTGCTTCAAAGCTATCAGTCGTGCCGTGTCCTCGTCTCACCTCAATAGCCTGCGTATTGAACAGCCCCTCGGGGAGATGAATTTCATTCCGTACCACTGACTGAGCAATGCTCTACATCTGTCCACAGTGTGAAGAGGTGACTCCTAGGTTTAGAGATCTGGACCACTGATGGAAAACACCGATGTACTCTCTCTCTGCTTTTCATGGGTTTTCGGGAGTGTAGTGATGACCCATAACTTCTTACTCGTCTGGGTTTCCAGACTTCTCAGCAAATCCCTAGGGTCACATGAGAACGTACTAAATAGTAGTGTGATGTGTTTTTTCCCAAGTGCCTATTTTAAACACTTATGAATATAAAATATTTGAGAAATTCTCAGACCTTTGGATTTCTCTGGTCCCAACATACTACCTGGCAGTGGCTGCTGTCCGTAAATAATTGAATAGTTGAGTGGGCAGATGAATGAATGGAGATACAACATTTTCTTTTCTGTTTTAGGGTTTAACTGTAACCATCACATGTACTTGATATTTATCATCTTTAGATGAATTTGCCGTTCAGCAGATATGGAACATCTATGTGTCAGGTAGAGGTGCTGAGGAAGTGAGTCAGGCAAGATTCAAAGAGGCAGAAGATAAGCCAGGAAAACAATTCGGAAGCAAGATGGTACAGATTAGGGTACATGCCACAAAGACAGTCAACAGCACAAAGCAACACAGAGTAGCTCAGTGGGTACACAGCCACCAAGAGGCAGTCCGTCCTTGGAGGTGACATTTGAGCTGAACTTGGAGGTTGAAAAGAAGCCAAGCACGTGGGGAGTGGGTAGGAAGGTCTGAGGAAGAGGAGCACTCCTCATGTTCAGGGGTCTGAAAGGAGGTCAGTGTGGTTGGAGGCAGGAGCAAGGAGGCCAGCTGCATGCTCCTTGCGGGGAGAGGGGCAGGTGGGGACAGGATGCTGCTTTTTGTCTAGGGGTGAAGGTTGGGCTTTGCTTGTTAATGCCAGGAGAAACCTTCGAAGGGTGGTAACCAGGGGTGTGTCACGAGCTGACTTCTTTCATTAAAACATCTCAGTGAGTGCTGTTAAGGGGAATGGGTGTCAGGAGCAGAGGCAGAAGCTGGGGACCAGTTGGCGAGTCCTGGTCCAGGAAAGGTCAAGGTGGTGGTGGTGAGGATGAAGGAAGCAGGTTGTGGAGGTTAGATGGGCAGGACTGAGTGTAGAAATGCAGGAAAAGGAATAATCTAGGGCCACACCTGGGATTTTGGATTTATTATTTATGTATGTTGGAAATGCATATTAATAGGTACAATGACTGTATAAGGACAGTTATGCAACGGAGCAGCCCATTTTCAATTTATGTTGTATTAAGACCTTGACTTAATTTTGTTTTATTCTCCAGTTTGGGTGAGCAGCCATATCCAGTGGATGCTGTGCTTGTGGCCATTTTCCTAAGACATTTTCACCCTTCGGTGCTCTGTCTTTCTCAACTGATTATTAGATCTTTGAACATTTCCTTTATTCTGTCATAAAACTAAAGGATCAAAGTAAGGAATGAGATAGGTTTAAGCTTTAATCCATATGGGATAACTCTACCTTTGCTCCCAGTGTTATAAGAAACCATTGACAACTGCATATGAAATTGTTATTTCACATGCAACACCCTATGTGGTTCCAGCAACTAATATTCTGTCACAAATAAAACTTGTTCTGTAGGTATTTCAAATCAAAAAGAGTAAATAAAACTCCCTAGTAACTTGGCTGGAAATTCACTGAGCATTTTGTGAGCTAGAAAAGCGATTTCCTTGTATCAGCAAGGCAGAGAAATAAAATAGTTGGTTTCTGATAGGATTTTTGGTGCCGTCCTTGTATCTGCAGATTTGTGCACTTGAAAGATTACAAAGGTCAGGGGACTTTGGTTTTGAAACCAACTTTGGTTTGGTTTTGCAAAAAAAAAAAAGAAAAATATTAATGCAAAAAATATTCCTTAAGCAGATGAGAAGGGGCAGAAGCCCTGCTGGTACAGAAGCCTAGACTGGCTTTCCTAGAACACGCACCAGGGGTTGTCCAGCGGCCCCCGGCCCCGGGCCGCATGCCGCCCGGGATGGCTGTGAATGTGGCTCAACACAAAATCATACATTTACTTACTGCCTTTTTTTGCTCATCAGTTTTTGTTAGTGTTTGTGTATTTAATGTGTGGCCCAAGACAACTCTTCTTCCAGTGTGGCCCAGAGACGTCAAAAGGTTGGACACCCATGATGGGGATGAATAAATTATGACAGTTAAAATAATTATGCTAGAGGAGAAGCAGCTACAGAGAGCACAGTTGACAATTGGGGCTGGTTTGGCCTGATTCTGTCATGTCGAAGCATGCATCTGTTTTCCCAGTCACATGAAAATGCTGTTTTTAAGGAGTCTCCTGTGTTGTTGTTTTTTTTAATTTTTCTCCCCCTGTCCCCCACCCTGAAGCACGCTAAGAAGAGTCACAGCCCGCTAGTGACCTTGAAATAAAGTAACTGGGGCAGAGCTCCATGTGAATCCTGGCTCTCATGTTGGGTGTCCATGTCAAATTTCAGTTGAGCAGAAGGTTTTCGGTTCTAAAAAAGACAGACATTGGAAGAGAGCTCTTATTCCTGCATCTGGGTGGAATCGTTACTCGCTGGCTCTGGAGTTTGTCAGCTGTGACAAGGATTGTTCCGGCAGCTCAGCCTGTCACACCGGTGTAGTGCACGCTCGCTTTAATGCTCTGCTGTTACCAGCTTGAAACCCTTTTTCCTCACGGGATCTTGCCTTTTCCTTTTGCACTAGGCTCCACACATTATTTAGCTGGTCCTAACCTCAGTGGTTTGTCCACATTGTATGTTGCATACCAGAATCAGATTTTCATCTAAGCAGGGTTCAGCTCTTTTTCTGTAAAAGCCCAGATTTTAAATATTTTGGGCTGAATGGTCTCTGTTGTAACTACTCAACTCTGCATTGTCGCACAAAAGTAGCCATGGACCCAGGACGTGAGTGGGTGTGGCTGTGTCCCAGTGACACTCTGTTTATGAAAACAGGCAGAGGGTAGATGGTTTGTGATCCCAGGGCCAGAGTTTGCAACCACTGACTTAAAGGACCTGAATGGAACCTGCAGTGACAACTGAAATGGGGAGCTTGTCCTTAGGAAGTCAGAAGGCTCAGTCACCTTTGGCCAGCTTTGTGGTGTTCTGAAAATCAGCTTCCAGAGGTCGGGCTATGTGGGGTTCTTCTGTGGCAAACCCTTAATCAGGTACCCCCAACCCACACGTTGTATGTTTATTTGTCAGCTGTGAGCAGACATGGACACTAAGAGGAAGTAAAAGGAGGGTGCTACCATGATGGGAGTGTGGTTTTGGCTTTTAATATTATCATATTTGATGGAAAAGAAAAAAGATGCTGAAACAAGGAGACTAGCTGCATATAAAAAATAACCTTATTGAATAGGAAAGGTGTATTCTTTCAGCCTGCATCAAGAAGTTAGCTCCTGCTGAGGTGGCTTAGTACCCCTGGGGTGGGGGTGGGCGCGGATCCGCTGCGCTGCCTTAGAGTGAGGCTCTTACCTCGCTGCCTCCTGTGCGTGGGAGCGCGTCGTCCCTGTTCTTTTTCCTAAATGGTATGTTCTCTTTGAGTGCGATTATTAAGAAAATTATCTGGGGAGTCAGTAAATCTTGATAGAAATCACTGTACAGGGGAAATTTATGTATTGATTTCTTTGGAAGCAGAAGAGCCGTTTTTCACTGAGACAGATGTTCTGAAGAGGGAATCTAGTTAGGGGCTCTGGAGACGAGGTGGTGGCTTCTGCCGGAGACGGAGACAATCAGAGCACAGATTTGCTTTGCTTTCACGTGGAGTCACAAGAGATTAATAATCTTTCAGAAGTCGCCTCCTGCCCATTCAGATGAAATATATGTTTTATTAACATTGTTTCAGATGACATGAAAACAGAATATGAACTGAAGTCATTTCTAAAGTGATGTCTGTGATAAATAGTAGCAGCAGAAAAAAAATCTAGCCAACTGTCTTTTGTTCACAGCATTATTCCCTTAGGTTCTTACCAAGCTGATGAGGTATATGGGGAAAGGCCTTAGTTTATCCCATTTATTTATTTATTCAGTCATTCAAAAATATTTATCGATTACCTACCATCTGCCAGACAGTGGTGACTGAACAAGGCAGAAAGAAAGGTTCCTGCTCACATGGACTTTTGTGGGGGGGACTTCACTTTTTGGGGGGAGTGACAACCGATGGTCATTGGCACCAATTCAGTGCCAACAGATACCCCCCATTTGGGGTGCAGTGCAGAAGGAAACTTGATTCAGTACCAAACAGCTCAGTGGTGATACAGTATGGCTGTGAGGCAGCCCTGGGGCCGGTTGCCTTTCTAGCTGGGCAGCTCCGCTCCGCTCTCTGATGCTCTGCTCTGGTGAAACATCTTCAGAGTCTCACCTCAACCAGGAGACGCAGTTTTCAGTGGGGAAAGTGGGCTTCCCAAGCCAGAGGGGAGCTGGCTTATATAAAACGGAAGTCCCTGCCCCTGGTCCCTGAGTGATCTATCCTCATGGAAATGAGGACTCCAAGTCCTCACAGTTTGATTGGTCCAAAAGGCATTTTCCTGATTGGTAGAATGGAGCTGCTTGGATTGGATGGGAAAAGTCTCAGTCCTATTGGTTGAAATAGGATTCCAGGAAGTCCTCTATAAGGGCTGGCTCAGGTGGCAGAAACACAGCACAGGCAGCAATTCAGTGCAGGCTTCTCCCTGAAGTGTAGTTTGCATGAGAGACTCCTGTGTAGAAATGGCTGTTAGGCTCTGTTTTATTTATTTTTATTTTTATTTTTTATTTGAGCCCAGTTAGCCGCCAGGAGCCCTTTTTAGTAGGTGTCTTGTTTCTTAGAGTTCACAGGGAGGCGGAAGGATAGACAATAAACAAATAAGCAGGGTAGTTTTAGATGGCTGCGAGTGTTGGCAGTGCCTGGGTGCTCAGGGGGTTCTTTTGGAGGTGATGACCATAAGGAGGCATCCTCCATGGGAGACCTGAGGAAATAAATGATCCAGGCAGCAGGAACAGAGAGCCCAAAGGCTCTATACGGCAGGAACCGGCCAGTGTAGAAGCTGGAGACCAGAAGGATCCGGGTGTGGCGGGAGCCCAGCAGACATGAGGCAGGAAGTGAAGTCAGAGAGATAAATGGGGAGTTTGAGGGGGACTCATCAGCAGAGGAGCACAGTGTAAAAGGCTGCTGTATAAAAGATGAAATCCTCAGCCTTTGCCTGGGAAAGTTATTCAGACCAAACACAGCATTTAATTTGTGTCACCAGGTCCAGCAGTGGTAGAACCTAACATCGAGTAGGGGCAGAGACCTGAGCTACCTCTCATCATTGAAGAGTGGGGTCTGAGCAGCCCATTAATTGGGAGGGAGGGAAGGAGGCTTAGGTGCCAGGTGCCCAAACACACAGAAAAAAGGAGACTGGTCAGGCAAACCTGCGTTCCTCTTGTGGATCCACCGCTGTCTAGCTGTCGGGGTTTGAGCAAGTTAACTTATATTCCCCGCACCCTAGATTCCTTGTTTCTGAAATGAGAGTGGGGGGATGCTTCCTCTGCAGGGTTATAGTGTGGATTGGCCACATAATACACACCAAAAACCGAGCGTGACAAGTTGCAGATTCAATACGTGGGAGCTGCCATGGCTATTTTGTTATTAGCCATCGATCATCCTGGTGTTGATGTCTATTTTTGTTTGGGTATTTTTGAGTTTACAGAGTATCAGTGTTACCAAACTCCGGGGATTTGTTGACTGGAGTCTTTATTAAGAACCATATGTGGTTGTGTGTCTTCTTTTCATTAGGTAGTTTTATTTACTTGCAACAAGTAAAGGAAGTAAGGTATTCACATCTGAAGTTTTTTCTCCCCCTGAAGAGAGGCTGAGCCATTGCTTCTGTACACTCTTTGGTTAATTACATGTCGATTTCTTCTTTGCAACTGGCTACACTAATCCGCCTGCAGTTCTGGTTGCAGTTCTGGTTGCAGTTCAGGTCAAGCTCATCCCTTTGCAGCTGCCTCTGCAAAGCATTGTGCTACATTTTAGCCTTTAGCAAGCAGAGCATTTAGTAAGAACCTCCCAGACCTTGAGACCCTTGTCTTATGGAATAATTTTATCTAGATAAGAGTTTACAAAATTTAAATGAAGGTCCAATTTCTTGGCTTTTTGTGTCATCTACACTAGTGAGCCTCCAATCTGCATAGATAAATGGGGATTAGCCATATCATGATAACCCTAAATCCTCATGAAAATGTAGAAACTGATTTAATTAAGACTGTGCCCTGCCAGCAAGAGGCTCTACGGCTGGGTGCGTGGAGTTGAAGAGAATTCACCTCAGGCTCACCGTGGTTTTCACCAGGAGCCTGTTCGCGCCCTGCCCGTGGTCTGTGTCCTCGTGACCCTTCTCGCGTGGGACCCACTTTCCCAGCACGGAGCTGTCTATTCCCTCCTCTGCCTCGAAGTCGTTAAATACGCACACGTCCCTCTGCCTTGTTGGAGAGCAGCCTCCCGCGTGTCTAGTTTTTGCTTTCATTTTACTATCTCAACTTTCAAAAAGGAATCCAGCCCGTGGTTTCTCGATTCAGGTATAATTTACATAATTTTATCCTTTGGTTATGCTGTAAACTCGACACCGAGAAACAGTAACACCGCATGACTTATTTCTCACTTGAGGACTCACTAAGTTGTGCGTGCCTTCTTTTGCTCAGATATTCTGAGAAACAAGTTTTTTTTTTCACTGTAATACAAAACATGAGAGGAGACACTCGTTATTTTGTGCTCTCTTCAAAGACAGAATTTTTAAAAAATACTTCCTGTTTGCTCTCAATGTCCTTTTTTCCCTCATTAAAAAGCTGACTGGTAACTAGTGTGTTTTCTCTCTGGTGGCAAGAGGAAGTCCTTTGTTTAGGAGGATGCGCCTTGAATTTCAATAGCCTTACCCCACTTTAGGTCCTCAGCTTCACACTTAGTCCCCTTGAAACTGTAACTCCCCTGGCAGGTACAGGCGGCTCTGTGCTGGGGGGCAGCAGCAGGGAGGTGGGAAGGGGACTTGCTTTGAAAAGTAAGGGGCACACTTGGTCAGAGACAGACCGGTGTTTCTGTCACAGCTGTCGGGTCCTGGGAAGGACAGACCTTTTCCCTGAGCGGAATTTTCTGAAACTCACCAGACACCAGATGGTAAATTTGCATAAAATAAGAATTCAGTTCAAGTCACAGGACTTTCCCCTGCAGGGTTTGGATGCTAACAGAGTCTGTGAATGAGTTTCAGGGATTATTGAACCTTTGCCCCCACTCGCCTAAGATTCCGCATAAAATTGTGTAAAACATTTTCTTTCTGGAATGTTTTCATCAGATTCCAAAAGGTTCCATGATGCAAAACAGGTTAGGAGCCTTCCTCTTGGCAGATGCCCGCCTTCTCACCGCAGCCAGCTACCGCACTGCGAGGTCAGGCTGCGGGAGATTGTGCGGGGTGATGAGTGATCTGCACAGCACCTTAGGGAGTGAGGACCACTGTTCTTCCCATTTTACAGATGAGGAAACTGAGGAACACCGAGGTGGAGGGCCTTGGCAAAGGACAAACAGCTAATCCATGTCAGGGACAAAAGGCAATAACACTTGAAGCTGGGGGAGTGGAATAAACTGTTAGGTTCAGGAGTGGGCCGGGGAGATTTCACAACTTAAAGTTCTGTAGTGTTTCCTTCACTGGCGTGTGGAGAATGCTGGCCTGGGCTGCGCTCAGGAGACCCCCGGTGATGAAAGACGAGCGTCTGAAAGTAGTGCGGTGCAGAGTTCTGCAAAATCGGGGCGAGAAGCACACCGGCAGGTCTGCCTCCCACACTCAGTGTGCGAGAAGCCGGCAGTTGTGTGCTTGCGTGCTGCACAAGAAGCAGGTGGCTGGGCCCGGGGTTAGGAGGTTAGGAAATGCCTCCCCTTCCAAAAAGCCGGAACAGACATTGTCATTCTGATGTGCTGTTCATTTTGAGGAATTTCCTACTCATTTGGATGCCCAGTTACACAAGCCAAATACTTACGTTACTTCAGGCTTATTTTAATGAAGACAATGCCAATTACTCCCACATTCATTTTCCCAAGAAACCGCCACCGAGAGCATGCTGGTCACGCAGCCTTGGGCGTGCGGCTGGTGTGGGATTAATCCTGGGCTTTCATTCTTCCCACTGGTGTCTTGTACAGCAAGAAGAGAGTGAACTTGTGCGTGACTCTAAATTTAGCCTTGTACACTCCCAGAATGGTGTGTCTCAGGCAGAAGCCCAGCCCTGGGCTGATGTTTTTTTCCCAGCAAATTTATCATGTGTCAAACTGGCGGAGCAGCTGCCATTGTGACTCTCCTGAATTTTTTGAATGACATTTCAAAATCACTGTACAGTCCCCATGCGTGGCTGACTTTCACTTCAACACTTAAATCAAGCAGTGCCTATTATCCCCCGAAGAATTAACCTTGTTAAAAGTTTTCAATGCTGTTTTTTTCTAAGTTCTGCCCTAAGGGAAGAAACACAGCAGCCACATGTGGATGTCATTTCCGTGAGTGAATCGCTAGCAGTGGGCCTGGTAAACCATCAAAGGTCCCGACAATGAATGTGCACGAAACAGGCAGGTTGCATTCTCAGGTCTCTAGTTTAAGGTTATTGGGCAGTGCTTTCACCGTACCCTAGGCATAAGCTTTTTATTCGAATAAAAAATTGAAAACATTTGGTATATAACAAAATCTGGTTAAAGAAACGCTGGCTGCCTTCTCCTCCTTCTTTGTATTAAGAGTCAAAGCACAGAACAGATCTCTGTGATAAAAATCCGAGCACCGTGCAATTCCTTGACCATCTAATCTGGGATGAGAAACCCTAGACTCCAAGAGGTTACGTGATAATGTTTACTCAACACTAGACTAGAATCTAGGTCTTTGGATCCTTTGCTGCTGGTCTAAACTGGCTCCAAAGACTAACTTTGGGAGTGGGGCCAAGGCCCAGCAGAGGGACATGAGCAGGAGGTGACTGGCCCTCACCCTGGATCAGTGGGAACTAGCAAATCCAAGGAGAGGGCCACAGATCCTTCCCCAGGTGACGTGTCATCTCAGATGCTGCCCAGCACGACCCAGCTGAGACATGAAACCATCAGATGAGTAAGTGACAATAACTGTAATGACGCAGTTTTTGCACGTGGTTATGTGCCAAGGACTCTTTTACGCACACCCTCTCATTTGATTTAATTCTCATGACCTCCCTGAGCCAGGTGCCCTTGCCCCTTTTTCACTGACAAGGAAGCAGGTTCCAAGGGGCACACCACCTAACGGTGTGCCGGGGACGTGGAGGAGCCAGGAAGAGGTGAAGGTGAGTAACATGCCAGGGGGAGCACAGCTGCCAGCGGGATTCGAACACCGCTCTTTCTGCTTAGCCTAAAGGGCCTCTCTTGGGAATTTTCAACCACCTCCTCCCCCTCAAAAGTCCACAGGCCAAGGAAAGAAGAGGCCAAGACTCCCCACGTGGTCTAAAACCCCAGGTTTTTGCTATACTCTTTGCCCCTCTCTTGCATGCTTGTGCAGAGCAGCCTTCTGGATCCTTTGGGGGGACAAACCACGAAATGGCTCTGCAGGACTGTGAAGAAGTATGGGGTACCCCTCATAGGTACAGTCCAAGAAGGCCAAAATTCGAGTCCTGCAGAGAGACCATCAAATACCGACTTCACCATGCGATAGCTGTGTGACTACCATCAAGTTCCTCAGCCTCTCTGAACTTGTCTCCTTTTCTATCCGTGAGAACAGTAATATTGACCTTGGCAGATAGCTGTTCGGGCAACACAGCCAGAGCTCAGTGAAGGGCAGTTGTTGAGAATGTGGCCGAGGTAATCACATATATCACAGTGTTGGTGCGGTGCCTCGGGACATGCGCTCCCCAGCGGTTTCCCTCACATGTTGAGGTAGGTAGTTAACCTATTTGTATTAGAAAGTCACATGCGCTTACTGTGTACTATTCAAACAAATATATTAAGTAAAATCCTCCGTAGTCCCCCCTCCAGATAATAGTTGACAGTCTAGGTGTTATGTTATCCCAGACCTTTTTCTGTGCATATATGACACGGTCAAACTTTGTGGGTTTTTCATATGAGACCACGTGTGTGTGATGTGGATTGCTCGCCTGCTCGGTTTCCCCACTTAATAATACGCCATGCTCACTGCTCTGTCAGAGTGCAGCTCTGCCTTTCCCCCGATGACTGCGGCTCGTCGCTGGGCGCACTTGCTCTCTGCCACCATGGTTTGAGCTTTCGTGGCTGCGGGGTCCTGCCGGCTGCTCCGTGGGCCTGGCCGCGGGCACCTGGGAAAGCAGGTTTCCGTGGAAGTTGGTTTCTTCCTCTCCACCTATCACCCCGTGCCCCGCCTCTGCCGTCCACTTGCTTTATGTATAATGCGTGCCTGTGACTGACCGGGGGCTCTGCCCTCATACTCTTTCAACTGGGCTGTGACCGATCCAGGAGGGGATGGTAAGCGGTCAGGGTCAGATGGTTAAGTGGCTTCCTCAGGGTGCGCCTGGTGGCTCAGGGCAGCTCTGGGGATGGAACTCAAAGTGTTTGGCCCCAAACCACAAATTGCTGTCAGCATCTCACCGCTTTCCGTTCCTTTCTTCCCTGGCTCATCTCTGTTCCTTTACCCATTAAGCTTTCATTTACTAGCCCACCTCTGCCCTTGACCTTCTGCTCTGTCTTGCTCCCTCCTGTTCTGTTGCCCTCTCACAATGCATTTCAGTGGAAGTACCTCAATTGCAATGTTGTAGCTCTATTACTGGAATTTCAGGAGTGTTAGTAAAACGGGTAAGGGGGTTTGCACGTCATTGCTTCCATAGGTTTTTTATTGGGAGCAGGTGGAGCTGGAGCAGGACGATAAGTGCCCTGCCAGTGTTTACTGCCAACAGTTTCCTGTATTTGACTGTGATATTTTAAGCTCAATTACCTCCCCCGGCTGATATGTTGCCTCTGAACTCAGCTGGCATCTCTTGGCTTCATCGTAGCGTGGCTCAGAATACACACTTCTGTGTAAGAGTTCAGCTAAAATAAGCACCAGAAGGTTATTAATTGCAGCAGAGTTGGGGAATCGGATGGGATGTCGGTGCTGAGTTGCTGCTAACGATTGTTTTCTTTACTGGATGCTGTGTGAATCCTAACGTGTTGTGTTCTGCTCTGTTCCCTCATGCCTGCCCGGATTCAGAGAGAGGTAACCAACCGATTTTCACTTCTCCCCCTTCCTGGTGTCTTAAGTGTCTGGCACAGCTCACCCGCTTCCTTCATGCCACATTCCCATCGTCACAGCCATCGTTGTCGTTGAAAGGCAGAACTTCGTTCTGTGTAACCTTTTACCATCGTCGTTCTTGTGTGTCCTACTTTTAAAACAAAGTGTGGAATTGCATCTGGGTCGCTAATCCTCTGTTGCGTTTGACCCTGTTTGGGAAGGTGGTGGGCAGCATGAGTGAGGACCTCGGTCACTCGCCGATGGCTGAGGAAAGTCTTCCCCGCATGCTTGGGAGGAAGCGTGGTAGAAATATTCAGGTTATGTTCCCTGTTGTATAATGAGGCTTTTCATGCTTCTTGAAGGATTAATATTAGGACTTGCTTATGTTACACTTCCTCTAGAGTTGTAAGGGTAAGGTTTAGCTGTTGACTAACAGAAGAACTGGCTCAATTTCCGTCTCAAATACTAGCCAAAAACACAGGGTCCGGCACAAATAACACCCCCTTCCATTACATAAAAATCTTTTATTACAAAACCATAAGCAGGTAATTCTGTAACCTAACAACATCACACTCTAGCACACCATATGGCATTTTAGGTGAAATGTTCAAACTGCTGCCCACCTCACGCGAGACACTCGCGTACCCCGCCAGCCACACGTCACGGCGTTGCTTCTGCTGGACCCTGTGTGTGGAGTGCTCCTCCCTTCCCACAGCAGAGGCACGAACTGTGGAAAGGCTGCTCTGTAGAACTGGGGTCTTCCCACCAGGCGGCCTGGAGGCGTTAAGCTTCACTATTCCACAGCTTTATCACGTAATCAAAGCTCCATTGTCCATGTTTTTTAAATGTTTCAATCCCAGTTCACATTACTAGCTTGTATTAGTTTCAGGTGTACAGCACAGTGGTTAGACAATCACATACTTAACAAAGTGGTCCCGCCTGGCACGACACATAGTGATTGGGATATCACTGACTGCATTCCCTGTGCTGTACTTTCATCCCCGTGACTATTCTGTAACTGCCGGTTTGTACTTCTTATCCCTTCACCTCTCTCCATATTTTTAATTTTTATTTTTTAAAAGAGTTTATTATCTTTAGAGAGAAGGAAAGGGAGGGAGAAAGAGGGAGAGAAACAGTTGGATGCCTCTTGCATGCCCTAACCAGGGACTCACCCCATAACCCAGGCATACGCCTCAACCACAAAACGAACTGGTGACCTTTTTGGGTTCATGGGCTGACACCCAACCCACTGAGCCATACCAGTCAGGGCTCACCATTTTTTTTTTTAAAGATTTCATTTATTTTAGAGAGAGGGGAAAGAGAGGGAGAGAAACATCCATGTGTGAGAGAAACATCGATGGTTGCCTCTCTCATGCCCCCTGCTGGGGACCTGTGTGGGGACACAACCCAGGCATGTGCCCTGATCAGGAATTGAATCAGTGGCCTTTTGGTTTGCAAGCCAGCGCTCAGTCCGCTGAACAACACCAGCCAAGGCTTTCTCCATTTTTGATGGAAGAAGAAAGTTTTGAAATTTTTCTCCTTGAAAGAATGATCATGGTTACTGCTTGGCAAAGTAAAGGGACACAGGCAGTCGCCCCTTTGTGTTAGAGCCGGGGCCTCAGGCAGCACCTGGCTGGGGCAGAGCCGTCCGCAGCTCTCGGCCAGTTTCCTCCGGGAGCATGAGCTGCCATCTGCTCAGTGGTGAGGAGGGCACGGGCAACGGCATGGACTGGGTGGGGAGCCCTGCCAGGGCCAGTCTTCCAGAGGGGATGATAAAGAGAATTTGCGAACTTGACCCCTGGAGGCAGTGGAAGGAAGGTTCTGGAGGATGAGGACTGTACTTTTGGATGCCAGCTCCCTCATCGAAAGTGACAAGTCCTGGGGGGCTCAATGGTGAGGATGTTTTCAGATGTTTGCTGGTTCCTACCCTCTGGTCTTCACCCGGAAGCAGTTGCTCTGAATATGAACAGCAGGACTTTTCGAGAGGGCCAAGTGCTGTCTGCCCACGCCACCTGGATCACTTATACGTGGCAGAATTTCAGATCTGCTGTTCACAGCCTGTGGTCTCACAGAAGTGCCTGGTGAATGAATGAGTTTACCCAGGTGATGAGCTCCTGGGATGCTCCTTTTAGAGTTTATGAACTTAGCAGCTTCTTAAACTTGCAAGGAAGGAAAAAGAAAGTTGAGTTAACCAGGCTAGAGCCTGAGCTTTGTGCTGTTAGCGATGCTCACAAGTGGTGCATGTGGCAGTGGGTAAAATTAAAAAACAAAGTTGTGTGTGGGGTGTGGGTGTGTGTAACGTTCTGGAGTGGCCATCTAGGAAGACGACATTTCTCACCCCCGTTCTTTCTCTTCCCTCCCCCACCCCCAAAACAAGATTTTCAGAGTACAACCAGAAAATCAGGGCAGTTAGGCAAAGAAGAGCAGGCTGTCTTGCAACAGGACTCCTCCCTCCAGGCCCCGTGCAGGTGGAGCAGAGGGGAGAGAGGGCCCCTTGTCACAGAGGGCGAGAAGTGGGATGTTTGGGTCGAATCTCTTTGCTGCTGTTTCGTCCTTAGTTAAATGCAGTTGGGGTGTGCCCTGTGCAGTAGTAACATTCTGTGGTTTAAAGCTTCTACAGAAAGGTAAGCTAGGAGGAGAGAGCCCTTAGGTACGTTTTAGCCAGTCTTATTAAATTCGTATGAGTCTAAATGGTTATGAAAATATCCCGCATGGGTAAGGAGACAGTATTTCAATGTAGCCTTTTTCTTTTACTGCATTTATAATAACAACCACTAATCGAATGCCTGCCATGTGCCAGCCCTCACAAGTTCCTGGCTTCAAACATAATCGTACTTGATCGGAGTGAATTCGGATTCTGTGAAAGACAGTATGAAATTGTGGAGAGGTGGGAGGTGAGGACACTAACAGGGGAGGGTTGGGGATGGACGGGAGTCTGATAGGAAGGGGAGGGCGTAGCGCCAGGCAGCCCCGGGCTGCCATGGCACTGGCTTGGTCAGCCCGTCCTGGGCTGGTCCGAAACGCAGACAGACCTCGGTCCCGTGGCAAAGGCTGCAGGGAGGCAGGTTTCAGATCATTATTTAGAAAAAATGTATATTCTGGTTCACAGGAACATTTCCAGCAACAAGAAACAGACTGATGGATGAAGTAAGATTTCGTGTTACTGAAATGGACTAGGTACCTCCCACCTGTCCAGGCTGCTGCAGACAGGACTTTGAAATGTTAGCCTAGGTAACCAGTAAGAAGTTGTAGATGCCTTTTGAAACCCTTTTGAAATCCTTTGGAAGAGGACAGGTACATAAGCAAATTCTGTTTACGTAAGAGAATTGTGAGGGAGAGATTTGGGGAAAGGGTGAGTAGATCCTTGGCTGTTTTTTAATGAAGCCATTTGAATAAAGGGTTGTTAATTCCTCCCATGAAGGTGGATTGGGCCTGCACGGAGTGATCAAAATGCTGTTCACCTGAGAACAATGAAGCCACCTTTTGTTCTTTCCCTTTGCCATGAAGAAACTTGAGGCTGTCATGTAAGATGTCTCGGCACTGACATTCTTCCCTGGCAGAACTGGAGGCGGGTCCTCTGGGGGAATAATTACCGGGCGAACAGCAGGAGGAGAGGAACAAAAAAAGCTGGAGACTCAAGGGCTCAGTGAACACAGGGTGAAAGGTAGAGGACCCCAGTGCTCACATGTGGTGTAGTTCATGGAAGAGACGCAAGAAACTACAGCTCTCCACCTTCCACTTCCTGTTTTGTTTTGTTTTTAAAGATTTTCTTTCTTTATTTTTAGACAAAGGGGAAGGGAGGGAGAAGAGAGGGAGAGAAACATCAATGTGTGGTTGCCTTTCCTATGCCCCCTACTGGGGACCTGGCCTGGAACCCAGGCATGTGCCCTGACTGGGAATCGAACCAGTGACCCTTTGGTTCACAGGCCACTGCTCATTCCACTGAGCCATACCAGCCAGGGCTTTTCTTTTCTTTTTTTAATTTGGTGATTCCCATGATTATAAGAAATCAATGGGGCAAAACCCCATGTGTGGGGAGCAGGGGACCAGTTCCTGGTCCAGCATCATAAATTAAATGAGCTAGAGCGAAGGACAAAAATGGTTCTTGCTGCTGAGCCTCAGACAGACAGACATCTGGAAGAATTTACCAGAAAAGATGGGACCTGAGGCCTGGAGGTGCATGGTGTGTGACCACCGGCCGCCTGGTCATCGTGGGGAGCTGTAGAAGCCCATCGGGGCCCAGCTCGGCTCTCCGAAATGGACCACTCTCCGTGGGGGCAGACCAGGGAGCTGCGGCCCAGCAGCCACTGGCAGCTCAGAGGAGAGGAGGGGGGCGGGGGAGCAGTGCCATTGAGGCTCCGCAGGTGCAGCCTCCTGAAGTGCGCCTGCCGCAGGCCGGCCCACAGCCTCACACAGTGTCCGAGCCCCCGCGGGCCCTGCCTGGCCGTGTGGCCCCTTTGTCTCCCCAGGTCACGTGGCTCGTGCTGCCCTGATGGTGGCAGTGTGGGTTTGCCAGTGTCTGTCAGGAAACCTCCAGCTTCACGGGGTTGTTCATCCTAAAGCAGTTTCGTGTCCCCCTCAGAGTACAGAGGAATCTCTAGAAAATAAGACGTTATTCGTACACATGAGCGAAGAGTGTATGGTCTTTCAGTATCATAACACCGATAAGAAAAGACGTCTATCTGAAAGGCTGAGTCGGGCAATGCATTGATCCTTGTTGAAGCTGGGATGTGGGAGTCCCATCATGTGCGATGTGATGGTGGGATGTGGGAGGTCATC
>CM052538.1:22159361-22173787 GCA_028533065.1 Trachops cirrhosus | reverse complement strand
GACCCTTGACCTCAGCAGCGAGGCCTTTAAATGCTGTTCCTCCTCGCGGGCCAGGCCTGGTTCTGTCTTTTCTCGTTCTCCACACTCTCATCTGCTCCCCAGACTTCAGTGCCTCCCAGGCCCCTGTCTCCAGACCACAAGCCTGAGCTCAGGAACCGAGTGGCCACCTGCCTGGTGGGCGTGGCCGCCTGGAGTCCCTCAAGGACCTCACACTTACTGTCCAACCTGGAGCTCATCAGCTTCCTTCACTAAAGCCTTCCGCCTCCCCCATCCCAGTAACGAGGGTGCTTAGTTGTCTCAGGAAGGACCCCGAGAGTCTTGCTTCTCCCCCGCATCCACACCACCAGTCCTGCCAGCTGTCCACTCAGTACCTGTTTCCAGTGTCTCCCCTGCCCTGTTCTCACGATGCCGACTTAGCCTGCACCGTATTCATCCTCTCTCACCTGGACTATCACAGCAGCCCCCATGTCTTTTTTCTTGACCAACTTCATTCCACCAGAAGGAGCTTTTTAAAGCATGTTGGATGGGGTCACGTGCCGTATTACAAGGCTTGGATGGTTCAGAGTAAGGACCAGACCCCTGGCTGGGTACAGGGCACTCCACAAACCGATTCTGGGCTACGGCACCACCTCCCGCAGCCGCACTGTGGCCACAGCACCACGGGACCACCCGGGTGCCGGGGAGTTCTTCCAAGCACTCTGTGCCTTTGCTCATGCTTATTTGAAGGTTCTCTGCACCATCCGGAGCCCTTGTTACCCCGGTGAGGTCCTCATGTACTTAGAGATGCAGCTCAAATCTCTTGGAATGTCTGTATCGTCAGATGGGGGAGAGGGCTCCTGGGCTGGAACCTTGTCTGTTTGCATCTCTGGTGCCTGGTACATAATACTGGCTCGGAAGGTATTTGTAGAAGTGAATTGCATATTTTTTAAATAAGTCTTTAATACTGTAACATATTTCTTTAGCATAAAAGCCACCTGGCAGCTGTATTTGTTTCCTCAGGCTGCTGTAAACAATTACCCCAAACTCGGTGGCTTAAAGCCACAGGAGTTTATCCTCCTACAGTCCTGGGGGGGCCAGAGTCTAAAACAGGTCTTACAGGCTAAAATCGTGGCGCTGGCTGGGCTGCGTGCCCTGTGGAGGCTCCAGTAGAAAATGTGTCCTTGCCTCTTCCCGCCTGTACAGGCTGCTGCCTTTCTTGGCCTGTGGCCCCTGCTCCTGTTCTGTCACTTGTAAGCGAAGTGCCTCCCTCTTTCCTTGGGGTTGTGTTGGGCCCACCCCGGTCATTCAGGGGAACAGCCCCATCTCGGGGTCCTTAATTTAAACACATCCGCAAAGTCTCTTTTGCCATGTAAGGTAACATGCACAGATTCTCGAAATTAGGGCATGGCCACCTTGGGAGGGTCATTATTCTGTCCTCCACAGCAGCCTTTTTGAGAAGTCAGGTGCTGAAAAGCCAGACTTCTGAAACATCAGTTGGGAGGTGTTCGGGCGCCGTTCTGGGCAGGAGTGAGATTAGTCAGCCGTGGACGTCGCTGCGCATGGGGGAAGCTGTTCAGCCGCTGCGCATGGGGGAAGCTGTTCCGCGTGCCTCTGCTCCAGGCCCGACAGGGAGGCCGCGCTGCCTCTCACAGTCCCCATGTGCAGAGCTTTCCGCTGTTTCAGTGACGAGGGACGTGTTTCATGGGAATTAAATACAGGCGACATGCAAACCTCTTTACCTCCACAGTGAGGAGAAGAGAAAACCTGTTTTGTTTTTTTTTTTCTGAGAAGCAGATGATGCCCCTGGAGCGTTAGCTACTGGGCTCATCCATTCTCATGGACCGACAGAGTTCTACCTCCCTCCCCACTCATTAGCTGGGTACCTAGGAGGGAACGGGAGAAGGCAGGGCTGTGAGGAAAGGTGCCCGAGTCCCCCAAACAAAGCCTGCGGCCACTGAGCTTTCCTTTTGGGAAGATAGGTGTTCCAGGTGGCTGCCTGAGGCGTTAATCAGCTTCTCCCGAGCCAGAAGAAAATGAAGATTAATAACAATTTTTTTAAAAAATGACTCCTAAGGGATTGCATATGGAAGAACAGAGGGCACCGGGCTGACTTTGATCGGAATGATTCATCACCTATCGATCAGGACCTGTTCCATCCTCCCGGATGGTAACCTTGGAATCGTGGCCCCTGTAGGTCAGCCAGCAGTCATGGAGGCTGTGCCGGGTCTGGAAGCTGACATCATAGCACATCGGAGCCCAAAAGGGCCCCTGGAAGCTATGTTCTTTGTGATTTTTGGCGCAGCCCCCCTTACTTAGAGTTTAGACTCCATGCCCACAGTCGTGTTTCGCAGTGGACTCAGTAACAGAACTAGAATTTGGGTGGCCTGAATAAGCATTGAGACACACGCAAGGTCCTGAGGGTCAGGAGTCAGGCAGACTGTGGCCTGCAGCTGACAGAGTAGGTGGAGTAGGGCAGACAGGCCAGAGGGCAGCAAGCAGGGAGGGGCCGGGAGTGGGCATGGGCCCTACTCTCTGGGGCGGGGGGGGGGCGGTACGGCTCCTCAGCTGGAGGAATGATGCTGGACGAGTTGGGACAGATTTTGGAGCTCCTGAAATCCAAAGATTTTAGGACTTTCTGTGGGTGACCGTACAGCTTTGAAGAGATTTGGCCTCAGAAAAAATGGGGCTGAACATGGAATTTTGAAGGAGAGGAGTCGTGTGTGCGTGCTGAGACATTGTGTGTCTGACTGTAGGCTCCATCTAGGGAAGAATAGCCGGGTGGGGGTGGGGATGGGGGTGGGGTGGCGAGGCAGCCAATAACGGCTTCCCTTGGTCACAGGCTCCAAAGTGATGCCTTCCTTCGTCTCTTGTTTACGTAACTTGCCGCCTTGATGGTGGTTGAGGCTAGGATGGAAAGGCCACAGGACTGCAGCATGCACGAAGACTGCTGTCTGTGCAAAGTCAGGATACAGCTCCCGCTCAGGCCCACCTGTCAGCCCTCTGTCGCAGGAATGTTCTTGCCTCTGACCCCGGGCCAGCTTCCCAACGGGAAGGCGGGCGTGTGCTGCAGGCCCGTGCTTAGGGAAGGAAGGTGTCCTCGGGACTATTAGGGTCAGACCTGGACCAGGTGTTAGGGATGAGTAAGTCACAAACCTTCTTCACGGAGCTGCAAGTTGTAGGGAAGACACGCCCATAAACAGACACTGTGGTACCAGGGCCCTGTAGGAGGCGCTGTAGCAGCACCAGGCATGGCACCAGCCCGGCTTCCAGGGAGCCCTGCACTGTGGTTAGGGTAGGGAGCCAGCACCAGCAAAGGCCCTGGAGGCCAGAGCCTGCTCATGCCTATGTGGTGGTCGGGCCGGTGAGGAGAGTGGGGTTCAGGACATTTCAGGAGCTAATACAGGGTGAACATAGGGCTGGGGTTAGGGGAGTCAGTGAGGCCTCCTGGCTCCAGCGTGGAGGAGCTAGAACAGGAGGAAGGAGGTTGGAGGTCTCTGGAGGTCTCTGTGGACAGGCCAAGGTTAAAGCACCTGCAGAGCAGCCAGGTGGAGAAGCCCCCGACCTGAAGCCTGGGCTCCGGGAGTCCGCGGAGGGGCTGCCTGGGCAGGGCAAGGCGGTGGGGCAGGCTTCCCCAGCTAGGCCTTCGTGCTGACCAAGTGCCTGTGCCCTTGGATCCCTGTGCCTTTCCAGGGAAGCCGAGGATCTCTTGGGGAACGTATCAGTTATAGTCTGAAAAGACCTCCAGTTCTTACATTAAGAGAAATAATTAAAAATAAATTCACCCATGGTTATGTCAACAGTGTCCTGGCTTCGCCCCAAATGCAAACACATCGTTGTGACCCTCCACCAGACAGGCACATGTGAGCATTTATTTTCCATGATCATTTGGCTCTTTGAACTACTGTCCCCCAGGAGTAACAGTGAGAAACTGAGGTATGTGGACGGGTCTTCCGAAGCCAGGCGATGTGGCAGTAGCTGTCCCTCTCGTCAGTCAAGTAGACGCTACAGCTGCCCCAGCCGCCCACTTCCGTGGGGTCCGAGCGGTGCTGGCCAGAACCAGGGCCTGTTCCATCCGTGGCGTCTCTGTGCCCCCGCCCCCGTGACTGCCCACCAGCTCTCTCCGGCACCTGTGGTCAGTCCTTCTCCGTGTGCGTGTTTACACGTCAGAGCCTGTTGTTTGCTTTGCTGCCCCACTGTGTTCGTTACAACGTCACTCACGCAAATCCGTGCTCTCAAGCCTGTTTTCTGTTTTATTATCATAATACTTGTTTCTCTGGGGAGAAGGTTTCTGTAAAATTTGGTTTTCAGTAAGGGTTGTCGGAGACTCCAAGGCGACCACAGACCAGGTTAGGGGACAGCAGACAGGCGAACCTCGTTTTATCGCACTTCTTTATCATGCACTGCAGGCAGTACATTTGTTGCAAGTTGAAGGCTTGTGGCAACCCCACTCTCAAAGATCTCTTGGCACGTTTCTCCAATAGGCTCGGGTGATGGTTAGCGTTTTCCAGTGATACAGCATTTTTAATTAGGGTATGCACATTATTTTTCTAGACACAATGCTATTGCACACTTAGTAGATTACAGTGTAGTGGAAATGTAACTTTCATATACACTGTGAAGCCAGAAGTTTCACGTTACGTGTGTCGTTGCCGTGGTCTGGCACTGATCCCACTAGATCTCCAAGATACGCCTGAAACATCGCTGGAGGCAAAAATGACAAAGCTGCGGCTGTCCCACTCTGGGCACATCCTGAGGAGTCAGGGTTCTTTGGGAAAGGCAGTAATGCTGGAAAACAGAAGGCAGTGGGGAAAGAGGAAGACCAAATAGGAGACGGATGGATGGACTGATGCCATGAAAGAAGCCGTAGGCAGGAGTCCGCAGAAAGGAGCAGGGCAGAGCTGCTGATGACGGGACACTGGGGACATCACTCAGTCACAGGGTCACCAGGAGTCAGAGCCGACTCAGTAGCATGTAACACACACATGCCTGTAGCCATTTTACTCAGAAATGAATTCCTGATATCCATAAACCTGTTCCTCTGTTTCAGGTAGCTGTAGAGTTTTTTTTTAACCATTGCATATGTTAGTTTACCACTGGCATAGTGGCTGTAGCTCAGTTAACCTTCATCACCAGAATATGTTGGTAAATGTTCTTTTTTGTAATGTACTGATGCATTTTTGTTTGCACAGAGATTTTGCTTACGTAGCAAGAGACAAAGATACAAGAATTTTGAAATGTCATGTATTTCGATGTGACACACCAGCAAAAGCCATTGCCACAAGTCTCCACGAAATCTGTTCCAAGGTAAGGTGGGTCAGGGCACCGTGGTTCCTCCCTCTGTTATTTTCTCGCTGCTGAGCAGGGAAAGGGATGTGCAAGGGGGGGTTGTGTGCCGTTGGCCTGCATTTGAGCTCCTGAGACACAGGCAGCCCGCTTGTTAAGCTAGTGGCATGTCAGGCATTGCTGTGAATGGCGCTTCATCTACAAAATGAGCAGAGCTTTAGCCCTGCCCAGCTGGGGGTGTAACAGGTGGACAGAACAGTGGCAGATGCAGTGGTGCAAAATCATAAATGGATCCCAGCACCAGGGCCACCTGATCTGACAGAGAACACAGAAGGGAGGGTGGTGAGGAGCCACCCGGGGTCTCTCCGGAAATGCAGGCAGCTGGGGGCTCCCATGAATACACACCGACCCCTTGAGGACACCAAGCAGCTCATCAAAACTGACCAGCTGTGATGCAGGACTGTGGTCACTGTCTCACACTGGTAAGGGGCCCACTTCCTTAACCAGAGTTAAGGAGCCTCAGAATGAGAACAGATGGTCGAGCATCGCCAGTGCAACCTCCCTCCCTCCTGCCAGCACAGCGTCCTAAACAAGCGTCTCCACCCCTGCCCAGCACTTCCATGGACTTGACCTCCCTCGACAGGCTCTTGTACTTCCAGGAGCCTGTTCTGCTACTGAGTGGATTTGTTACAGAGTTCTTCCTTGTGTTGACCTGCAATCTTCCTCTCTGGAACCTCTGTGTGTTTACTTGAGATCCGTGATCGATAGCAACAAAGACAGATTCCCCCAGTTTGTGTCTCTGCGGGGCAGCCCTTTGTCATGTGAAGGTATCTGTAGCTGTGCATTGTGCCTGGTGCGCTTAGAGGTGCCAGACAAGTATCTCATTGAGTCATTCTGCTCCTGACCTCCTTCCTTCTCCAGAACCCCTTCCCCCACCCCTTAGCCACTTTCAGGTCACGTGGTTACCAGGCTCCTAACCATCCTCTTCTGAGCGTACTTGGGTGGGTTCCCCCAGATGAACGTTCCCAGAGTGAGCCTGAGGAGAACAGACCGTGGGCCACCCTGTCCTTTGACTTCCAAGGATACAGTTCTGGCGTGGTTCGCGCCCTTAGCAACCACATCACCTGCTGGCTTGCATTCAAATAGTTGGCCAAACCCCAGGACACTGTCACCAACTTCCGTCAGCCAGGGCTTTGCCACCACCTCTGTCAAACATCACCTTTCTGGTTTTGTGCTGAAATCATGGCCCAGCCTCACCGTCACAATTCCTCCTGAGCTAACAAAGCCCAGGCCACGGCTGCAGCCACCACCATGGCCCAGGCTGGTGTCAGAGCGGCAGGAGTGAAGCAGGTGCCAGCCAGTTCCTGCAGGAGGGGACGGCCCAGGAGCTGTCCTCAGCCCCAAAAGTAGTCTCCCAGCCTGCTGCTCTGACCCACAGGACAGGCACTTGGAGGATGAGTGCTGGTGTAGAGGTCACCACGTTTGTCCCAGCCCATAGTCACACACTCGCCTTGACGGGACTGCGGTGTGGCCGGATCCTCCACAGCATTGCAGCACGCTCCCCGAGTGTCGTTTCCTTCATTCATTCACGCAGCACATAGAGCTGAGCACCATTTATGCGCCAGGCACTGCTCCAAGGACACAGCAGAGACCAAAATGGGGGGAATCTTGTCCTCATAGAGCTTGTATTCGAGTGTAAAGCCCCCAGAGCAGAGCCTGGCACAGAGAAAGTGCTCAGTAAACACCCCTGTGTACCACTGTTGGCGGCCTCGTGCCTGCTGTCCCGGGCACAGATGGGGAGATGGGTGGGGCGGAGCTCGGGGAGGCGGTGTGTTTTGTTCCAACTGCAGTGGAAAGCGTGGGCTGGGAATGAGGATGTGAGTGGCTTTGGGGATCAGGGAGGGGCGGGCTTCCTTCATTCCCTAAACCCACAGCACTGTACACAGGAGTAGAGTGATGACCCTCCTAATGGAAAGAGACGGTTTGAAAGACAGCTAACAGATTTAGACAGTTGGAGAACAGTGACAATGATAGCAGCTAATATTTCTGAGTGCTCGCATTTAATCCTCAGACCTGACATAACATTATTGTTAGGGACACAATGTATCCTCCCCACGTGCAGTGGAGGAAATGAGACAGGCAGTCAGTCCGGGGGCTTCCTCAAGGTCACGGAGCCAGTAAGTGGCAGAGGTGGGATTCAGTCCCATGGGCAGTCCGTAGTCTCTCCCCGTATCCATGGGGTTACTCTCTGTGGTTTCAGTTACCCACGGTCATCCTCAATCTTAAAATATTAAATTGAAAATTCCATAGTAAACAGTTCATACGTTTTAAATTGCACAGCATTCAGAGCAGCATCACGAAGTGTCCTGCCACCCTGTCCCGCATCACACCCCCCCCACCCCGGGACCTTGTCCAGCATCTCCACGCTGTATACACTGCCCTCCCTTAGTCACTTAGTAGGTCGTCCTCTTACCAGATCGGCTATCTCGGTAGCACCGTGCTGGTGTTCAGGGGGCCCTTAGTTTACTTAATAATGGCCCCAAAGCCATTCACATACTTTTATTACAGCGTATTATTATAGTTGTTCTGTTTTATTGTTAATCTCTTACTGTGTCTGATTTCTATAACTTTATCATAGGTATGTATGTATAGGAAAAAGCAGTATATTTGGGGTTTGGTGCTATCCATGGCTTCAGACATCCACCGGGGGTCTTGGCGTGGATCCCCTGTGGATACAGGGGGACCAATGTTCTTTGTCCCCAGAGCCCTGAAAACAGCACCTAAAAGCCATCACCCAGAAGCAGTAGGTGATGGCTTTTCCTTCGTTCTACTGACCACATTCATTCCTTCGTTCTACTGACCACAGTGGGCCAGCAGGCCCACACACGACTGGGGATGTTTGGGTTGTCTTAGTAAAAATGGGAATCTGGCAAATGGAAGGATAAATTTCAACCAATGAGAAGACTGTTACGTGAGGGATGGTTATGAACCTCTCATCCCTAGAGAAAATGAACACAGTTCTCAAAATACTCAGCTCAGTGATGGGGGGTCGGGGGGGGGGAGGGGTAGTCAGGCTCAAGCTGGTTTAACTGGGAAGTAAAGTCAGCTCAGGCACCCTGCTGGCTCCGAATGGCTGGAGGCAGGGGCCTGTGGCCACACTCAAGCTGTGTTTTCCCTTCTTCAGATTATGGCCGAACGGAAGAATGCCAAAGCCCTGGCCTGCAGCTCCTTACAGGAAAGGACCAACGTGAACCTTGACGTTCCCTTACAAGGTAGGTCGCAGCATCTGCCGTCTTCACGGTGGCGCGCTCCATCCTAGTCAAGAACCAGAGCGTCTGACATAGTTCCCTGGAGCTTCTCATCTCCTCGGACACCGCACTCAACTGTGCCGAGCACGCACACCAGCCCTGCCTCGGCACGGAGCTGTTCTTCGTCAACAGAACTAGGCTTAAAGGGCCACGGTGTGGTTTGTTGTTGGGCAAGATTAAAGAACACTGCGCTTAGTGGTCTTCTAGCTCTTCTGCAGCTTGGGGTGAGGGACAGCTAGTTAAACAGGCGAGTTGATAATGGGGGGGGGGCTCTGTTTACTTACTTTCCCTGATTGCACCCTTTGTGATTAAATAATTTCTGGGCATAAACCACACCTGACACAAAGGACGTGAAAAGCTGTTACTTAGCGTGGAGCAAAGACACAATAGCAGCTATAATCCCAGGTCCTGCTTTCAAATGGGTTTCTGCCTAGAAATGACAGTTGAATGGGCCTTGGACTGACAGAGAACGAGGCCCTCGTTCACCTCCAGACACAGGACCTCGTGGCGCACGGAGTGCGTCCGGGTGGCGCAGGGTCATGGCTGCTTTTCCCGCGCGGTGCAGCCCCAGAATACGATGTGTTGCTTTTGTTCCCTGTAGTAGATTTCCCAACACCAAAGACTGAGCTGGTGCAGAAGTTCCACGTGCAGTACCTGGGCATGTTACCCGTAGACAGACCAGTCGGTACGTGAAACCTTTGTGTCTTTCCACTTTGCAGGTGTTTGGGGACACATGGGAGGTGGTCACCCTCCCGGAAGGGTGGCTCTAGTGTCTTACTCCTTTCTACTCACACTGTCACCAGAACACACAGGCAGCCCTGATCAAAAGAGCAATGAGGACAGGCTAAGTTGCTGTCATTTAATCCCCAGAATATAGGGACTTGAATAAAGCAGGTGCGTATTTCTAGTTTACCCAGCATTCCAGAGAAGCGTGATCCCCGGGCCTTGCCGTTCTCAAGTGGGGCTTCCGTCTCTGGGGCCAGGGTGCCTGCCTCGGTCCTCATCAGCTGGTGGCCAGGGAGGCGAGGCTGAGGGAGCCTGCATGCTTTCCTTCCAAGTTGTGGCCCAGAAGCAGCCACACAGCAGTCAGCTCACATCCTAGGGGCTGACCTTGCTGAGCTGAGCCTTGCAGGGAGGCCGGACGGCACAGCCTGTACCTGGATGGAAGAGGCTGTGTAGCGGTCAGAACACTCATGTGTTTCGGGCATGGGGGGCCATGCAGTGATGCAGCTGCCTTGGGAGACAGCCGAGCAGTTCCTCACACGGTTAGACACAGAGTTACCGTTTGACCCAGAAGTTCTGCCCCTGGGCATGCACCCCAGTGCAGTGAAAACATTCATCCACTCAGAAACGTGTATATGAATGTTCACAGCAGCATTATCGTAATAACCAAAAAGTAGATACAAACCAGACTTCCACCAGCTGGCAAATGGATGAAGAGAACATGATACTACCGTACAAAGGGGTTTTGTTTGGCAAGAAAGAAGAATGAAGTACAGGCACACGCTGCAACGAGGGGGCCCTCCATGACGTCATGCTAAGTGAAGGAAGCCAGTCACAAAGGACCACATCCTCTGTGCGCCCGTTCGTATGACGCGTCCAGAACAGGCAGCTCTCTAGAGGCAGAAATCGAGTCGGCGATTGCCTAGGGCTGCGGGGCTGGGAGGAATGGAGGGTGACTCTTAAACGGTACAGGGTTTCTCTTGGGGCTGATGAAAATGTTCTAAAGTCGATCGTGGTGATGGTTGCACAACCAGGTGCACATACTAAAAAACCATGAAGGATACACTTTAAATTAATGGATAGTATCTCAATAAAGTTGTTACCCCATTTGCCCAAAAAACAGCTGTGGGAACACCCAGCGGAAGTGCCCCGTTGAATAGCCCGTACAACTTCTGTGAGGTGCCGCCCAGGCATGGCTGGCTGAAATGAGAAAGCAAAAGGGGGAGAGATGGGGGTGGTCTGGCAGGTGCTGGCTTCGGTTGGGTCCCCTGTCCCAAGGCTCCGTGCTTGGGAAAACGTAGCATGTGAGTGCCGTTCACACACTCGGGGCTGGGGAGCTTTGCAGAGAGAGAGAGAGAGAGAGAGAGAGAGAGAGAGAGAAAGGGGCACGTCGTCCCATTAGACAGGCCATCACCTGCTGCATTGCAAAGTCCTCACGACCATTCTGTTGAAAACGCTGGCATTTTATATTTTTAAGCAAACATGAGAAATGAAATGTCTTCTGGGGCTATAAAAAAAGATCAGCCTGGATGTAGCTATTACTGGGCGATTTGGGCCCCATCAGAGAGTGATAAATAGCTTTAGGACCTTTTCAATGATTCCTTCCATCCATTCAGGAATGGATACCCTGAACAATGCCATAGAGAATCTAATGACCTCATCCAACAAGGAGGACTGGCCATCGGTGAACATGAACGTGGCCGATGCCACTGTGACTGTCATCAGTGAAAAGGTGAGGATCGTGGACACAGTTAGCCCATCTGGGTCACAGTGTGGTTTTGGATACAATAATCTTCCAGGAAATTCAGACATGCAGCCAGGGTGTGACCTCTGGGGCGCTGTGTTTGCTTAGGATTAAAATAGCCCGCTGTCACAAAGGAGAAAGGTGTTGCCCTTTGGGTCTGGATCTCTGCATGCCTTTGCTCTCCTCGAGACTCGGGGCCTTCTGTTCTGGTGCTGCCCATTCCTTCTTCCTCACGTGCCCAAGGGCTCGGGGGGACTGGATGACACTCGTGGGACTTGCCAATGGTAGGTTCTCTGGCCACTCACTCTCCGGGCCCCAGTATCGCCTGGGCCGTGTTTTCTGGGGTTGGGGCACAGGAGGTGCTTCTGTTATGAAAGGTCCTACAGTTTAACTGATAGTAGCAGGGGCCACTGGTCATCTTCAGAGAGGCCAGCATTCGCCTCAACTCAAATTATCCCAATTCCGTGGTTGAAGGCATGGAGGCCCAGAGAGGTTAAGTAACTACCCAAGGTCACAGAGCTGGAAGTAGCATGGCCAGGATTTAAATACAGGCAGTCTGACTCCAGGCTCTTTACCACTTCTCTGCCTCTGTGAAGCACCTGGCGTGGAAAGACCGCAAGTCCTTAGCCTGCTCTTCTGTCCACGAGCAGGTCACCTCCAAGCCCAGGCCACCTTCTAAAGGAGAGTAAGATGCTCACTGACGCTGCCTGCCCTTCCAGCATGCTGGGCTGGGTTTTCCTCTGGTTGTCGAACATGTCACGCCCTTTCCTGCCTCGGTTTCTGCAGCTGCCACTCCAGCGCTGCATGCCTTTGCACTACCCAGATTTCAGCTCGAACGTCGTTTCTCCCGAGAAAACTTCCCAGCCTCTCAGACCAGCGTAGTTGGCCTGTTAACAATCCCACAGCACCTGAGTGAATACTTAATAGTTTAAGATGCAAATGGTCCAGAAGTTGACCTACTGGATGTATACACTAATTTAAAAATGGCCTACGGTTGTTGCAAAGGATGTGGTGTTCATAAGGATTCAATCTGAACAGTTCTTCACACTGTGTCATACAAATACCACGTGGACCAGTTTGTAAAAAAAAAAAAAAATGATTTGGCAACTTTTTGTTGTACACAGTTTTAGATGGAAACACGATTCAGCGGGCCATTTAGCCTGTGAAGAAGAACTGGATGGAGAGAGCCCGTGGTCCCTTTTCTCTGGGTGCTGTGGGGTTTCCAGTGGGCTCACCTGGGCAAAGAGGCTTTCAGCCACTGGGTGTCCCATGTGGGCAAGACCTAAGTATACGTGACTTTGTCCCATCCTCAGTGAACTTGCAGGTGCAGAGCGTAGCCGATGGGGGTGGCCCACACACCACGGTTGCGTGTGGTTCAGAGCAAGACTAAATGCCCACCCACAGCGGTGAGAGCCTTGCCAGTCACTTGTAGATACTTGCCTTTCTAGAAAAATACAAGTGCTTCCTAAATTCAGTCTGGCTATATATATATTTTTAATCCTATCGGTGGCCACTCTCTCTGAGCCTGATTCTGCGATTTAAGGTCCGAATGTGTTGGTGACGGCGGCCCGACTCCCCCGGAGAGTGGGCTGCTGAACAACGTGTCTTGCAGAATGAAGAGGAAATCTTAGTGGAGTGCCGTGTGCGATTTCTGTCCTTCATGGGCGTCGGGAAGGACATCCACACCTTTGCCTTCATCATGGACACTGGGAACCAGCGCTTTGAGTGCCACGTCTTCTGGTGCGAGCCGAACGCCGGCAACGTGTCCGAGGCAGTGCAGGCCGCCTGCATGGTGAGTCGCTGCTGTAGGGGCTCCTCCGACCCGCACGCCCCTGCTGGTGCCTCACGCGCCGTACCTTAGAGCAGAGTTACGGGTTTAACAGGAGAGGGGTCTAATCTTGCAAGTAGTGCTTTACTTTACAACACTCGTTCCTACGGGCAGAGTCAGTCATGATAAACAGTTTGCCCTGTCAGCCAGCGAGGACGCCTGCAAGAAGCAGGGCCAGACTGAGCCAAATTCCGTTGAGACTGCACATAACGTTGAAAAGGACGATCTTTGAAACCACAAGTCTGAGGACTCTCCATTCTCGATCCCTGATTAATTTCACGATGTGATCAGGAAATGCTGGTCACGCGTGAGCTGCTGCTGTTGGGGACCAGTTCAGTACTTCAGTGTCGAATATTGAAGGGGATTTTCAGTTCAGGTAGTTGGTCTATGTGCATCGTTCTTACATGTTTTATTTACTTTGTATCTATTAATTCAGTCCTTACAACAATCCTGTTAGGTAGTTGTTGATTGTTTTAGTTGTCAGAAAACCGAGACTCAGAGGACAGACTGGGCCCCTGGACACGGAGTGGGTGGCAGAGTGCACATGACGTTCATTCCCACGTGCTCTGGGTGACGACGCCAGTGCTCTTGGCATCGTGTGCGTGGTTTCACACAAAATGACTTTGTCACATTTGTTCTGCAAATATCCTCTGAGCACCGATGACGCTGGGCACTGGCAAAGTTCTAGTAAAAATGAGGGAATTACGTGAACATAAGCATCCAACCCGATACATGGTTTATTCCAGCAACGGCAGGTTGGGTCGGTGGAACCAAGCGAAAGGATGCAGGTCCATGTTATGAAGTGCCCGTGATGGCACCCCAGGGTGTTTATCTTCTGCAAAGATCGTGAGGCAGGAAAGTGAATGGACCATAGTAGGTTTTAAAAGTATACTCGAGAGCAGAAGGAAAGAAAGTGGAAGGTGGGTTGAAAGGGCAAGGCTGGGGTGGGGAGGTCAACCAGGAGGCCAGGTGACTGGTCCAGATGAGAGCTGCAGCGCATCTCACCCGGGGCAGTGGTGTGGATACTGGAATCAGGAGCAGGTAGCCTGGAAGTCGGTGGGGAGAATTGCGTGGTTGGGGGATGGCGGATGCCGGATTTGAAGTGCCTGTGCTTCATCTAATTCAGTCCACCATTTATGGGCTGGACCGTGGAAGTTCAAGTACGAGTAAGAAAGGATCCTTGCGTTACAGAGTTTGGGTACGTTGGGGAGACATGTAAACAAAATTCTGGTAGTGTAGAAAGTGGTACAGCTGAAAGTGTAAAGCTGCACCGGGTGGAGAAGTGACTGGGAGGAACAGGCCCTCCCAGTGGAGTGGAGGCCCTGCGAGGGATCCCTCACAGAGTCGGCCGGGAAGGGGGAAGTAGCTTGAGCACAGCATCGAGGGGTTTGCACATTTGCTTTGGGATGGGGGAGATTGGTGCATTTTTTAGGCTGAGGGAGATGAACCAGTAAAGCCGATTGAAATGGAGACGTACAGACATACAGACAGACAGACAGACAGACAGACACACACACACACACACACACACACACAGTCGGGGGCAAGATCTTGGTGGTAG
>CM052538.1:22145649-22159261 GCA_028533065.1 Trachops cirrhosus | reverse complement strand
CCCTGGCTGGTTTAGCTCAGTGGATTGAGAACAGGCCTACGAACCAGAGTCACTGGTTTGGTTCCCAGTCAGGGCACATGCCTGGATTGCAGGCCAAGTCCCCAGTGGGGGGTGCATGAGAGGCAACCACACATTGCTGTTTCTCTCCCTCTCTTTCTGCTTCCCTTCCTCTCTCTCTAAAAATAAATAAATAAAATGTTTTTTAAAAAATAAAAGTACATATACTTTTATTTGTATTTTTAAATAAAACGTATCTTTTGCCTATCAGACAAAAAAGGTAGGTATAATTCTGATTCACTCACAATTGGATGGCTATTGCTGTGTTGGCTATTGTCATTTTTTTATTTGACAGTCTAAGGAGAAAGAGACCAGTGCCCCTGACTAAAGAGTTAGCTGGTGCAGGTTTTAAAAAGTCTTGTGGCACACCCCTTGAAAATCTGAGTCAGAGTAACTCTGAGCCTGCGCAGAAGATGCTGTGGTCGGAGAACAGGCGGGGTGTAGAGAAGTTGAGGGAGTTCTGTGGCTTACGTACTGCACGTTGCTAGGTTCAGCATAAGGGGAAGGGAGGTGGACGGCAGATGGCCAAGGTGAGGAACAAGAAAAGAGAGCTGGTTGACGTTTATCGTAAAGGACCCCTTTGAAAGGGAGCGAGGAGGAGGGGGCAGGGAAGGCCTGGTGTGTGCACTGGTCACCTGGCTTCCCTCGCACCACCGTCCTTTGTCAGAGGGCGTCGCCCCTCACCCTTGGGAACCGGGGCTCTGCATGTGAAGGGGCAGAGCCAGTGTGGAGGGAGCAGGGTGGGCCTCCAGACCCAGGTGGGAGGCTGAGATGGGACCAGCAGGGGCTGTGTGAGGGAGAGAGAGACTGGGAGAGTTCAGCCGAGCACAAATGGAGGATGACTGTTTAGGTATTTCATGAAATTGCAAATGATCATAACAGATGGCTTTAGTCATAAAATGAATGGCTTTCAGCCTTAATTATACATTTTAAATGCTGATGACAATTAAATTATTAGCTTTATCACTGGTTACGGTGCATTTTCTGATTCCCGATACCCATTCTGGATCTTTGAAGCAATATTTTACACATTTGCTTACTATTTTAATGGTATTAGGGCAGCCGCTGAAGTGGCTTAACCAGTCCTGTAAGAGGCACGTTGATAAAGATGAAACCTTTCTCAATGCTCTGAAGCCAGCGATTCTCACGCAGAGGCTTTCCTCTCGATTCGCATGCGATTCACACGCGCGACTCTGTGTCTGAGCCACCTCTGCGCCCTGGCCGGGCGGCTCTGCTGGTTGGAACGCCGTCCCTACGGAAGCAGGTGGCAGGCTCCACCCACAGTGCGGGCGTGCGCATGCGGCAACTGGTCTGTGTTTCCCCCACACGGGTCTTTCTCTTTCTCTCCCCCCTCCTCCCCAAAATCGATAAAATCATTTCCTCGGGTGAGGATTTTTAAAAAATAATAAAATGTCTATGCATGAATTTGTGCCATCTCAGATGTCTGTGCTGGTAACACATTCTTTTGACTCTACTGGTTAGGCATATTTTGCAGCCGTGGGGTAGAGGCCCCGCTGAAACTATTTTGGTGAAATTTAGAGTAAGACAGGGAGGGATTCTTAGTGAAATCCATCGGGCACGGTGCCGATTCACGCTGGGCGTACCTACTGAGCACTAGGAAGGCCCAGTCCATTGTTGCCACGACTGCCCATGTGTACCTCCGAGCTTTGGAAGTGTGTGGTCTGGCGTGTGATGCACACCTAGCGAGGTACCTTCCCCAGAGGAGGCACGTGAGAAGTCGTTTCTCGTGCGGTTGGGTGGGAGGGGCTCGCCTTGTGGTGGCCTGTGTGGGCCCTGACCGAACTTGTGACCAAGGGTCTTGCTGAAGACAGTGTGTGCTTCTCAGGGGGAAACTTCGGCCTATTTTATAACTATGTTAAGGAACTTGTTAATAGTTAAGTGTATTTTTAAAAAACCAGCCATGGAAATATTTTAAAGTGCCTAGATTAGAAAAAAATTGATAAATTTTAACCTTTTTATCTAATTTTGAAAAATTATGTCCGTGCACTAATACAAAAGTAGGTAGATTGTGTTATATTTCTGAAGGATGGAAACTGTCTGTGGTGCCAATACTAATGGATTTTTTAAAATTAATCCATTAAGATTTAGACTTGTATATGAAATGTGTCCTGAAATCTGTTCATTAGTCATTCTTTTTTAATTAAAGCAGGAGATAGGGAAGGGAATAAGCATTTATGAATGCCTTCTGCATTTCCAGGCCTATTTTAGGCTTTCTACAAGTATTCCTTAATCATAAGGAAGGTCCCCCATTCCTCAGCCATTCTACATTTGGAGAAACTGAGGCTCAGAGGTTTCGTAGCTCAGAGTCACTCGTGTGGCTCAGAAGCCTGGGGCAGAGCCCAGGCTCACACCGAGCCCTTCTGCCATCCCGTCTCTCAGTAGCCGCACGCACTTACCCGTCCACGTCTCTACGGAAAAATGTAATCTCCGCCCCAATCCTTTTTCTTTTTGCTTTTAAGAATTACTTATCTTTGCTTTAATACAAAAGCAGGTGCACTGTGTTGTCATATTTCTGAAGGATAAGAAACTGCTGGTGTTACCATACTAATGGATTTTTAAAAACTGATCCATTATGATTTAGACTTGCTCTTGGACTATGAGGTGTGGGAGCTGTAGCCTATCAGGACAGAGAACGAGTAGAGGGTGGAGGTGGATGGAAGAGAACGACGGCAAAAGCCAAAGCACCTTCATCGAGCCTCCTGATCTTTTAAGACACTCCACTTTAAGAAAAAAATTACTAAAATCTTAGATTCTAGTTTGGGAGCTAGGTGGTTAACTTTTGCGAGTAAATGCACTGGCGATTAATTAAAATCACATTAAACAGGAGGGATGGGATGTCATTAAGGGCCGTAAACCGTGTTCTGTTTCATTTCAGTTGCGATACCAGAAGTGCTTGGTAGCCAGGCCGCCCTCACAGAAAGTGCGGCCCCCTCCTCCGCCAGCGGACTCGGTGACCAGAAGAGTCACGACCAATGTAAAACGCGGGGTCTTATCCCTCATTGACACTTTGAAACAGAAACGCCCGGTCACAGAAACGCCATAGCTGCATATGGTAAAGGATTCCGTAACACTGACCTGAAGATTGAACAGCTACACTAAAGATGAAGAACTGATACCCGGCCTTCCATTCGGTTGCTGATGCTTTGTCTTCAGAGAACTTATCCTTAACCAAACAGTGTTAGACAAGCATGTTCTCTCGTCTTGCCACCGTCATGTGATAGGAGAAGAAGCATGACTAATTTTTTTTGCTGTCAGTAAGTTACACCATGAGCAGTGGAAGGTCTTTTCCTTATTGTAAATATCGTGAACATTACTTAACTTCACACACACAGAGAAGAATGTGGCCACACCCCTCCTGATGAACCGATGCTGAGTCCTTGGAGTGAATGACGCCTGGATTAGTTCCGTTGTCCTCTCGACTGGATCTGTCACAACAACTTTAAGTCCTACAGCACTTTGCCCTGTTTTCCGCGTTGGAGTAGACACTGTGTACCAGAAACCATTGAAATGCTGTAAAAATAGGATGATGAGTTTTTGTGTTAGTTACTCATTAACGTCGAACCTTTTGGTTGACAAAATTGGCTGTTGGCATCAGTGTGGAGGCCAGCTGGTGGCTTTCCATGATGAGCTCTTTGACACACAGACACCGTTTCATGTCTGTTCATGTCACATCAAACAGCTGTTTGTGGGATATTGGAAAAAAGTGAAACTCAAAATTGGAAACCAAATTTCAGAAATTAAAATCAAACAAAAATAGCCTTTCTTTTCAGATGGTTTTCAAACTGATTAAGAGGTTAACGAAGTCATAATGCATTTTGGTTGGGACATACTCAAACTTCTGCCTTATACTGTACAATGCAGCTAGAGAATTAAAGTTCACTAGGGCCATTCTCTACATAAACCACATTAAAATGAAATATTCCTCGGAAGCCTTTTTTCCTTAGTTCAGTAATTAGCCAATATGCAATTTGCATTTAAGGAAATGTCATCTGTGGTTTAGGTCATCGCCGTGACATTTTGTTGGTCCACTTCCTGAGTAAACGTTCTGCTAGGATTCTGCATCTAGCTCAGACTTACCCTAATGCTGTTCGTCCAGAAAGCTGTCTGTCCATCACGTATTATCCATGGCAACAAATTACATTAAATTAAACCTGCTTGAATTTATGTATTTACTGTTAGAATTTGTTGGACTCCACTAGATATATTTTTAAATTTATATTTTTTCCGTTATATTTTCAAGATTAAAAAATTTCGTATCAGAGCAAAATGTACATAAGAGCAATGTACTGCTTAATAAGTTTCCCAGAACTAGAGCTTTCCTGCTCCTCCGTCTAGATATGAAACTTAGCTCTAAGGTTCAGATTTAGACCCTTGTTAACATTGTTTTATAGGAGATTTGCTGAAGAGATCGATCTAAACTTTAGTCTTGTTTACTTTTAATGTCAGGATCAACACTTTACAATATCCAGTGATAAAAGTAACTGCTTTATGTTTATCCTCTGCTATGTACTTGTCAAATGGTTTCCACATTCTCACCACATTTGAGCCTTATAAGGGACAGAAGGTAGTAAACACTTTGGAGAAATAGGAACACGAAGCTCCCAGAGGCTCAGTCACCTAGACTCAGGTCTCACAAAAGTTAGGGCCCATGCTTCCTAACTCCCAGTTTCAAGTCTCGCCGTTTCCACGCCAGCCAGGAAGTCTTTCCACAGTTCCTCTGGGCACATCCAATTATCGTCCCGAAGTCTCAGAATTCCCTGTACAGGCAGGGACATACGCGGTGGTATGAACTATAAACCCTTGCTTCCTCTCAGCCCAGGACCGTCCTCCTGCAGTGTGCGTCAGTCAGACGAGCCGCCAAGGACAGGAGTTCACACGCAGTGCACAGCCTGCTCAACCGGGGGATTTTCCAGAGGTGACGTGTCACGTGGCGGGGGCCTTCCTGTCTCTGCTCCCTCTCCGAATCCTGGAGTGTTGCTAGCACCTTAGTGTTAGGGCAGAAAAGATGCCACTCCAGGCATAAATTACTTTTATGCCACTTCTCACCAGCCTGTACACTTCTATCTGAAGTAACCAATACCATCTTAAGGAGTTACTACATTAAGGAAGTCCTCACTGTGCCCTTTGACGGCTGTTTGAAATTCAGGGATGATCATCTTCCACCTTGATCCCCACACTGAAACATTTTAGTATGATAAACTTCAAAATCCTGACGACTAATATACTTTTATCTTGGAAATCTCTGCCAGAGCCCCCTGTTCATTTTAAGGCATATGTTTGTTCGTTTTCAGGGTCAAGAATACTGAGCTAGCTTTAAGTAGCAAACTGACTTATATATGCAATCACAGGATACATTAGGATGAATGACAGCCTCTACATACTGAGAACTTTGCTGCAGATACTTTGTTTTGAAGATAGCTTTGCATACTAAATGCTGTTTTGTAAAATAATTATGTTACACAGTACGTTCAGACACTTTCTGCCATGGCCAAAAAGTATGTATGAAAGTGTGTGTGTACTTCTCTGTGAAAGGATGCCGGTGTGTTACCTGATCTTCTAGCAACACTTCAGTTATCTATGCATTCTTTATATCTGTGGTTCGGTAAACAGGCAGCCATGTTCACGATGCCTTGTGTGTCTTATCATTTTTTTAATTAACTTGTTAAATACAGCTTAAAATATTTTTATTTATTCTATTTTTACTGAAATATACTGCATTATTGTGTTAATGTATTATCTTTACTGGATATTCTCTCAGTGAACTATATACATTGCCTAAAAGGTGGTTTTGTAATGATTTGTAGTCACATTTTTATTGGAATATGTAGAAGAAAAGGCAAAAATGCTTAAAGTTCCTTTTATTTTTTAAAAGCAGCCAGATAGACACAGACTCGCCGCCTCACGTACGTGCTCCTTGGCAGCATCCAGGGGAATGGCCAACATGCCTACGGCTGAAGTTTTTACTTTGCGAACTAAAGCACTGCTTGGTGCTTCATTTTTATATCTGTCCCAACGTGTGCAATCTCATCTGAAAGAGACACGTGTCCACCTGCCCTGTGTGTCCGCCCATCGCTAATGAGAACCATTGTTTTCTGTTTGTGTCTTCCTGCATGAAGGGACATTAGACTCATTTCCATTAAAATAAGTTCTTGCTGATAACCTGTTGGCACGGCTACTTTTTTAAAAATTCCACTTTATGATTTTATGATGGTCATTGGTAAGATTATTCTACAGAAGGTCATTTAGTAAAAGCCCTAAGTCTTTCCTCCTTTTCTTGTATGGCACTCATTTTCATAAGCATTGCAACACAGATTCAAGACTTCATAAGCAACGCGAACAGCATCTCCCTCATATTCGCACAATTTAACTAGTAAAACTCTTCACTCTCTAGTTAGTTTGCCAGGCTCCCCGAATACACAGCTAATGGTGTGCTACAGAGCCAGTCAAATGATGTGTATTGCAGCTTCAGGGAAAAAGATACTGCTCACGCCTTGTCCATGAGAGCGCTCTCCGCCCGCCAGAGAAGCTCATTTATCCTGAAGGAACGTTTGGTTTTGCTTTCTGCCCATTTAGCTGTTGACCACTTTTACACATTTAAATGTAATATGTTGTGAGAATAAACTTAGCTGCATAAAGTGTTTGACTCATTTATCTGACATCTCAGTCATATGTATACATATGCAGGAATAGAAACATAAGTTTAGTGTCTTCACTCTAGTCATTTTATTTTCAAATTATTCTTACCTCAAAAATCATTTCAGTGATGCGAGACTCACTTTTGATTAGTTATTGCGTATTTCCACCTGGTGAGAACTAGAAAGAACCTGACATCAAAGCGAGGAACAGAGATCTACAGGCACTAAATCCCCACTCAGAGGTACCCGGGAAAACAAACCGGTTGAATGTGGTTTAGTGTAAGTGTTAGACATGTGGAAGAAGGTAAGTAGAAATTAAAGTATGTACCTATTCTTTGCTCATCTTGCATTTTCCCTCATGGTTTATCTCTTGTACTCTATCAAAGGCAGTTACTCTTAAGGAACAAAATTTCATTTTTGTTCCAGGTAAATTTAGATAAAAATCTGAATTTGCTATTGGAGTATCTAAATACTAGTAATTATTTTAGATTTTTGAAACACCTTTCTCCAGGAAGCTCAAGAAAGAAAAATGTCAATGTACCCAGTAGTTCTCCTTCACTAGAATTCTCGAATATTGTTTTCAGTACTCTTCTAACTCTACCAAAGTATCTAAATAATTGCCCATGTGCTTCTTAGAATATTCTCAAAGAAGAAAACTGCAGGATTAACTAATGAATGGTTTAATTCAGAATCTCCATATGCTTCTAAAGAGGAAAATAATTTAGTGGCATGCATGCCAGGAGATTCTGAATGTAGGCGGCTAGAGTGACGTGATGAGAATCACATGCTGCTATAGAGATCAGAAAAGTATCTTGAACTATTTCTTAACAATGAGGGTTTTCTTCTTATAACTTACCATGGAAATCTCACACCTGCCACTTTGGGACAATGGAGTCCTTCTCAGCCCGGAGCAAGGGGAAGAGGGTAGGAAAGGGATAAAAGATTCCTGGGGTAGCATACCAGCTCTTTGCTGAGCAAAGTTCAGTTCAGCCACGTGGGCTTCCAGAGGCATGGAATACTCTTAGCCAGACAGAGCGTGGGAGTAAGAGGGTGAAACACTATAGTTTTTAGAGCAAAGGAATACATAGTTTTTGATTTTTGTAATTAATAAAATAAGCCGAGCATTGAAAATATTTCTGTACATTTTAAGAATCATAACGTGAGAATTTTTTTGCTACTTAAAATATGTCTGGTTCAAGTATAAAAAGTTTTGTTTCCTTTCTTCACTGACATGCACCATTTATCTTCACTTCAAGTGAGAAACAGAATAGAACATTAGAGTTGAAACAGACCTAAACATTCATGTGCAAGGAGATAATATTCTACCAAAATCATGGCACCTAAACTGAACATGTAGAAATTTACATAACACTGTTCAACACAACTGGATTCTGAAAACAGAATTTTAAATTCAAACTTTATGAATGTGTCTCTGAACAATAGGATTTATAGTTGTAACTTACTCAATTTAATGTCAGTCAAGCAATTTCTTTTGCCATGATGGAAGAAAATCAATAGACCCAGAAATGATAATCATACCAAATCTTGGTAGACAATTGATACATTCAAGATAAATTGATTTTTAATAGAATTAACATAGTGCTATATTTTAATTGTGCATCAGAAATGAATTACCAAAATTTGATCACTGTGCCATTTGGAATGACATGTAAATTTCAGTATTTGACCTGATCTTTGAATAGAATCAAATTTTTACGGGTTTCTTCAATGATAGGAGTCAGTTGTATTGAATAGTTTGCCTCTTCCTCGGAATTATTACTGTTTGGATGGAAATTTGCTTACAGTCACTTTTTTTATAATAGTATTGGGCATAAATAGAAGGGAGAGCTGCTTATATTCAATCTGCTCAGGGTCCCAGAAGCTCTTCTGTTAGAAACAGTTTTCACTCCGTAAATGGGCATCTGAACTCCCACACCTGGAACTTCGGAGCTTCCTGTGCTCCCTACTCATACTCAGCCTCAGTCACATTACAAAACTCGTATCATCCCTTGCTTAAGGAATATTTTTATATTTAAGGAACACATGAACCTTGATATTGACTGAAAATGTACCTAAGTCCACACTGAAAGTTAACAAGAGTGAGACTAGTTTTAACAGCTGAAACTTGGGTGTACAAGTGAACATTCTAGAACAGATCAGCACTGAGCTGTTGAAATCTGAATTTTGCTTTACTTAACCACCTACATTATTGTTTCTCATTTGCCTTAATTCTCTTGAAGGTGCTAAGTGACTGAAAGGATCAGTATTTTGTGTAGGAATGTCTAACCTTCAAAGAAATACCAGACTTTGAAAAAAATCAACTGCTCTTGACCCCGGTTTTAAAAAAAACAAACAAACCCAAGACCATCAAAGCCATGGTCGACGTCTGAGTAGGGAGGACGGTGAGTTTTTAGGCTTCTCCCCTTTCCTGGTTAACGACGTAGTGGGGAGGTAACCGGACATAACAGGCTTGGGTCCAGCCCAGCGGTAGTAAAAGCGTGGAGCCAGCGCCTGAGGTCTGATGCCTTGAGGGGCTGAGTACGGGAACGTCACTGGAGGCAGAACGATCTCCACAGGTTTCAGCACCACCATCCTGTCTTCCGGGCGAGGTCTCACGAAGTTGGAGCGCCGTTCGTAGGGTCTGGAGGGAGGTGTGCTCTTCACAAACGCAGGCGCCAAGGGGCTGGTGGCGGGCTTGGGTTTTCTGACCTGTGCGCAAGAGCCCACGGGAGTTGTACTTTTCTGCGCGAGAGGCGTTTTCGCTGTCGATGTCTCTGACCGATCAGTATTTGCATTAGTTTCTCGATTCAGGAACGCAGCAATTTTCAACTGAATGCTGTTAGCGTTAGTAGCGGAAGCCTTTGGCAATGTTGTTTTTGATTTTTTCTTCTTCTCCCGTTTTGAGGGTTTACCCAACTCAATCCCGTCCAGTAGACCCTTGGCTGCAGCGCGGGCCAAAACGTCTTTCACAGACACTGTCTCAGATGGGTCCCGCTACAATAAAGAGGCAATTGCTAAATGTGGGCGTTAACTTGGTGTGCATATTACAAATATTCATCAGTGTTTCAGAAGAAGCAAAAGAGTGTATTATACTAAAAGAAAAGGATTTTAGGCCTTAGTCCTAATATATCCCACAAGCCTCGGCAAATGACTTTTTTGTACTTAAACTTCCTCATGTATGAACCTGACAGGAGGAAAGAAAAGAATTACAGAGCTCATTTCTTATATGTGAGATATATAAGAACAACTAGACATGACGAAGTGCTTGGAGAAGTGGGGATGGAGATCAGGCAAGCGAAGAACACTCAGTAGAAATATAAAGATAAAAACAGGAATTTCTCTTTTTTTTTTTTTTGACCACACAGTAATAATTCTTATTCCTGTCTTTAGCTATTTATAAAACAAGCACACTACCACAAAATGCCCACGAAGCTCCTGAGAACTTGTTGTTTCTTAATTACAAGCTATGACATGCATTGGGATTTTTTTCCTTACCTCCCTTGTTAGAACAGAAAGGAAACAACCATTGGTAATTTCAGACGGTTCCATTCTGAAAAATTTGTCAGCAGACAACTGTATGTCCTTTAAGGAGCACAGCGGAAGGACAGGAGGGCTGAGCCTGCAGGAGACACAAGCGAACAGTTCATAGTTAGAAAGCTGATTTGCCAATGGAGGGAGACAGTAAATTGCAACAAATTTTCTTCTACTATGTTTTACCAGCCATATCAACACAAATTCCAAATTAGGGTAAAATCCTGAAGCTGTACGATACTATTGTAATTTAAAAACTCTAATGTTTATGTTAACTTGTCATTTATTCTACTTCCCAAGTTCTCTATTTTAAAAAACTACACCAAGCATACCAGCCTTTCAGCAAACTAAAAACTCTTAACTAAGTCATTAGTATGTTAACAAAAAGGCTCCCATAACCAATATAGGTCACTGTGTAGTAATCACAGAAGTGCAATCCAAAGTATCCTGTACCTCCACATGTCAAACTACGAAAGGTCTGACTGACTTCCTTCTTTTGGTTACTTTTTGCACAATTGGAACATAAAAATTTAGCTTAGCATTTTTAACTGCATTCTTCCCAGTAACTTTTTGAGTATTAATGGATGAATTATGTAGCGTTAAGGAAAGTACATAATGAAGACTTTGTGTCAGAAATATAAAACTCTCACCCTGGCTGGTGTGGCTCAGTGATTGAGCACGACCTGCAAACTGAAGGGTCACTGGTTGGAATCCCAGTCAGGGCACATGCCTGGGTAGCGGACCAGGTCAGGCCCCCAGTAGGGGGCGCACATCAAGTATTTCTGTGTGTCTGGGGCATAAAGTGAGTAAGGGGATGGAGAGGTCTCTTCAAATGTGGGCAAACACACATGACCTCAAGTGACACGCCAAAGCATCTGGAAAATGGTGATTTAATAAGTGTTTATGCTGAACTGAGCTGAAGTATACTAATTGCTGCGTAGGTTGTAAAGGCAAGAGAGCTAGTTTCTCCTCTCACCAACCCTGTAACCAACAATTTAATTTCTGAGGCCTACTCTTATACATTCTCTACACAAATAGAAATAATTTAAAATTTTTTTACTTATATCTTAGTAAAGAATACTCTGAAGATAATTGTTTCTTACCAATTTGGAGCATAGCTCCAAATATGAAATAATATGAAAGCAGGGATTTGTCCATTTTAATTCACCGATATATTCCTAGCACCTAGAAGAGTATCTAGTACATAGTAGGTATTCAGGAAATACTTATTTGATAGACTATGATACATTTTCACTATATATATGTTCTTTTTAAAATATTATTTATTTTTAGAGAGAGGGGAATGGAGGGAGAGAAACATCAACATGTGGTTGCCTCTCATGCACCCCCCAACTGGGGACCTGGCCTGAAACTCAAGCATGTGCCCTGACTGGGAATTGAACCAGCGATGCTCTGGTTCGCAGGCTAGCACTCAATCCACTGAGCCATGCCAGCCAGAGCCATATATGCTCTCTTTTAATGATAGTAATAATCCATAATTAAGATTGGTCAAGTTACCTTACAGAACCTGCCCCTACATAACAAAATGATTTCTACACCCCAGTTTATAGCCCATTTCTTTAAATAGTAAAATAAGTTCATACCCAAAGTCTCACTTACACCTGACTTCAATGATGACATTTGGTAATTTTTTGAGTTGATAATATTAGGACATTGCATAATTTAATTTAAATGAAATGTCTTGAATAGACAGGTTCATAGAGACAGAAAGTAGATTAGTGGTTGACAAGAGCTAGGGGAACAGGGGAATGAGAAGTGACTCTTTATTTGGTACTAAGTTTCTCTTTGGTGGGGTGATGAAAATGTTCTGGAATTAGTGCTGATGGTTGCACAACTTTCTGAATATACTAAAAAGCCCTGAATTGTATACACTTTGATGAATTATGGTTTGTGGATTATATTTCAATTTTTAAAACTTATTCAAATAGCATAGACAGACAACAGTACGGTGATTACCAGAGGGAAAGGGGAGCTTGGGAGCAGGCAGGAGAGGGTAAAGCGGGGATGAACGGTGTTGGAAGGAGACTTGACCCGGGGTGGTGAACACACAATACAATGTACGGATGAGGTACTATGGGAGGGTACCTCTGACACCTATATAATTTTATTAACCAACGTTACCCAAATAAATTCAATAAAAATTATTAAATTAGGAAGAGTTCCATATATTTAGTGTATATATTATCTGTAACAATTTGTAAAGGCACACCTTGTTTTACTGTGCTTCGTTTTATTGCACTCCACAGATGTTGCGTTATTTACAAATTGAAAGCAACACCCTCCACCAGTGAAAAGATTTCAACTTGCTTTACTGCGGTGCTCTGGAACCGAATCCGCAGTATCCCTGAGGTATGCCTGTACACACACACCCATGGGGCTGATATTCGACTGGTCCACACTGGTATGGCTGTACCAGCAGTAAAAATATCGTTACTCTGGTGCCCTCTAGTGGCCCCTGCTCTCCTACTGCCCCCTCCAGACCTTCACGTAAGAGAAAGGAGGAAGCAAAGGGTTACACCTGCTCATCAAGGGACCGTCAGGGCCCTGTTCCAGCTGCTGGACATTTTGGGATTTGGAGGTGGAGAGATATAGGAAGAAAATTATTAACTTCATTATGCATCTTTGGATTGTTTTATTAGATACACAAATATAGGTAGGGGTTTTGGCAATTTAGAAAAATAAAATTTGAGAAGAAAGCCATTTACAATTATAGTTAAAACATTGTTCTATTATTATAGAAATAGCCAAACATCAACAGAGTGGGACAGAATTACAGACTCACATAACTATAATATAGATGGGATTATAACATATAAAAACAGTGGCATTTTAAATCAGTGGGGGGAGGGACTGAAGGGTTGGTGGGGGAGGGGAAATAAAGCATGATTCGTACTTCTTTACCAAAATAAACAGCAGATAAATCAATTATTTAAATATAAAAATATGAAAGGAAAACTTGTAAAAAATATATAAACTGAGGATCAGTATAACACAAGCCATAAGGACTGATGCAACTGTCTACACAGAAATTTGAGATTTCTATATAAAGCAATTTTTAATTAAAATTTTTATTTAAAAATATCTGTGGTTCATATGAAAACAGATAAGATCCCTAATATACAATGACAAGACATAGAAAAACAAGCATGGCACCGTTGAAAAAGTGTAAAGAACACGAACAGGCTACATTTATTGAGCATTCGTTGTGTGCCAGGCACTGTGCAGGCAGTGAGACAGTCATTCAGTCCCTCAAAGACCCGGTGAGGCAGGTATGGTCCGGAGGTTACAGCCACCTTTCCTCCCTCTCCTCTCTCAACACCCTTCTCCTGCTGCACAAAAAGAGGCAC
>CM052538.1:22084784-22145149 GCA_028533065.1 Trachops cirrhosus | reverse complement strand
GGCACCGTTGAAAAAGTGTAAAGAACACGAACAGGCTACATTTATTGAGCATTCGTTGTGTGCCAGGCACTGTGCAGGCAGTGAGACAGTCATTCAGTCCCTCAAAGACCCGGTGAGGCAGGTATGGTCCGGAGGTTACAGCCACCTTTCCTCCCTCTCCTCTCTCAACACCCTTCTCCTGCTGCACAAAAAGAGGCACCGACCTTGTTGCAGCCCATTGTCCTGGGGAGGTAACATCCCTAGAATGCTTCAACTCAGGAGTGTGGCTCTCTTCTCCAAAGTCAAAGCAGAGTTCAGGTAAGAAATCTTTAAGAGGATACCAAACACCGAAAAAGCTCTGTTCTCGAACTTCCTTCCTTCTGCCCTCCCTCTCTCCCTTTCTTCCCCCCTCTGCCCGCCTCCTTTTTTCTATGTATCTATCTTAGATGAAACTTAGAAGTAACTCATGAGTGCACATTAACACGTCTATCTGAATTTTAAAAAGTCACACTTTTTCTGACAGGGTCAATCTGGTTTTCACAATGAGAACTAGCTTTGTAAAATAGGTAATAAATTCATCATTTTTCCATAAATTGAATAAGATAAATTTGCAGATACAAAGATTTAACAAATATATTTAAATCACATGTGTAACATAACATTGCATAAATAATATATTTAACAACTATTTAAACTTATGATGAATATCACATATCAACTTTAAAACACAGAAAAGGTTACACAGTTATTTTAAAATGTGTGGGGAGTATTTGAAAAATTGTTTTTCCAAACATTACAAAAATGTCTGAAGTCCACCGCTCCAGCACCCTCTCTCTTATCTACCCCGCAGTGCACTGCCTGGTCAGGGAGCGGCAAACGTGCCCAAACTCGTTAACAGAGAAGTGAAAGTCTAATCACAGTGAGATCTCATCCTTTCATGCCTCAGACTGGTGAGGATTTAAAGTCTGATGAAACCTAGCATTTGTGAAGCTGTGGGGAAATAAGTTTATAAAAGTATATATTTTGGTGGGAAGTTTGACAAAACCAATGAAAACTTAAAATGTGCACAACCTTCACAAACTGTGAAGAATGGTTAAGTAGGATTTGGAAAAACTTATTCTTTTTAAGTTAGTATTTCTGTAATGAAATAAAACCGAAGTTTTTACAATAGTTTTTTTGCTTTTGCCAAGCAAAAAAAGCTGCACTGATAAAGTATGATGATGCCCAAGTCCAAAATGAGGTGACTTTCTGGGATATTAAAAGTTAGCAACAGTTGATTAGATTAGATGGTATATAATACTGCTTTCAACTCTAAAGTCTACTACTTTGGGAATTAAGAAATAATTTTTAGAAGCCATATAGTGTACTTCCCTAAGCAATTCTTTTGACAGTATCCCCAACAAGTAATTATAAACCTCTTGAATATATACTTTTAAAAATGAGCCCAAATCAGATTATTCTGTCTTTATAATATGTCCTTCAATATCATTTGTGTCTTTTACATCATATTATAGATTAATAATTGCTTACCTAAAGTAAAACCTAGTGAAATAAAATGCAGTTGTTCCTCCATTTTTGCCATATTATATTCTTAGAAACCTTATTCCTGCCAAATGAAGACCCATCCGCACTGATGAATTTGATTATATACCTGCAATAATTCCCTTTGCCACTAGATGGTAATTTAGCTAACGCTATGTTGAGAATCACTCAGAACATAAGGTAGAATGTTAGCCACCAACAGGAGTTACCAAATAAGGAAGTAAAACAAGAAGGGAAATATAGGTGTGATTAACATGTCCACTTGTGAATGGGCAAAGGAAAAATACCCGGTTAAAGGAAGGAGTAAATCATATGCATATTAAGAACCTCCTACAAGAATTAAAGGAGAAGTTCAAAACTTGAACAATAAGTAAAAAGTGGGAAACGGTTTTAAATACCTTATTGATTGTCACAGTCTTGAAGGACTAACCAGTGTCACAGATTCTTGGGTCTACTCCTCATCCTGATGTCCACAGCTCAGCGGCAGTGTTACTGGTTTTCTTCCCTCTCCCTAGTGCACTGCAGCACCTCACCCAGAAGCTACTGTAGTTATTGAGGCTACTTTTACCTTAGTCCTTGCGAGTGCCAAAGGCTACAAGGAATGTATGTTTTCAGATTATAAACATCCAATTTTCTCTCTAGTTTCTCGGGTTATTTTATATACTTATTTTTCTTCTACTGAGGCATGGATGTATCTAATGTCATCTGTTTAGACTCAGTTTTTCCAGAAACCAATCAAGTCAAGCCATAATGGCTTTCGCTTTAACAATAACAACAGGAGTCTAGTATACAAGAGAATGCTCACACCAAGCCACTGTAAAAAGTTTTAAGAAGATGGGCTATTTGGGCATATTAAAGTCTAACAAAAAGGAAATGGAATGTCTTCATAAAACTTAGAAAATCACATTTCCACTTTCAAAAATATTTGGTTGAGTTGTTTAGAAGAATCCTGCCCTTTCTTACCTATAAGGTTGTACTTTAGTCCCAAGGTCTTGAAGTTCCAGTGCTTTCTTAACGACCGCTTCGTTCTCTTCTGGGTAAACTGAACATGTGCAGTAAACGACTGCTTGAGCTTTAGTAACTATATTTAAAGAAGATGTAATTAACATAATGCCCCATTAACAATTTTACAAAAATCTGCTGCATTTCCAAGCATCTGTGCAATACCGCATGGCTTCGAAGCCAATGATTCCCGTAGATGTTCGTAGGGCTGCCCTTTACAGCACATACTAGCTATGTAGTCTGTGGCCAGCAAGTAAAGTGACTCTAACTGGACTGTGTGGCAATTGAATTGATGTGAACAACCTAGTTCCAAACAAAAAAAGTAAATACTGCAGGTTACCAAGAGCTATTACTTCCAGCCATTCTTCTGCAAGCCATATCGGGTAACTAGTTAAAAGGGCTCTAGAAACAGACATAGATGTGAATCTCAGTTCCGTTACTTCCTGCTGTATGCACCTGGGAAAATGACTTAAACTCTCAGATTTTTCATCTTTAAAATGAGCTAATGCTGCTACCTGCAACTCATTTATTTACATTTATCAAGCACCTACTAGCCACTGTTCTAGCCATTTGAGATACACAAAAATCCCTGTTACTAGGAAGCTTACTTTCTATGTTTTATTGACATGATAAGATACAGATTAATGGGAAAATTATATAGTGTTGTTAGGAGTTGATAAATAAATACTATAAAGAAAAACAAAGCAGGAATGGAGGATGTCTAGTTTCAAGAGATGATACTGTAATTTTACACAGAGTAGTCACAGAAAGCATCAAAAAAATTATTTACCAACTTGCTAATCTTCCAACCAACTTACTTCATAGATCATATACAAAATTATCATGTTTAAATTGTTTGTTAGTAGCATCAAAAAGGCGGACCTTTTCTGTGCTTTACATTTTGCTTTCTATCTGCCTCATGTATGCTGTATCTTTCTGTACTAAACTATCAATACCCTATGAAACGGAGGGCCCTTATAACTTTGATTAAATGTAGTTTTAAGTCCTGGCTCTGGAAATCATATCCTTCTTGCTGCATATATACCCCTTAGAGACCTAGGCTTTCCCCCAGCCATTGAGAGCCAGCGGTCCAGAGGCAGCAGAAGGCAGCAGCCGGGACCTGACTGGCAGTCACACAGCTGGACCTCTGGCAGGCTAGACGTAATTTCGTGGCCTAAGTTATGTTGCAGCTCCTGAGACGTAAGGTAGAAGGACCCCCCACTTTCCCATGAAATCAGGCACAGGGACACCAGAGAAGGCCTCAGAGTTGTCCTCAAGACCTGAAGAAATTATTTTCTACCCTCGCATCACCTCCAGTCAGTCAGCTCCCAACACGACCCGGAACCCACAGGGTCTTGAGAGTTTGCCCCATGTGTCACCTGTACATCATCAAGGAATTTGGGCTGTTGAGCATTAGCTTCCTATCCGCCTGGATGGGGCCATTTATCAACAAAGTAGCCAGTATTTCTCCACTGCAGTTCTTGGTGTCTGGTGCTTGGCTCTGCTTGTGCCAGGTGGGTGGGTTCTTTCTGTTCTTAATACCTGTACTTACCTTTGAGGCTTTGAAGGTCAGGATTTATTCACACTTACATGGCAACAGCTAGCTTAATGCCTGACCTAGAGTAGGCATTTGATAAACATGTGCTGAGTTAATAAAATGTATATCATTTCTCAGAGACTTTTAGATTTCCACATCCACGTATACTCACAACCTAAATGGGACTCAAATCTAAATGCAGTGACTGAAGCACCAGTATGAATACCTAAAGGGCCTTGTTACGCAGATTTGCATCTCTCTATTCTCTATTTAGCTCTAAGACAAGTGAGAGTTTGAGAGTTGTGAGGGGCAGGCACAGTGACAACAGACAAATCCCATCAAGTAAGCCCAAGAAGAGAAATAGAGAAGACGAACCTGTACAACAATGGACGTCTTAATTATTTCACTTCAGCATTAAGAAACTGTTAATCATGCCTGCTGACCTCTGTTAAAAATAATAAAGTATTATATTTTTAAAGGACTTAAATTGGTGAAAATAAATATTCTGTTACTTAAAGGGGCCAAGACTGAGTGTTCTGGGAAATTCATTTATAGTTCATACCTCATTGCCTGCCTATAATAGAGAAATAATATATTAATGTTTCTAAGATTTACAACACATTTTAAGATTGAACTTACATTTCATTGCATGTGTTAGCTGTTTATATTGCTGTTGGGCAAGAACATTAAGTTTATCTTCTGATGTGCCTCCTTGAGAGAAATCTTTAAGTAAATCTGTATCTAAAAGCAAATAAATGCTTTAAGTTATATCACCATTAGATGTTTTCCACATGTATTCCAGATGTATATCACAATTAGATAATTGCTATTATCACATTATTTAACATTTTGATCATTTTCCCTATTAATAGAGTTTTCATGGAAAATATCAAAACTAAAAAGACAGTATTACAAAATTGTATGCTATCATAGAATGTGCACTTGAAATCTTTATGATCCTATTAACCAACATTACCCCAATAAATGTAATTAAAAATAAATATAAATAAATAAAAACACTTTAGCAATTTAAAAATGACTTAAATATTTTTTGCTGACTTAAATATTAAAAACTAAATTGACAAAGGTAATTTTGTTTAATATTTTTTTCTCCAAGCTCTTATGAGATACTCCTTCAACTAGCCAAGTAAATCATTTAGGTGTAGAAAAAAGAATGCAGTCAGTCTAGAGACTGAATATGAAAGAACTCAGAAGAACACAACTTTAAAAATAAAGTTACCAAAAGGAATTTTGGAAGAAAAAAATTAAGAGTAGCAAATGTATGTCTTCATAATAGATCAAGAAACTCTAGCAGTAATACTTTACTTTCTGAAACTGATTTTAACATGTTTCTTGATATTGTTAACAAAGACTTATTGAATGTTACTTTATATTCAACAACCCTTCTAACATTGAGAAAACCGTTTAAACATACATGAAACAATTTGTCTAAGGTCACAAAGATACTAGTGTAAGGTCACATAGCTGCTAGCGTAGAGCCAAAATTATGGCTACAAAATCAGACCACAGAGCCCAAATTTCTAACCTCTGTATTACTCTCCTCTCAGTAACTCCCCTAGACTATAAGAGCCAATTATTTTTACCACATACTTGGCTCTTCCCCATTCCAGTAGTATCACTGAAAGTTAATTAAACTCCATTTCTTTTCAATTTAGTTTTTTTTACACTTCAATTTTTCTATCTCTATTTGTAAAATTACCTATCACTTTTTCAAAGGACTATTTATCCATTATTATACTCTTAAACCATATCAGTTACTTTGTCCATGCCATTTAAAAATAATTCCAAGTTGTTAGCAATGATCCATTTCAGATATTCTTCAATGGCTCTAATAGTTTTCAATGTTAGAATGTATTTTAAGGTGAATTCATGATTGTTCTCGTCCACCTAGCATCCACTCTGGTAAAACAACCCTTTGGATTCATCCGCCAAGTGTATGGCTACTGTTTCTACCACACTCCGCGCCTCACTTGCTCTGCCTGTTGCTTCCTCAGAGTACAGTTCCCTTTAAAGCTCTCCTTTATTCCGGGTTTGCCAAACACCACTCATGGGCTTTATACTATTGCTTCAAAACATTGCCAATCCCTGGGAAACTTTTTGCTTTCCTCCTTTCCCATCATTTGTAGACTTCTTTGGGTTGTTCTCCCAGCTTCTAGTTTATTTTTACCCGTGGCTTATTCAGCTCTGCTTCCCACTGCAAGATGGCCCAGGGTGAGGTGTACAGCTGCTGTTCCTTCTCATCTCTCAGTGTCTACTAATTCGTCTTTGGTCATTTCCCAAAGTTAGGAGAAGAATGTTCTCAGCCCACTGTGCTTCCATCTGAGTTGGTTATTCTTCTGCTTAACTCTCACTGGAAAGACATTTCTACACCGGGTCATAATTCCACATGGTACAGTCGAAGTCCAGGTAAAGACTGTAGTTTAAAGTAATGAAAAGGTGCTAACTGAGTTTAAATCCCAGCTTCCCTCCTTGCTAGCTACATGACCTTAGGCAACTTGCTAAGTTTCTCTGAGTCTCAGGTTTTTCCCATTTGTAAAATACAGATAATAAAATAACACTACCCTCAGAAAGTTACTGTGAATATGCAGTGACAGTGTGAGCACTGCCTGTAATACTGACTGGGACACAGTTGTGCTCCATCAATGTTAGTTTCTCTCCCGTCATTTCTTTTTCTCCATTTTTAATTGTCCTTGCTAGAAAGAGAAAACTGTTACTCGCCATGTTCTGAGTTTGTGGAATGTCTTCTTTGTCTAACATTCTAGTTAACTTTATCTATGCCTTTCCATACAAACAAGGGATTAGAGTAAGAGTCAGTTTCAGTCAATGTGGGGCAATGTACTGCGATTCAGAGAGTGATTCCGGGCACCAGCCTTGGGGTCGAAAAGGTTGTGTTTGAATCCGGCTGACACTTACCAGTCAAGTGACTCGGGGGACTTCAAACTCTAAGCCTCAGATTCTGTATTTGTAAGATAGAGACCATAAGAGTAACGACTTCTTTGAGTTCTTGTGAGGACTTGATGAAGTAATCAAGTCAAGTGCTCAGCCCAGTGCCTTACATTTCAGTGTTCAATAAATGTTCATGTTAAATCATATTTTGAAATTTATTAAAGAAGCAAATAAAATACTCCTAGAATTAATATTTAATCTGAGGCTTTCATATCATAAAACATACATGTTAAGGAAATCTTGCATTTGAAATAGTCTGATTACGATTTAATTAGGATTGTGTTCAGACTATAGGTTCTAGAATCAGGCAGCTCTAAATCTGAATCCCAGCTCTGCTACTCACCAGATGTGTGGCCTTATAAAAATGGATGAATCTTTCTGAGTCTCAGCTTTTTCATCTATAAATGTTGCTAAATTGTAATGTCCATAACTTGGGCTCTGGACTATGCCAGAATAGCAGCCTGGCCAGCAACTGTTCTGATTGCCCACATGATTCCAATTACTAAATATTTTGAATCTCACCCTTGCTCATATCTCCCAGGATTGGCTTAAGGATTAAATGAGGTAATAAATATAAAGTACTTTATACATAGTATACATGGGAGCTATTCATTACTCAGATATAATGATATGTCATTTTAATGATTTTAAATCCTTTTGTTTTTAAGTTAGCAATACATTTCAATAATTTAGAATTTAAAAATCAAAACAAGTACCTTCGTGCTCATTTAAAATAAATTCTACGGGATTACTAATACCGAGCCCTGAGCAACGGGGCAGCAGCAGAATCACTTTAACTTTCTGCAATCTGTTATCTTTAGATTCAATGTTAAGAAATGTCTCAGGAAGTATTTCAATATCTAGGAGGAAAAAATACAGAAAAATTAATGTAAAATATTAATTCAAAGTTCTAATGCAGTATTTAAATATGCCTATTTATCATTGTTCATTTTTAAATGCTTATCACAAAAAAATCATTTTAATGAACTCAGAAAAGACAATGTACTTCTCTGATAACCTCCCAAAGTTAATACATGAATTCTTAGTGTTTTCACTTGAGACAGTAATTTTGAAGTTTAAATATCTTCTACATAAAATATAGTTTCCCATTCCATTTTAAGCAGTATGCTCTAGTGGCGGGAAGTGGCTTGGGAGGCAGAAATACCCAAATCGGACTCCCAGTTCCACTATTTACCAGCTGTGTGACTTCACCTCTCGAAGCCCCCATTTCCTTATTCGTAAACGGGAAAATAACGCCTCCTTCGTCTAGCTGTGGTGCAGACGAAGGTAAAGCAGTTACGCTTAGCATGGTAAGCTAAGCTCAGCAATGGTTATTCCCTTGTCCCATTTTTTAAATCCCTTTTTATATTCCATCTTCCCAGAAAAAAACAGGTATCGGTAGTATTTATGAGTCACTAAGTAAGGTCCCTCAGGGACCTTGAAATTTAGCTGGGGAGCCTGATCGCCCTCAGGTTACACCCCTCTGTGCCCCCGTCTGAAGGCCACCCCTCCACGTCTGCAATGGACCACATTTCCCTCACCTGCTGTGGAGCCACTCCTGAAATTGCCCTACCCACCCCTTCCTCTGGCCTGATCCATTTTTCCCTCTTCTTAGTCTCTCTCTTTTGAAATGATTTTGAATCCAATGGGCCTTTTTGTTTTTTCCCATTTGAACTTTTTATTGGGGAAGTTCAAGCGCCTACAAAGACAGCCATTCTATGTAATAAATCGCAAGTACTCGCCATGGAGCTGCAACAGTGCACCGTTCATGCCCAATCTCCCTCCATCTACATCTGCACCCACCCCCATAAATATTTTGGATCTATAACTATTTTACCATAGATCTCTAAAGATAAGAACTCTTCAAAAAACATACCCACAAAAATGTTGAAACATTCCTAATTATCATCAAATAATAATCACATCCAACAGTAGCTCAAATTTCCCAACAGTCACACATGTCAAAAATGTTTTCTAGTTTGTTTGAACTGATGTCTTATTTTACATTTATTTTTATCTAAAGGTTCCCTTTTCATTTTTCTTACCATTTATTTCTTAATGAAACTTGCTTATTTGTACTACTAGAGTTTCCCACAGTCTGGTTTTTGCTAATTGCTTCCCTAGAGTATAGTTTTACGTGTTCCTGTATTTTGTGCTTCCCATAAATTGGTAGTCAGAGCTACTACTCTCTATTACTGATTCTCTTTTTTCTTTTCTTTATTTCTTTTGGGGCAGAGTGAACTACTTCAAAAATGGTGTCACATTTATCCAGTAAGTTGCCTTTGTAGTATCAGCAAAGGGATTACAAAACAGTCATATGGTGGTTCCCCCTTATATCCATGGCATTGCTTTCCTTGGTTTCAGTTACCTGTGGTCAACCGTGGTCTGAAAATACTAAATTTCCCCAACCCTCTACTTTAGCTGCTCATGCCATCCAACCATGCACATCGTCATGGCTCGATAACTCAGGACCACCCGAATCAGACGATCCTCCTGGGACATTGCCGGAAGGGCAATAGTAATGCTGTGTCACATGCTGCATCATTCACCGCACTTTATATATATTTCATCATCGCACATCTCATCTCGAGAAGAAGGGTGAGTGCTATACAATACGGTATTTTGAGAGAGGGAGACCACATTCATTTAACTTTATTACAGTATGTCATAATTGATCTATTATTAGTTACTGTTGTTAGTCTCTTACTGTGCCTAGTTTGTAAGTTAAACTTCATCATAGGTATGAATGGATAGGAAAAACACTATGTATAGGGTTTGGTATTATGTGTGGTTTGAGGCACCCACTGTATCCACTGCTAAGAAGGGACTACTATAATCTATCACCCCTTTTTCATTTATTATCTGGAACTTCTAAAAGGAGAAACCTCCTTCTCTCTTTGCTTGGTTACTCAGTAGTTCCTACTCTCCCTTGTTAACTAGGTGGAAGGTGGTCAACTACTTGAGCACTCTAATGTGTACAGAGGTGTAACTGCAGAGTAGCCACTGCCTACCATGGCTGAGAAAAATGTGAACACGGAACTTAGCAAGTCAGAGGAGGGGAGTGGGCGGGGGCTGCAAGGCTGAGACTGAGATATCTGAGAAGGGGACAAGGCTAACGCTGCTGGGACCTCTGCATGGCCACCACGGGGATAAACGAACACTGGAAGAGGAAGGAAAGTCCTTTCTTCCTCCTCTTCGAGTCTTGCAATGTCTCTCCAGCACCCGCCAATGGCAGAGACTAATAGCGAGCCAGCTGGCAACGGAGAAATGGCGTACACTTCCAGTATCGCCAACAGGGCAGTGGGTGGGTTTGGAGCTGAGAGGCAATAAAGCAATACCTGGTCGGCGTCTGAACTCATTTGCTCCTTGACTCTTATCCCATTTCTCTAGCGTACGCTTTGCCGGATCCCTCTTATTCAACTTCCTGACATCTCTAAGTATTAGAGGGTATATACTCAACTTTAGTGACTAAGTAGTTTTCCAAAATAGTTGTACAAATTTACAGGCCCACCAGTGCTTGAATATTCCCAAAAGTCATGACCAGTCTTTTTATTTTAATGATTTTGTGGATGTGTGGTGGTGGGTCGTGATTTTAATTGCAATGCCCTCATGACTAGTGAGGTGGCATATTTTTACCTTTTTTTTTGGCACCTCGATGTCCTCTTTTGGGAGATGCCTGGTCAAGGCATTTGACTAGGTTATGTTTCCCGACTGGGTGGTCTTTTTTCTTTTTTAATAATTTCTTATATACTGTGGATAAAAACTCTTCACCAGTTGATATGTCCCCTCTCTACAATTTACCTTTGCTTTTTCTTAATGCACAGTGTTGTTTTCTTTTTAATTTACTCTAGTCCAACTTACCAATCTTTACTTTTATAGTTAGTGCTTTACATACTCTGTTTAAGAAATCTTCACCAATCCCAGGTCATAAAGTGTTTCTCCTTTAATAAATTCTAGGGGATTTTGGATTTGTGTTCATGGTGTGAAATAAGGGTCAGTTTCATTTTTTTCCAGCACTATTTACTGAAAAGACCATCTCTTCCTTCACACACTGCAGTGTTCACTTTATGATTTTTGCTGCATACATATCATGAATAAATGTTAAATTGTATCAGATCTCTATTCTGTATCTATTAAGGTGATATTTTTCTCCATTAATAGAGTGATTATATAAATTGATTGAGTTAAAACAACTTTATATTCCTAGAATAAGCCCAGCTTACTTATATTATTCTTTTATATCACTAAATTAAGTTTACTAATATCCTATATATAGTATTTCAGATCGTTAGTATGTAGTTTTTACGGCCTTGCTCATGAGTGACACTGGTCTGTAATTTTCCCTCCTTTAATGTCCGTTTCCAGCTTTGATATCCAGGTTATAAAGCAGACTGTGGAGGGTGGGGTGTTCTTCCTCCCAGGAGCATCTTTTCTGTGCCCCTCTGCTTACCCCCAGGTTAGCTACCCTGGTCCTTCTCTCCCCTAAGCTCCAAGGGCGCCTTCTTTTGCTTCTGTCCCTTGTTTCCCAAGCCCACTTCTCCTACAGCTCACTTCTCCCACCTCTGTGACTTTCTAAATAAACTTTCTCTTATCATTTGAAAAACTAAACCGGGAAGTAGTCCCTTTTTAGCTATTCTCTGGAAGAGTATTATTTCTTCCTATAGGAATGTAGGGGCTTTTTTCTTTGCAAATAGGGGAGATTTTCAATTATGAATTCAAAAGGCATTAATATCCACTAATTTTAAGAACTCAACAGATACAAAAGAATTCAGATTTTAATAAAAGTAGTTGGTTGTGTTGTTTCAGGAATATGCCCATATTGTTTAAATGTTCAAGTTGGTTGGCACTAAATTGCTCTTAATACCTTTGTATGTTTCAACTGTCTCTGGGATCTGTAGTGGTTTTGATCAGAATTGAGTAGGAATTGTTTTATGATCTCTTTTTCTTGATGAGTCAGATTAAATTCAGATCCTTCATCTATTATTTATGACATTTGTCTTCTTATTGAATTGTTCATATATTTAAGATGCAAGCCTCTTATCAGAAAAATGATTTTCAAATATTTATTACCATTCTGTGGGCTGTCTTTTTCACTTTCTTGACAGTGACCAGTGCAGAACAAAAGTTTTTCTTTGTATAAAATCCAATTTATCTTTTTTTCTTTTGTTGCTGTGCTTTCATTATTATATGTAGACAACCACGGTTAAATCCAAGATAATGAAGCTACGCCTGTGTGTTTTCTTCTAGGAGCCTTATAGTTTTACCTCTTACACCTTGGTCTTTAATACATTTTGAGTTAATTTTTGTGTTTTTTAAAACATTTTAATTATTTATTTTTAGAGAGAGAGGAAGTGAGAGAGACAGAGGAATATCAATGTGTGGTTGCCTCTCAAGCGCCCCCTACTGGGGACCTGGCCTGCAACCCAGACATGTGTCCTGACTGGGAATCGCTTGCAGGCTGTCACTCAATCCACTGAGCCACACCAGCCAGGGCATTTTTTGAAGATTTTATTTATTTATTTTTAGAGAGAGGGAAAGGGAGGGAGGAAAAGATGGAAACAAATGACATGAGAGAGAAACATTCATCGGTTGCCTCTCGTGCTCACCCTGACCAGGACCAAGCCTGCAACCCAGGCATGTGCCCTGACCAGAAATGGAACCTGGGACAATGCCCAACCACCTGAGCCACACCAGTCAGGGCTGCATATGGTTTGAGGCAGGAGTCCAGCTTCGCTCTTTGGCCAGTGGCCTTCCACTTGTCCCAGCACCATTTGTCGTTCCTTCCTCATTGAGTGGTTTTCCCATATAACACACACACACATCACAACATATCTAACATATAACACATATACTTGTACATGTTATATGGGATTCCAATTCCCTATTCCATTTCCCTCTCCCTCTCAGCTAGTAGATATACATTCTTTTATTATGTGTTTACTGATTGCACACATCACTGACTTAATAATTTACTACTTTTACCATTTCGTGAACAAGGCAATGGACATTAATCCCATTTCTTTCTATGTGCCATTGTTCTAATTTATTTTAATTACATGTAACGCACATATTTTTAACCCCACATGACATTAGTTTATGATCTCACAAGACATTAGACTATAATTATTTAGATTTACCTATGTGCTTGCCTTTTCCATTGTTCATTTCTTCTAGCCTCTACAACTTTCTATATGAGATAATATTCCTTCTGTATAAACAACAGTCTTTAGTATATCCTTTGTAGGGTCGGCTGGTGACAAACTCTCAGATTTTGTCTGTCTAAAAATGTCTTATTTTAAAGGACATTTCTGCTGAGTGTAAAAATCTAGCCTGCAGTTCCTTTCAGCATTATGTAGATATCGTTTAATAGTCTTCTGGCTTCAGCTGTTTCTGTTGAAAAGTTAGTTTTTTAGTTTTATTGTTATTCCGCTAACAGTAGTATGCATCATCTCCCTGGTTGCTCTGCACACTGCTCTTTGTCTGTGGCTTTCAGCAACTGTGCTATGAGGTGCTCTCTGCATTTATTCTTACTGGAATTCATAGGGCTTCTTAAATCTATGGCTTAACTTATTTCATCCATTTTGAAAAATTCCCAGCCCGAATTTCAAATACCGTTTCTTCCCACTTCCTCTCCTCTCTTTCTGGGTTCCCAATCATGACATGTATGCCATCACTGGACCACGGAGTCTCATGTGTGTTGTATGATCTCTTCCACAGTGTTCACGCTTCTATTGTCTTCCCATGCTTCAGCCTGGGTATTTTCTTCTGGCTTACCAGCTCACTTATTCTTTCTTTACTTCCGTCTAATCTATTAAATCTATCAATTTCTGAAGTTTACATATTGTATTTTTTTGGTTCTAGAATTGTCTTTTGATGTTTTTTAAACATTACTGTTTCCAGTCTTCTGCTGAAATTCTACAACTTGGCATTCAGTCTTATCAGCATATTAACTGTAGACATTTTAAAGACCACATCTGGTATCTCCAGTATTCGGACATTAGGTGGGCTTGTTTCTATTGTAGTGTATTTATCTTTAATTCAGCCATATCTTTTCTTCCTGTTTGTCTGGTTGGTTTTTTAAAATTGAGTGCCAGACACTGCATTTGAAAAAACTTAGGAGATAGAATGAGACCTAGGATGACGTTACTTTCTTCCAGGGAGAATTTACTTTTGCTTCTGATAGGTAGCTAAGCCTGAGCACCAGCAATCCCAGATCTCCTTAACCCCAGTGCTAACTGAGATGCCTGGCATGCGGGCTTCAGTTCATTGGGGAATGAGCCACTATCCAGGGCACACTTCTTTTGTGCCCCAAATGAAATCCTGGGTATTTACCGGTCTTTCAGGGTCAACCCTGAATTCTACCTTTTTCTCTCCCTAGCCCTGTGACTCTGTCAAAAGTTTGTTTTTTGTTGTTGTTGTTTTTTTAGTTTTCAGCCTCACTGAACCTACACTGATATATTATCTTTAGTCTCAGCACGATCCACTGAAAAACTTTCTAAAAATAAGAAGCCTAAGAGGACATAGCTTCCAGGCCTAGATATGCTCTTTGTCCCTTAAGCAGTCCTATGGTTGTGCTCTTATGGATTAAAGGATGACCATTTCTACACTCACTTTACCTAATTATTGTTTGAACATAAACTTATATAGTGGCTAAATGGCAAGCAATAGACCAAAGTGCCAGTGTGTTCATTAATTTAAACTACAGTTGTTTAACCAATATTAAGCAATAAGAACAGACTGGTATAATATGAGTTAGTGAGGATCTTAAGAGTATAGTTCATATAGAGTTTTTACATTAAAAATAACACAAACATTTTTAACATTTCTAAATCTTATAGAACATTAATTACCAAACAATATTGGTACTTACTTTCACATCCCATTTTTGTGAAAAGGTTCTTCAGGTCAGGATGCTTGGTTTGTGGTTGTACTCCACACACAAATATTTTTGTGGAATTATTATTTGTTAAGATTGACATATGGGCAACTGTGTACCATGAACCTGTATTGACCATCAAGACATCATCATCCATATTTAAAAAAGCCTTTACAGAATGCACAGCAAGACTTCGAGATTTGTCCTGCAAGATATGGTACAATGTCGAAGGATTTAACTAGAAGCATGAAAAGTACTTGGTAGGAATCTTGAAGAGATACCTAACCCATTTTATTTTAAAACATCTTATATATTAAAATACAAAGTTAACAAAGATAACTTAATATAAATTGATTTAAAACAATGACCTGTGTTTAGCTTAAAGTATGACTGTTACCATTTAACTTTGATGCAGTGATAAGACAATGTCAAAATCCCCAGTAAGTAATTAATAGATTAGTGACGTCCTGCCTTAGCTCCCTTTCCTATCCATTCACAAAACACATTCCTCAGTGGCTGCCATTCTCTCGTCCCCATTACACTGTGATCTAAATACCATATGATCTCGCCTTTAACAGGAACCTAAACAACAAAACAAAGAAACAAGTAAAATGTAGCAAAAGACACTGAAATAGAGGACAGGTAGTCAGTGACCAGAGGGGAGAGGAGAGGGAATTTCAGGGGAGAAGGGAAGGGTTTACAGGAACAAATATAGAGGACACATGGACAAAACTAGGGGGGTTGGAAAGGGGAGGGAGGAGGGGAGGAATGGGTGGGCGGGATGGAATGGGAATAAAGGATAGAAACTGTACTGAATAAACTAAAATAAAAAAATTTTTTTAATTTTTTTAAAAATTAAAAATAAATAAATAAATAAATTGCTGCTGGCTCACAGAGATGAAAAGATGGTTGACAAGCACATAAAAGGAGGCTAGACAGACTGGCATTCAACAGAGTTCACTCTAACAGAAGGTCAGAAGATTCGTCCCGAGAATATGGGTGCAGTGAAGGGGTAAACCTCAGAAGACCAAGGTGAATCTGAGGTAAGTATTATAATCTAAGGACATAAAAATTAATTTAACTTAATTTTTTGAACCTTTTATTTTTCATTTTATTGAAACCTCATATCATCTTATATTCTCTTCCTATATTGATAGACATTATACCCCTCCTACAAATCAAAGCTGTAAAACTGTATTGAAGAGATGATGGGAAAGTATTACACATTAGAATTTCAAAGCAGTTTCACTAGCATCTTCGGCAGAACTGTAAGAAAGAAAATGTATCATTGTACCTTCTCTTGAATCTTCCCTTGGGAGAGAAAAATCATAGCTCTTAGCAATACAAGTCTCCCCACCTACGAAGTCTGGGGAAGAATATGTTCTTCACAAATTCACACAAGACACAGATGCTAAAGTATAATAGGAATACTGATTGTAGGGGTATTAGTTTTATTCAAGGTAAAAATTAGACCTTATAAACCTCCCTGATAATCTATAAATATATATAATCAGTTTGTTAGGTATTAGGTGGAGGGATTCTTTGGGTAAGTAGGATTATTGGGAATCACAATGAATATAAATGTTAATTTACCTGGAATATTAGTTTATAATCTTTGAAAAGATCTATATTTAGAAGATCACTTTTAAGATGAGATGGAAAAATTAAGACATCATAGCAATGTTGGTCCACAGCAAAGACTTTACCATCCATGTGCAATACACATTTCACTTTATTGTAGCCTTTTTTCCTCAAACTATGGTAAACTTCTTCAGGGCTGTAAATATACAACATCAGGTTGTGACACAAATACAATACATTAAAAATGTACCTAACATTGGCATCTTTTCCTACAGTAAAAAATTACCACTGCATATACTGCAGCTCATGGAACTTACAATTTTGGGCAACAATAAGTTAAAAGATGGTGACAGAAAAGTTAACATATTTATGTGGTTATCTTTGGTAATTTGGTGGTAAGATTCTGAACTAAACTATGATTCTCCAATTACCCCCCTGGATGTGCCCCACCCATTAGAAAGGTAATATTTCTTATCACATTATTTTAAAAGGTTAGCAACTTGAAACATGAATAAAGAATTTGATTAAACTGTTACCTGATTTTACAAGTATTTATCCAAGCATACAGTGGCAAAGTGGAGGCCCTCAGTTCCTGGTTCCTAACTGTTTCTGGAAGAATGTGGTAAATTGAAAGGGCATCGTGTTTGATTCGACATCTTGCCAATGCTGCAGCCAATTTGGTCTTAAAACTAGAGACAGAAAACCCAGTTTTGGTGATTACTGCCTTGAAGACAAGACTACCAATTTTCTACTAGAAACATTAACAACTTATATTCCAGATTTTAACAAGTCCTTTTGTAATACTATTTTAAATTTTTGTAGTCTAAAATACAAATCCGCCATTTTTGAAGACAGAAACCCAACCACCCTCCTTCCCCTTTTCAGTTGTTGCTGCCCCGGTACAGCTGTGCCTCCCCTCAGAACCTGAATCGACTGCCGGCTGAGAGGCAGATCTGACGCAGTGAAAGACCTGCAGAATTCACAGTCCGGCAAATCTGAAGATGAGGTCAGGTTCTGTCACTTACTAGCTGTGTGACCTCAAGATGGCAATGGTGTGGTCTTGAAAAGATTAAGGAACTTTCACGAATCTGTATCAAGCCCTTCCCAGTTCTGATTATCCCATGCCCCAAAGTTCCAAACGACAGAAAAAAACCCCGAGAATTGATTAGTATGGCCATGACGACCCCATCATTTTTCTCGATCTCATAGACACAACTGTAAGATGCATCCCCATTGTATAAATAGCCAGAGCTTTCATTTATGTGTTAACAGTAGTCATGTAATTCCTAAGCTTAAGTCTTCATCCCACAATTTCTCAGGGCTACAACTGACAGGAGACACGACTGTGTCGTCTCTAATTTCCAGAGTTCTTCAGCCAAACCTCGCTATCCCGAGTGCAAGGAGCGGGAGCGTGCACAGGGGTAAAGCGTGTGCTCTGGAAGCAGACTTCCTGGAACTGAGCCCCTGGCTACGCCCCTCTCCAGCTCTGTGACATTCGAGAGGCTCCTTTCACCGTCTGTGCCGCCAGTTTCCCACGTGTAATGGTAAGTGTTGGTAACAGTGTCCACCACATAAGGTAGCCATGTAAAGAGCTTCTTACAAGAGTGACTGAATGTAGACTTAATCGAAATCACAACCCATAAATAAATGCAAATGCGTAGAAGTTTAAGGTAAAAAAAAGTAATTGATGCATATTAAGTGCTCAATAAATGGCAATCCATTAATATTATTCCATTACCTGAGTCCTCTGGTCTCAGCCTTCAGTAATTTAAATGAAACTGCTTGAATGTCCCATAACAATATAAAATTAGGTAACTTACTTCCAACTTCTCAAATCATTCGTTAGGTAAAAATCTTCCTTCAAGACTGTGGTTGTTGTTATGTGCTTTCTATTAAGGCCCCACAGCATAATAATAAAAGCCCTGACAAAACTAGCACTTGACATTTACTGGCCATTTACCATATTCTGAATCTAATCTAAGCATTTTACATGCATTAATTTAATTGGTTAACCTTTTTGTTATTATCTACATAGTAGGTTTCTGTTAATATTTAGTATAAAAAGAAAACAAAATTAAAACATGTTTGTTCTTAACTAAGTAAAAAATTCTTTTTTTCAATTTGTCAAAGCAGTGGATTCTGATCTACTATTGGAATTCTCATTTGATATGTTAGATTTTTCAAAAAGAACTATAAACAAAGCTAAGAAAATAAATAATAGCGATTTCAAATGAAGTTTAATTTATGTATGTACAAAAATTATTAGTAATTTTTCATGATTTTCCAAATACAAGTTGGATCTTACAGTTCAAGCTTTCAAAAACAACTTGATTTTAAACAGAATACTTAACCTGTTGAAGACTTTTTAAAGGAATTTAGGAAACTTAAGAATTTTTATTTTTTCTCTATAAATTTTAACATTCATCTATATATTATACTGTACAGAGTTCTGCCAATGAAAATACTAATAATGATTTCATACAAACCATCCTTTTCACTGTTACAATTACCTATTAAGAAGGTTCTCTACTTCTTGAACTTCTGCTATGGACTCTTCATGATCGGAAAGGAAACGAGTTTGAAATTTTCTATCTTGGAAATCATACAGCATCACGATAATTAGACTGTTCAAATGATCTGGCTACAAAGGAGAAACGCACAAAGAAAGTATATACATAATATCTAATACCAATATTTTCCATTCCATTATTTTTCATAACAGAGCAGGAATATGACTATTTTTACATAGTCTGGTTGGACTGGGAGATAAAGACTTCAAAATAGGAAAAAAGTTTAGTAAAAAATAAATCTTTCCCAAGAAGACAATTTTTGGTATATTCATCAAAATAAAAGGACCAGGGTCAGTATTAGAAGCACTAGAAGTAGAAAAGAGTTAAGTATATACTTTGAAGAGGGTCAGCATTCAGCAAACTAGTTATGACTTAAACCTGAAGGCTTTTTAGTACTTTCAAAATAACAATCATAGACACAGCTGATTATATAAAAGTCATTCACTTACTATTGTAGTACTTGGAATGATATAGCTATCTATTAATATAGTTTCCAAAATATCTTGATCTGCAAGATAAGGAAAATGTCTGTTACTGTATATACCAAAGCTGAAAATGAAAACTTTGGAATCAAAATACACTTATACAATGTTACAATATCTAAAACATCTATTGATTTTTGATAAAGATTTAAATTACAATGACATGACGAGATATTTTCAATCTTTATTAAGCTGCACCCTAATGGCCCAGGCACCACATGGAACCCTAGCCAAAGGTGCATTATCTGAGTAGTCAAAGTAGTAAGAAAGAAATTCCAACCTTTAACTATGTCTTTTGAAAAACATTAAAGAAGATCTCATTCATAATGTCTTATCTCTTTATGTACTGCTGTATTCAATTTGCTAGTATTTGATTTATGACTTTTCTTCTATGTTTATGTTTATAAGGAATGGTCTCTAACTTCTTGTGATACTCTTGTCAATGCTGGTATCAGGGTTATGCTGGCCTTATGAGTGGGAAGATTTCCTTCTTCCTCTGTTCTTTTGAAGAGTTTATATTAAATTGGTATGATTTCTTAAATAGTTGGTAGAACTCACTCATCAAGACATTGATTAAATGTGAAAAGGTCTAAGCCCCAGATTACAATTAGCCATGGAAGCATCTATGAGGAGACAGTATTCCAGGCAGAGAGATGATGGCAGAGTACTAAGTGGAATCAAATGAACATATTTAAAAATCTCTACAGGGTACCTGTGTTCCTGTTGTTGTAGCTACTTAAACCACATACACATCTTATAACAAATACTTTGGTAAGTTGATCAGAAAGCTAGGCTAGCTTCAATTCAATGTTCATGGATAACCTACTATTTGCACAGTACACACTGAATTTCAGTTTTCATTTGGGGGACAGGAAAAGGGAAAAGAAACGACTAACTTGGGAACACAGTTTTCACAGGAAATCCTTTGGGAATCATTATCCATATCCCCATTTCACGTATAAGAAAAACGAAGTTTAGAGTTTCACACCCTTAATACTTGCAAACTAGTTCCTATCTACTTCATAGTTTCTCAGCATGACTCCCAATTTTTGTCATAGAAAATATGGTCATCAAAAGAATGAAGGGCTTCTAAGGTAGCAGACCTGCATAGGCTGTAGAACTTTGAGCAATGGAGGTGCTGCTGGACTCCCAAGAAATAGGAGAGGCAGAATGAACAAAAAGAAGACAACACAATTTTGCCAACATCGCATTTCCCCCCCGCTAGGGCTCCTGTCAAAACTGATAATTGTCTTTGGGCTGCCTTTGATATCGTGCAGAATGCATTACCTTTGTATATCTACAATTTACATGACATTCTCACATAGTAATGTCCACGTTAATAATAGCTGTATATTTCAGATAGTGCCTTCTATGCTACATATTGTTCTAAGTGCTTTCCACATATTAATTCATTTAACTTTCACAACAACCCTATGAACTAGGTACCATCGTTAATTCATTTCATAGATTAGCAAAAGAGCCTTAGAATGGTTAAGATGTTCACAGTCATAGAGCAAGTGACAGATCAGGGACTCAAACCCAATCCTGCATCAAAGTACACATTCTTCACCACAACATCACGCTGCCTTTTCTCATCTTACTCTTATGACCAACCAGAGTGGCTAAATAAAACACACTGCTAATGCCTGATGTGGGTAATGAGGACTTACTTGAAAATTGCAAACCTTGCCTATCCTATTTCAGCACATTAGTTCCAATTATCCCTGCCTCCCACTAATGAAAGCCTCTTCTCTTTAATCTGTTGAAGGAACCTCTTAATCCCCACTCCTCCTGTTTTCAGAGTGGAAGGCCTTCCCTAGACACATTCCGGACGCTCTCCCTATCCCTTGCTCACCACTCCTTAGGAAAGAAAAATTGAATTTATTTGATTGGTGGAGTTGGAAGAAGGAACTGGAATATGTCTCTCCCACTCTTCCATCCCTGTCTCCTTCCCTCTTTTCCTCTCCCCATCCACTCCACCCCTCTCCCAGCTTGTCTGCAGAAGGCATGCATGAATTCCAGGCTGCTCTTTGCCACCTGCTATGCCTTTCATGAGTCGGGGTGGAGGAATCTTTGCACATCTTCAGCTGTGCAGTGGATCAGATGGGAAGTCTCTAATTCAGGAGTAAAATATTTGCAAGCCACTCGATTGAAGATCTAAAGCCATACCCACAAAGTATCTTTTTCCTCTCTCTCAGTTGGTTCCAAAGTGAAGTGTAAAAGAAGAGTGCTATTTATTGGACCCCCTAAAACTCATAGTTCATGTAGTTATCCCTCCCATTCTGGAAAACAAGACAGAACATGATTCTTCTTTTGATTCTCCCCTAGGTTCTCCCTCTGTTTTTATCATGTTCATAGTTTCTTTCATATGAGGGACCTCTAAAACCTTCACTTCAAGGATGTCAAGCCTCCTATAATTATAAAATATAGGTAGATGGGTTTTTACATGTATGGAAGGAAGAAAACTACAAAATTAAGTCTCTGGGGCAAAATGAGAAAGAAGAGCCACTAATGTTTTTGAAATATTTGAGAGAAGTACATACAGGGAAAAGCTGATATTACCAAATAGAAAATCATTATACAGTTAAAATAAACAATGTGGAACCATAAAAAAAACAGGATTGGGTATGGGGTTGATACTCTACCACCCTTTCAACCAAATGAAACACTTCCTTTCTTTGTCCTTCTTCCTGCTTGAGTACTTAGGCACATCATTTAATCCCTTCCTGAGCTTCCCTCAATTTTTTCATGTGGAAAATGAGATCTTTCATCTCAAAGAATATAAGGTATTTCAAATGATATAAATCGTTTTGTGAATTACAAAGAGCTATGCACATATAATGTATTATTATTGTCATTCAAGAGAATTGCTTTAACCTGTTAGGTAACAACCAGAGAGTGTAAGAGGTCAGTGATCTAGAATCTAGATCATTTTTCTGAGTAACTGTGCAATCAAGAATAAACTCAGAAGGCCTGGGTGGCCAAACCCTGCACATTCCAGAGAATGGTTTGGCCCTTGACTGGCTCCTGGAAGATAACCTCTACAAGCCCTTGGAGTATCTTGCCTGATAAAAGTGTCTTTTTCCCCTGGGTCCTTGGGCAACACAGTATGAACTTGACTTTTAGAAAAGAAAGAGACTGAGAAAAGTCAGCCACAGGGCATTCCGCGTCTACATGTCTGACCCCCAATAAAAACCCCGGACAGCAAGGCTTAGGCAAGCTTCCCTGGATGCCAGCACTACGTTAGCGCTGTCATGCATTGTTGTTAGGGGAATTAAGACCGTCCACAAGACTCCACTGGGAAGGGAAAATACTAAGCTTGAACAGGGTCTCTCCTGGTCTCTGCCGTATGTACCTTTTTTCTGCTGCTGATTTTAATTTCTAACCTTTCATGTTAATAAACTCTAACCATGAATATAACAGCTTAGCTGAGTTCTATGAATCCTTCCAGTGAAATCACTGACACTGAGGTTGGACTTGGGACCCCCAACTAATAACTACTAGTTCTCAAACCATACATTAAGCATTTACAGAGTTCTTCACTGACAGGTTAGATGATTCTGAAATGACCATGTTAATGCCACAGCCAATTCCTGGTACTGAAAATTTACCAACTACTATATACCTAGAAATGTTGGAAAAAGAATTAAGCAACCAATAGGATCAACAATTCCAGAGACATATCCTTCCTCAAGTTCGTTCTTTCTTTCTTCTCTTTTCTTTCCTTAAAAAATATTTTTAAGAAATATTTTGCCAGACTTTCTTCTTTTAAAATATTTAGTATTCCTTGAAACATCCAGAGATTCTTTGAAAAAAAAAAACATTAGCTGCCAGTACTCTGCTTCTGTGACAGAAGTCAAAGTTAATAGGTATAGGCTATTCTTCATTACCTGCTTTGGCAGAAAAGTGATCTTGGGGCTATTTAGTAAAGTAGAAGTAGTGATTGTCTTTATTTCAAAAAACATACTGAGCCCTTTAAACTTTTCAAAGGTTAACCAGCCCCAGATGGTGTGGTTGAGTGGCTTGAGTGCCAGCCTGCATACCACACGGTCTCTGGTTCGATTCCCAGTCAGGGCACATGCCTGGGTTGCTGGGCAAGTGCTCAGTAGGGGGTGCTCAAGAGGCAACTACACATGGATGTTTCTCTCCCCCTCTCCCTCCCTTCTCCTTTCTCTAAAAATGAATAAATCAAATCTTTTTTTTAAAGGTTAATCAGATAAATACAATCTCTGCTTTGATAGAGCTTGTATACAAAGAAGGACATCATCAAAGGAGCAAACAATAAAACTGGAAAACATAAAACCCGACCAAAGGAATACACTTAACATTTCTATAACTAAGGGATTGCCTCTGACATTTTATTCCTCTCCTGAACTTCCTCAAAATTAAAAAAAAAAGGTAAGATGATCTGATTACCTGTTCATAAATTCACCAGAAAAGGGACCATTTACCCAAGCTCTCTTTAGCTTGTACATTAACCTTTGTAGCTTTCCTGCTCCTATAAAACCTTAGGAAAGAAATTCTGAGTTTTCCTTCCTGTAGTGTGATTCCCTGAATCTGTACTATATAAACCCAAGAGGAGCTTACAAAATAACATGTGAAAGTATTGATGACGCAGAAGATAAATGTGAAACAACAAGAGCCTCCAATATCTTACAGCAAAAGATCAGGCTCCCATCTTGGAAACCCACTGGATTTAGGAATTCTGGGTTTATTTCACTTGAACATTCAGAAGTTATTCAGATAATCTTTTAAGCAATATATTATTATTATAAGAAGAAAATAATATTTGTACCAAGTAAACAACCAAAGCCATACTACCTAGAATCTGAACTTATAAAAAAAAAATAAACCTTTCGAGCGAAAGCATGTTTGTAAAGGCCTATGACAATAATTTATCTGAATGGACTTTTTTGGGTCATTGCAAAATATCAAATAGCAACAAGACCTTTTCATGAAATAAAGATCGAGAGAAAGAAAAAGATAATTGATGACACACATCACCAGAGCAGGACCATCTCATTTGTGCAGAATTTTACATAAGACAATTTCAGACTTTTAGTATTGATTTCTAAGGTAAGACTCAATATTCAATGAGGAAAATAAATGGTCTACAACAGAGTTTTGGCATTAACATTAAATACCAACTAATCAACATAGATGCTCAGTCTGCATTTCATCCTTGTAAGGAGAGATGTAAAAATGTTCATTTGACTCAATGGTTAGTCTTTAAGATTAAATCAGAGGAGGAAAAATGGTTAAGACAGATTTTAAAAGAAAAAAATCACAAGCAAGAGAAAAGAAAATGAAAACTAAAGGCAAGCTGCCTCTTAACATCAAACAAATTTTTCTCTGTGTTGACAAATTCCTGGCTTCAGATTTTAACTACATCATCTCAGCAACTGAAAATATATAATCATGTCTAAGAAATTAACGAGACATTTTAACTCCACTGAACAATTGTTAACTGCCCATGTGCAAAGACACGTAAGGCCCAGGAAGGATTAATATACTAAAAACATACGCAAAGGAGGTTTTCCCTTGCAAGTTGTCTCTTTAGGAAGCCATATGGTCATCATTTCAACCACGCTGCTCGTACTCGAAACATTTCTGGAACGCCTTTTTATAACTATATTCAGTCAGTTTACAAGCCAATCCATTTACAAGCCAATATAAACTCCGTAGTGTATATTATAACATACAGTACTATGTTGTATTAAAGTTCACAGCTAGCACAAAAAACAAATGTCTCCAGGCCCTTTGACTGCTTGCTCTCATGTGAACGCTATTTCGTTCTGCCCTGGGATCAGCTCCGACTCAGAAGTTAATAATCACCACCGAGGGAGTCTGAAACACTGCACGCACACCAAGGAAAATTAGAAAGCAGAATTCTACAAAAGTGTGGAGGAATAAATTTACAAGCTCCCCAAATTAAAGCTATTGACTATGAATGGGATCGTCTTAATTGGGGTTGACTTAATTTTGATATTCATTTTTAATATATTGCACCTTCTCATTCCAAGCCTGTTCCTCTCCCACCCTCTTACTGGTTTTTAGTTTATATTTGTGAGAGTTCATACACTAAAACACAACATGTAAACCCAGAACGGAAAGAAATCCCAAGGAAAGGGAAACTATACTTGGGTGCTTCAATGGACTGTTCTTCTTCCTGCTCATGGAAATGTTTCCTTGCTCAATTTAATGACTGATTTACATCTACCCAAGGACAGCGCAGCATGCTAGGCAAAATCTACACTGAAAACCAGTTTTGGCCTGAAAGAGCTTGTTTTCCTGGAAGTCTCCTAATTCCTTGACATTTTGCAGCTGACCAAAGATAATCATATGCATAAAAACCCAAACGTGGTGTGCCTGACGGGGCTGCACGCCACAAATTCTGTTTTCTTGCAGTGATGACCTTCAAGGCCGTGCTACTCACACTTCAGGGCACTGAAAGCCAGCTCGTAGGACGAGCGCTGAAAGGATTCATCCTCAGACTCGGGCAAGAACCGCAGGGGTTTATTCCCGTACTTTATTAACACTTTCTCTGGTGACTTTTCGATTCGAATACCCTGAAAAATGTTCGCTGCCATAATGTAAACGGGGTCCGGATAACCAGCTTTTTCGGGAACACCGCCAGAGTTTTTTTCGCTGGACGCTTCCTCATCTGATAGTGACAGGCAGGCGAGCTGGGAGATCTCCTCGACTTCGTTTTCGTTCGAATACTGCAGTTCATTCAACTGTAACATGTTTGCCCCCCGACTGTCATCGATTACAACTCAGGTGTTCCAGGAAATGGTTTTTCTTCTACCTTAAGCATCATCTCTGTGGACAGAACAAGGTTATCTCAGTAAATCACTCTTTGCAAGTCCACACCTGGTACCCCACTCTGTTGTGGCTTAAGGAGTAAGAGGTGGCGTTTGCTGGCCGCCCTGAGCATCCTATACTTCGAGCCGAACAAAGTCCCAAGAAACTTCCACACTCTCAAAAGGGAAGAGAGGTGGAGACAGATGGGGAATCTCCCCGCCCCCGCCCCCCGCCCCAAATGACAGGCGACTTCTCCCCAACCCGGCTGGGGGGACACAGCTCCCCAAAGAGCCGCGTCTACGGCCCCACGGACGCCCCTTTCTCTAGCTCCCGCGAATCCTCCTTTACCCCAGAGGGCGGATGTTTCCCGGGGCCGTGGGGACGGAGATGCGGCACTGCGAACACCGAAGGCCGGTGTCTGGAACAGTGCCCTCGGGATCCCCGGGACCGCGGAGCGGAGAGTGAGGCCAGCGAAGGCCGTTTGGTTCTCCCACCGGCCGGGTGCAGGGCAGGGGGTCGGGGCCTCCGGGGTTTCCGGAAGGAGAACGCGCCGCAGCGCCTCCCCGGGGCCTCGCGCAGTCACCCGTCCCGGGCGTGGCAGCTAAGCGACCTGGAACGCGAAGCCGCGGGACCCGCGGGCTCCGGCCGCGGAAGGTACACCTCCTCCGCCTGCAGGCGTCTGCCAGCTAAGGTCTCCATAGCAACCGAGAGCAGGCAGCTACGAGTAGGAGGAGCGGCCGCCGCCCGGGGGCAGTTCCCGCGGGATTTGGCCGGTGCAGCCCCTACATCCTCGGTTACTTTTACTTCTCCTGACACCTGTGTCAGCCGCCCCTCCCCCCTCCCCCTCCCCCTCCCCCGAGGTCGAAGGCCCCTTGCACGGTTCTGAGGGTCCTCGACTTCCCGCAATCGGAAGTGGTCTGTACTTCCCGACACACCCTGTAAAGTCCCCTCTAGAAAGCCAGAATTTTGTGTCACTCACAACACCCCGTTTAGCGGGTTTGGCAGAGGTGCAGGAAATAACACAGATGAGTTACATCTGTGTTATTTTCTTCAGTACAACTACTGAAGAAAAGGGAAAAAAAAGAAGAGTCTTACTTTATTCCGTGTTTTTCACAACAGTAGATAACACGTTAGACGGACTCTTCCAGGGTAAAAGATCTTTGCCAATTTAAGACCGCATCCCTCAATTCCAGAAGTTGCCTGCAAAGAAAGGCGTTGCTGAAATGGACCTACAAAAAATCAAAATGCCCCACCCTCCAAATTATTGACTACAACTAGGAACATACATAAACCTCCCCAAAAGGTTTTAATATGGTTATTTTAATTTTTGAGAGCCCTTGAGCGGAGCCTGCATCAAACAAAAACATAAATGCAGTGGAAGAAATACTGCTTTCTAGAATAAAACCAAGTGACTGAGATTTGAGTTTATTGTTGAGTGTGTGCATTCTAAACACTTCATTGATGGCCTTTTAACCTATTTTGTTATCTCCAAAATGCCTGTTCTAAAACCGAAAAGGAAGGGAAAAGATTGCTGTTTTTTCTATTGCCATTTTGAAACTTCTCCAGCAATTTTCAGATCTGGTAGTATAATAATTTTAATGCCAATTGCATTTTCTAGAGCCCTTTTGCACTCTAATTTCTCTTACAGTGAAATTCACTGAACTAATGCAAACATGAATACATTAATGTCATGCAATGAAACGTCACATGTATGAACTTCACTTTTCCTAGTTTAGAAACACCTTTTGTAAAACAGCATTGGGCATTAAATTATGATATAACTTGATAAATTATGTTTCAAGTTTTACGTGGAAAAAACATTAAATCTTTTTAAGAAATCTATAAAATAGATGCTAATATCTATTTAAAAGAAAAAAATCTGCTAGATACTTGGTCTCCATTTTCTCCATAAAGAGAAAGAAACCAAAGTCTGCAAGTTGAGTGAAGTTCTTAATTCTGCACTGAGATCAGAGTCATATGAAGAGCTTGCAAGTGCATGCCCTAAATTTAGCAAAAAAGCATTCTAAATATACTTAAGTTAAATAACCCTAGAGACCCTACTGGCTACTCTTTGGGAAACTCAGAATATTTGTCCACCTGCTTTGTAGAAGTGGCCCAATCTGGAAAATAAACCATTTACATATACACTAACATTATTATGGATACTCAGGGATTCTAAATTGTGTTCTCTAGTCCTTCCCTTGTTATGTTAAACAGGAAGGGATAGACTTTGGCATTTGATAAATTTACATCTGTGTAATCTTAGGCAAGTCTTTAACATCCCTTGGCCTCAGTTTCTGTATCTGGAAGGTGGAGATGGTGCAGTAGTACTCCCTTATCAGTGGGGGATATGTTCCAAGGCCCCAGTCAATGCCTGGAACCACGGACACTATTGAGTCACATTATTTATCACTATATATAATATGTGGCTATAAATTTTGCAGTTTGGGGTATGATAGCAAAACTGGCATGAATTTCTTTTTCCTTCTTTACAATTTCATGGATGGAAGCTTTGTTCTGGTGCAGTAGATTTTAGCAACCTCAGCATATATTTTTTTCTTTCCTTATCAAATGCAGAACGTTCACCTTTTCACTTAAAGAAAGCATTTAATGTCTTCTCTTTGGTGTATCTAAATTGCCAGCATCATTACTCTTGAACTTTGGGGTCACTATTAAGTAAAAAGGGGTTACTTAAACTCAAGCACTGCGATACCATGACAGTTGATCTGAAAGCCTAGATGGCTACTGAGTGGCTAACAGGCGGGGAGTGTGCACAGTGTGGATCCACCGAACAAAGGGATGATTCACATCCCGGGTGGGACAGACCAAGACAGAGCGAGATTTCATCACGCTGTTTAGGAAGGCATGCAATTGTAAACTTACGCATTGTTTATTTCTTGAATTTTCTGCGATTATATCACTGTCAGCTGCCGGTAAATGAAACTTTGGAAAGCGAAACCTTGAATAAGAGGGTATGCCTGTAATGCTTGCCTTTGAGGATGTTTGTAAAGATTCACTGAGATGATGTGTGTCAAGAAGAGTGTGTGGAAAGTAGTAAGTGCTCAATAACTTTTTTCCTTTTTATTGAATTTATTGGGGTGACACTGGTTAACAAAATTATACAGGTTTCAGGTGCACAATTCCACGAAACATCATCTGTACACATATGTACACTGTATTGTGTGCTCACCACCCCAAGGCAAGTCTGCACACATCACAGTTTATCTTCCCTACACCCTTCTCCACCTACCCCCCTACGAGTGCTCAATAATTGTTAGTTCCTCCTTTCCCCCCTTCAGATGTTACTTATAAAGGAGCTTCTTGAACCTTTAGATCCTAGAAGGTATGAAATTACAGAGAAAGCTAGCGTGCTGAACTAGCATCTGGAAGGCTTTCGCTAGAGTCCATGCACTTGGCTCATTTATGAACACTTAGAGATATTTTTGAGGTAGACTGGTGTAGTACAGTAGCTTTTAACTTTCAAGCACTTGAAGGCCTTGTTAAAAATGCAAACTCCTGGAACCTATCCTCAGAGATTCTGAGTAGATCTGGGGTGGAACCCAGGAATTTGCAGTTTCGGCAGGTAATCCGAGTTATTTTCATAGTCAGCACAAAGACTGCATCTGAAAAAATCTGGTATAATTTCCAAAAAGTACTGGTTCTAATTCCACCTCTGTCTGTGACGTGGAAAAGTCCTTTTTGCCTTCTCTGGATTTTTATTCTCCATTCTACAAAACAGATTAATTATCTTGTTTATTTTACATGTGAGTTGTGACCCTCGAATCTTCTTCTCACTCTCTTGCACGTCTACCGTGAAGTACCTTCTTGTCTGTCAGAAAAAATCTAAACCTTTCGGCAACGCAGACAGGGTCCCCCATGATCTGACTCTAGTCTGCCTTTCCACTTCACTGGTTGGCTCCCCAAAGCCATTCTCCAAACCTCCGTATCTTTACACAGGCTGTTAAAGTGCTTCCCTTTTGATCCATCTGGTGAATACCTACCCAATCTTTGAAACTCAGTACAAGCATCACTTCTATAAAAGATTTCCTGATACTTACATTGGGATGTAAATTTCGTCTCTGCAAAATAACCACTGGCTTCAACAAAAGAGAAGTTTATTTCTCACTTAAGTCCTGTTGCCATAGTGGCTGTCTTCTGCGAAGTCACCAGGCACCCAGACTCCTGTTTCAGGCTGCATGTGAGGGCTTTGCCCTTGTCAGCTTAGTCATAGATGGCTTATCAGCATGTCCATTTCCAGCCAGTAGTTACAGGAATGAAGAGGAAAAGGAGCCTTGACCTGTGTGGCTCAGGTGGTTGGAAGGGTCACCAGTTTGATTCCCAGTCAGGGTTCCGGCCTGGGTTGCGGGACTGGTTCGCAGTTGGGGCATGTGTGGGAAGCAACCAATCGATGTTTCTCTCACACATACATTTTTTCCCTCCCTTCCCCCAAAGAGGAAAGGAAAGGCACACCTATTCCTTTTAAGGATGGGACCTAAAAGGTACACACATCACTTTTTCTGAGATTCCATTGGTCATAATGTAGTCATGTGGCATACCTAACAGTAAAGGAGGATGGTAAGTGCCCAGCTAAAAATCTCGGGATCTATTGCTATAACAGAAGGGGGGACTGGGTACTAGGGAACAATTGGCAGTCTCTGCCACTACCCGCTGACTCCTTCACCAACTGATCCACTCGCATGATTCCTAGAACATCAAGAATGCCATTTCTGTGTTCCTATAACATCTTGTGCATATGTATATGCATTCACTCATTAATTTAACAAGTATCTATTAAATTCTTACTTTGTACCTGGCACTATGCTCAGCTCTGGGGGTAGAAAATGAATGTATTGAAATTATTTCTTGAGGACCTTATCCTCAAGAAATTAATGAATAGATATACTTGTATTTTGGCACCCTTCAATTTTTATTATAAATATTTGTGCATATATCTGTATTCCCCTTATGTCTGCTATCTCTCTACCTGCACAGCCAGAACAACACACACATTCTAAAATGGTTTTAGTATGTCTTTTTATTTTTATTTTATATTATATCTTTTTATTCCCAGATGCTGGCAAAACATCGCTCTCTTTCACACACACGCATTCACATACACACAAGATTATAAATATAAGATGTCTTAGAGGTCATGATGCATTGTATTATTTATCACACAGTACACAGTACAATCTGCTGAAAGTGGGAGGTGAAAGCTAGCTACAAACTTAAAACACTGTTGTCTTTCAAAATACCATTTGAGGAACCTCCTGGGGTTTTGTTTTTTTTTTTTTTTGATGATGACAGATCAATGCAAGTGACAATTCACTGTATTGAAAACAGGATTTAACGAGAGTGTCTACTGCTGAATAAAGCATAGGCCAGTCGTTGTGGGTAGGTGAGCTCATGGTCACTGTTTGCCCCTAGCATGTGTCTACTGCTGCCCCCTTACCTCTCACTTCTGGTTTATGGCCTCCTTGTGGAGGGCCCGAGGGGAGCACCCTGAGTCCTCGTGAGCACTGTACAAAAGTCACCGTAGAGATGGGTGTGTGGATTCAACGGCTGTGAAAGCCGAGCAGTAAAAAATGTACTCTTTGTTTAAGTCGCACTCTGTAATGTGATCAGAACATCAATGAGAGATGGTGTAGAAAATGAAAAGTTAGTTACTTGCAGCTTTCTGCCAAAGGAACTTAAAGAAGTGCTTTCCTTTCCCCAGGGGGTAGAGTACTTGAAATATTTGTAAATTAATATTCCTTGCATTTGACTCAGAGTAGCTCATCTATGTTAGCCAAGTTGGTATTCAAAATACATATGCTCACTTGCCTCAGCTGATCTGGGTGTATAAAATCGCTCAGTTCCACTAAAGCCTGTTATAGAAATGTAAAAAACATTTCTATATGTAAAAATAAGGTGCCCTGGGGACTCACGGTCGGATACTGAAATATCCTGTCCCCAAAGGAGGGGAGGGGAATCACTGCCCAAGAGACAGGAAACCCATCCCAGGTAGGTGAACATCATCCTGTGATGCTGGGTGCCAGTTGGTGTGAAGGAACGTTTTACGCATTCTAAAGGGTAGCATTACTCAAGTGTTCTCTTGCTAGTCCTTATGGAACCTTGTGGAACCAAACGACTTGAAAAGGATATGTGAAGTGATAATGCAAACATCCCTTTGGGAGAAACAAAAGATGATAGTAAGTGGGTCCTTTAACACAAGACCATCAATGAATGATTAGCCGAAAGAGACATATTCACTTGCAGAGGGGAAGCAGCAGAAGACTGGGATGGAACAGAGTTTTAAGGGGTGGGGCATGTGGAGAGGAACAGAAGCCCACACCAGAGCAATTCAGAGACGGTGCCATTAGAAAAAACATCCTGAGATTTAGAAGTGCAAAATGATAATAGCAACTAAAGAAGAGTTTGAGTTATCTAGGGTGCAAGGGAAAAAAGAGGATCCAGCAGACTTATTCCAGCCCTCGATCGTCCTCTTGTGGCGCAGGAGAAGCAAGGACTACAACAGACAATCACTGTAATAGACTGAACCAGCACAGCAACTTCCCAGAGGTGGTTCTTCAGGCGCCACTTTCCCCCCCAGAACCATACATTTACTCAGTGTTTTACTTTAAATCAGATTCACTTGTTTTTTGCTTTTTTTTTTAACCAGGTAGAACTGGAAGCAAAAAATCAGCATGATTTGCCATAAATGAAAATAACCACAACAAAACCAGAACAATACTGTGGAATCCTAGCTAGAAACAGCTATGCCAAGGCTCCAGGATTGTGGTTGACTATGCTGGGTTAAAAGGGAGATGCACAGTGCTAGAGAAGTGTTAAACCCTGGTGTGAAAATGCAACTTTCTCCTGGTCGGGAAGGATCAAAAGAAGGTTGAATAAGGCAGCTTTTTCACTGTGTGGTTAAATGTTATGCACACCAAGTCTGTATACCACTTCAAATGATCTCTCATACCTTCAGTGGTCCTGGCCCCACACTTGAGAAAGCACTGCATTAAGATAAGACATTTAAGTTCAAGAGTTAGAGGAAAGTATTTTCTCTGAAACAAGAAGGAGAAAAGACAAGAAGTTCAGAACTGGCAAGAAAGAAGTTGGAAGGCTCTCATGCCACAGACAAATTCAGTCTGCTTAGCATGGCACAGCGGTAACAGGAATTATAAAAGTAAGTAGAATCGGAAGACCTGGATTTTCATCCTAATGTTGTCATGAATTAGTTGCCTGACCCCAGGCAAGTTCCTCCACTCTTTATATTTGTTTCTTACTGTGTTCAAGTGTATGCTTATTTACTAATAAAAGAGTGGGCAGAGGAAGATTTAGAGAGACTAATTGGCAGTCAATAGGAGAAAGATATTAAATGATCTGTTTAAATATTTATTTAATATTTATTTAATGTGTCTATTTAAAAGTTAATTTTAACCAAAGAAGGCAGAATTGGATAAATAAAAGAACAAGGATGTAAGACAAGCAAACAACAAACAGAAAAACGGTTGCTGTAAATCCTACCTAATTTGTAATTGCTGTGATTGTAAATAGATTCAACACTCCAGTTAAAAAGCAGCGGTTTGTAGAATGAACTTAAAAGTCCAGCTATATGCTGGCCACAAAAGAAATATTTTACTTATTTTTTTATAAAAGAAATATTTTATAATCAGAGATGTAAGTAGGTTGAAAGTGAAAGGAGAGAAAACAGTAGCCATTCAAACTAGAATCAAAAGAGAGCTTGAGTGGCCATTTCATTATTAGACAAAGTAAACTTTAAGACACCATTGTTTCTATAGCACTTTTTAAATTTTTTTTCTTAGAAAATAAATCATAGACTGAAACATAGCAAGACATTCTAACATTGTCAAAGGGTTAGTAAAGGTGTGGCAGGTTTAAACATTCGATTGATGACTGTATTTTTCAGACTATAAAACTCACCTTTTTACCACATTTTTTACTTCCAACTTTTTTTTCTAGTTTCCTCCTCTAAAACGTAAGTGCGTCTATTTTTGACCATAAGACGCACCTAGGTTTTAGAGGAGGAAACTAGAAAAAAAATACTGAAGCAAAAAATGTGGTAAAAAGGTGCGTTGTATAATCTGAAAAATACGGTAATATCATTGGGAGCACTGGGTGTTTATTTTGGGGTCAAAATCAAGTTTATGCCGTAATGCTAGAATATCCTAGCAAACCACACTGTGCTAAAGAGGAAAAGTTATAGTTCTTATGGAGATTCCTGCCCCAATGCTCAACAAATAATTGTATGGCATTCCTTTGTGAAAAATGTCAGTTTACACTGAAATTATACATGTTGACTTAGCATGTAAGTGTTTGAGCAAATGTAAAAGAAAACAGGATAAAAGTTAAATTATTATTTCCTTTTCATTCTAATTCTAAATTTAAGGAAGAGTCATAAAATGGTAGGAAGGAATATTTTATGTTTTTATATTACTAAATAAAAAATTCCCACTCTTCTAACCCAGTCACACCAGATCAGTCAAACAAATACTCAAAACAACAAAAACGTTAATACAACAAAGATTCTCACTAGGTTTAAGTGTACTATTTTATTCTAAACTAGTTTTGGGGAGCCATCTGCTGGTAAATTAATTGACGAATTGTCTATGATCTCCCCGAATTGGATGTGTAGTTAGGTTGCCAGACGATTCACAGAGTACTTAGTTAAATTTGAGTTTCAGGTGAACAACAAATGATTTTTTAGCATGAGTATGTCAGTGAAGTGCTCCATATGCCAGTGCTACTTTGTTTTAAATTTACAATTATGTTCTTTCAAGGGACTCCAGAAAGGTTTCCTTGAAATCCAGATAGTATGATTATTTAGGAATATGTTCATTTCTATAGTCACATGGTCCAGCCTGAAGTGTTTGTCTTTGTTTATTTTATCTCATGCATGACTCCCTGCCATTTCTCAATTGAGCTCTTCTTCCTTGACTGCATTTCTTTCCTGCTACTACACTATAGTCTCATATTTAAAGAATCAAGGTCAATTATAACTGTAAATGAGAAATTAGCCCTGGCTGGTGTAGCTCAGTGGATTGAGCGCTGGCCTATGAACCAAACGGGCACGGGTTCGACTCCCAGCATATGTCTGGGTTGTGGGCCAGGTCCCCTGAAAGGGGCACATGAGAGGCAACCCCACATTGATGTTTCTCTCCCTCTCTTTCTCCCTCCCTTCCCCTCTCTCTAAAAATAAATAAAATTTTTGAAAAAAGAAAAATCAAAAGAGAATTCATTTTATTCTCTGTAGTACTTTAGTTGCAGATTCTGTTTAATTTTAATAAAGTAAATTTTTAATTTATGTTTTGCATTATATTCAAATATATTTTAAATGTATTCACATGGTACTACATTTTTTAAAAATACAATAGGATATTCAGTGGAAAGTCTCCCACCCCTATCTTTCAGGCACCCAAAAGTTCCTTGATGCAGAGGCAACCAATATACTCTCTGTGATATTTAGTCATCTTAAGAGACATTATTTTCAAGTGAGAAGATGAATAACATCATCTCTCAGCAAAAAAAATTAATAATAATAAAAGACATTCTCATAGCTATGGTTTTTAATTTAATGCTTTAATTTTATTTTGTCTGAGGAGCATATAACAAGAAAATGCACCCTCTTAAATCCTGGTTGCATCTAAAGGATTGCCTAGAATTGTAAAATCTAATTAATTAAAAACCTGCATTATAAAATATCACAAGATGGAGATATTGCTCCATGAAAGTGGCAGTTAAAGGCTAAGAAGAAATTGTTTTGTCTTTTTCTACATTTTTCCGTCTGTATCTTTCTTCCTATCCTCATTCATTCAAGGTAGTAAAAAGCATTCAAAGGCCTGTGTTCAAGTCCAAGATTTGTGTCTTTCTACCTGTAATTCTGAATTAAATTAATCTCTAGGAGCCTTAAGATCATTTGTAAATATAGGTCTATGCTTTTGTTATGAGGTTTACTTAAATAATATATTGACAATGACAATGCCCTTGAGCCAAAGCCACCGAGGACACGCCTGCGGTTAAACAAGTTGGGTTACTCTTTGCAGTGAGAGAGAACGCACACCGTGGAGAACGGGGGGCATCTCAGTAAAAGGGTGTTAGACAGGACCTGTCACCGGATTTGGGCTGGGTTGGGTGACTGTGGGAGGGTCCAAGGAAGCAGAGTTCACCCTGATTGAGTGCTGTCAGGATGCAGGGACAATCTATGCCTGGGTATCTCTATATTTATTAATAAGGAGGGCAGACTAGAGCGTGGACAAATTCTAAAGGTAAAGAAGCAATAGTGACTCATGTAAGCTGGGAAAAGGAGCTAATTGGTATTTTGTGCGTTGCAGAGACAGTTTTTGTCTGTGCCTTCTTCCCCCTTTTCCTTCCTTCCTTCTTCGTCCTCTTCTCTTTTAATCAGTAATTGTTTACTGAGCATCATGCTAGACAGTGTTCTAGACGTCGGGACTGTGGCAGTAATTAGGCAGTCTCTGCCATCACAGAGCGTACACTGGTACCCCAGTTTGATCGGCACAGTCAGTGTGTGTTCCCAGATCACAAACAAAAAGGGCTTCAGAGAATCCAAGGAAAAACACACCCACCAACCTTCCTGATTCGAGAAAAACCCCGAGTGGTCTTCCCAAGCACAGCCCGCTTGCCTCGTCAACTTGTTGTCAATCTCAAATGGAAAAACCTTCTGATAACAAAACATTTGTCTATTCAGCTAGAAAAATAGTGAAAAAAGATGGGGCCCCTCTATCGCCAAAGGACACCACAAAGCCACGTTCACACATTCAAACAAACTTTTGTCTGTGTTCCATGTGAAAATGTTCTTACCTCTAGTTGTTGAAAGAGATTTTCTTTTGAGGATGAAAGGTCAGTTACTGAAGGGGCATTTGACAATGTGAATTATATTTTAGGAGCCACCAGTGTCCCATAGCCAATCTATCTAATTTTAATGAAAACTAAAAATAACTTCTCAGTGTCCATACGAAACCTCTCTACTTTAACTTGATCGTTAATTTTTTAAAACAAAGTCATCTTTGAGAAAATGTACTTTTGTATCCTTGTCATTTTTTTCTCAGAAACTTGGATTTAATAGTGGATTAATATAAATTATGATACGAGGAAATAAGCAATACTAATTACGTTTATCCCAATACTTTAACAATGTTTTCATCTCTAAAGTGAGTTTTGTGCTTTGGACCTGAACCTCTAGTTTCCAGGAAACTTCTAAAACGGAGCTGCTGCAAAGCTCCCCGGGTGTTCGCACAGGCGCCTGCCGCTCGGCAGGCCTGCTCATCTTTGGTGCTTTGTTCTCGTCCTGAATCCTGCTGCTCTCTGTTCTGTTTCCCTGGGCATACAGTTTATACTGTTGTTAAAGTGCCTCCAGATTGAAATGCCTGTTTGGGAACGGTATTCAGGAGGTTTGAAAAATAAGTGACATTGCTACTTGACAGCACTTGACATTACCCTGCTTCAAATAAACTTTCCACTTACCAACTACTGAATAAGGAAATAGCCCTCATCTTCCTCATTACTTGTACTTCTTCAAACAGGACAAATTAAAATTGGCCATATTTCTGAAAACATAAGATGGTGTATGATAGGCTTATCAAAATTTCTCTTTCCTGTTTATAATACTACAGAAGGAATATCGGCAAATAAAGATTAAACAAATGCTATGAAAAATTACTGAGTTTAATGTAATAGACAAAGGAAGTTTATTAATTGTACTTACTACCCTCAAGACAAGAAAATTTTTTTATTTTTTGTTGAGATTAATTGTATGTGCTGTGAGTTCTTATTTAATAAGTTTGATTGCATGAAAATTGTCATTTCTACTTAAAACTGTATTTGTTTGTATGGTAGATAATGTATACAATTACACATGGAAAATTTAAATGTTAATGTATGCACCATATACAAAAATGAACCCAAAATGAATCAAAGCCCTAACTATAAGAGCTAAAATTATAAAACTCTTAGAAGAAAACCCAGGAGTAAATATCTGTAGCCTCGTATGAGGTAATGTTTTCATAGGTATGACACCAAATAAAGAAGCAACAAAAGAAAAAAAATAGATAAATTAGACTTCATCAAAAGTTTTAATATTCATCATTTAGAGTAAAAGCTTTAGTAATACAAAGGACACCATCAAGAAAATGAAAAGACAACCCATGGAATGGTAAAAAATATTATTAAATCATATGTCTGGTAAGAGACATGTATCCAGAATGTATAAGGAACTCTTACAACTCAACAATAAAAAAGAAAAATGATTAAAAAATAGACAAAGGATCTGAATAGACATTTTGCCAAAGAAAATATACAGATGCCCAATAAGCACATGAAAAAAATGCTCAACATCATTAGTCATTAGGGAAATGCAAATCAAAACCACAAAGAGATACCACTTACCACCTGTTGCAATGATGATAAACTCCACCACCACCAGCGAAAACAGAAAATAAGCAATGGTGAGGACTTGGAGAAATCGGAACCATTACACATTGCTGGTAGGGATGTAAAATGATGCATTTCCTTTGTAAAACAAATTGATAGTTCCTTAAAAACTTAATCATAAAATTACCATTACACTCAGCAGTTCCATTCCTAGGTATATGCCCCAAGGGAACTGAAAAAAAGGTGCTCAAACGTACACTTATACACGAATGTTTGTACATCAAACATCCGGTCATCCGGTCATCAGCACTATTCACGATAGGCCAAAGATGAAACAGTCCGAATGCTCACCAGCTGATGACCGGATAAACAAATATGGTTTACATATACAGTGGAATATTATTTGACCGTAAAAAAGAATGAAGTTCTGATGCACAGTACAACATACATGAACCTTGAAAGCATCATGCTATATTAAAGAAGTCAGACACAAAAGGTCACCTATTTTATGATTCCATTTATAGAAATATCCAGAATAGGGAAAATCCCATGGAGATGAGAGGTAGATTAGGGGTTGCCGGGAGTTGGGGCAAGGGGAGATGAGGAGTGACCACTAATTGATACGGGGTTTCATTTTGTAACGAAAATATTCTGGAATTAGTGGTGATGGCTGTACAACTCTGTGAGCATACTAAAAACCATGGAGTTATTTAAATTGAATTCTAAATGTTTGAATTATATCTCAATAAAATTTGCATGAGGAAAAAAATGCTCTTATATGGCTGAGATTAAATCCATACGAACCTTGCAATCCAATTAATTTAGGCTGCTTTACAAACATAAAGGTAACATCAGAGGAATTCTTTATAATGCTATTATACTGTCCATATTTACCTGGCTTAAAATTATAAGTATAAAATTATTTTTGTTTATTGTTCTCCTATTAATGTGGGGAAACAATAAATTGCAGTTTATGAACATTGGGAGCAAAGAAACTGGTGGTGGTTCTAACAAAGTTTATCAAATTAGAACAATTTTATAACCATATTAACAAACACTTACTAACCTTAACCTTTACTATTTGTAAGAAAATGCAAGGAATATTTTTTTTATCCTCACCTGAGGACACTTGTATTGATTTTAGAGAGAGAGAAACATCATTCGGTTGCCTCTAGTACACACCCTGCCTGGGCATCAAACCTGAGACCTAGGAATGTGCCCTGACCGGGGATCAAACCCACAACCTTTTGGTGTATGTGTGGGACGATGCTCCAGCCAACTGAGCCATCTGGCCAGGGCTGCAATGAACATTTTGATAGATTATCTACATTAAGACTGGCACTGTGCTAGTTTCCATAGCGCTTATAGAAAAATTACAGTCCTTGCTTGAAATCTGGTTAAGAAAACAAGACTAACATAGCCGAAGCAGTTAAAGAGGAAGTACAGTACATATTTTGTGGCTGAATGCTATGAACAGACTCCTAGGATTGCACTGCTGAGTGTTTCTTAGTACTCTTCCATCTCAAACTTCCGTTTCTGCAGATCCTGACTTCAGGAAGTAAGTGTGATAGAGTTCCAAAGAGGGACACATTAATCCACTCATTAGATATTTAGTGAGTGTCTACTATGTGCCAGGCATCTAAATCCCAATACTTGAAATTATTACAAAAGTGAAAATAGGACACAATTTAGCTATGTGCTGGCAGTATGGGAAGGAAATAAGAGGGATTTCAACAATCTTAGTAGCAGATGTGTTTTACTATGGAACTTCCCTAGTTCAGTCCTATCTTGTGATGATAATATTGACAATCTAAATGGAGAAGCAGTGAAATTCATGGTTAGGAAAAGTTCACTTTGGACACAAGGGACCCATGTTTAAGCATACATATTTATATTTTTCTACTGTCAAGGAGATATTCAAATTGGATACTGTAAACATTCAAATCAGAATTTCATGCTATTTTTCAAGGTAGACAGCATGAGATTAAGATGCCATTTAACTTTTACCATTGTTTTTTCACCCCAGAAGGAACATAATGGATTCTGGATTCTATAGGTAGAAGACAGCCAAGGTTCTCACCTCTGGTTACTAACAGTGCAGCCTTGGTCAAGTCGCTTAATCTCTCAGCTTCAGTTTCTTTATCTGTAAAAGAAAGCTAACAACTTTTTCGACGTAATTGTGTTGCCTTGAGTTTAAGGGTGATGTAAACAATGGTTTTAGCATCGGGCCTAGTACCTCAGAGTTTTCAGTTAATGTTAACTATGATATTGGAGGAAAAGGTTAACTCATTAAGCTTCCCAAAGCAGCCATGGAATTTTTGGAAATGGCAGGATTATTTCTCCTGTAAACTAATGTCTATTATTTTCTCACTATTACTTCTCATTACATCTTTTTTAAAACAAAAATTAAAAGCCTAAAGAAGTCTTAATTAAAAGATAGTTTTCTAATAGGAGCGATATAATATTGTGTCTAAGATAAGTTTTAAAATGTCAGCTTGCAGAGATCCAAGTTCCTTGAGATCAGAGTGGAAGAAACTCATGTTTAGAGAACTAGGCTACTAGGCAGAAGCAGGGACCTGAGGACCAGCCATGGCAGAATGGGAGGTTCTCCAAAGCATGAGAGGCTCTGCTTCCAGTAACAAGGGCCAACACTCATGAAGTTGGAAATTGTATGAATTGATCAAAATAATAGAAGAGAAACTGAACAATGCAGAGTTTTATATCAAAGTCGTCTGATATGTTTACCTGGCTTATTGAAAACTGATGGTCATCTTATGACTTGTACCATTGAGCGAGTAAGCATCCTTTTAAAGTTAAGGAAAGAGGGTTTAATAATTTTCCATGAGTTACTAACTTAATATTCTTATTTTAAAAGTTAGTAGTAGGTCCAGGCTCAATATTTCTTACTGTCAACTTGCTTAGGTGAATGAGTTCCATAGAGACAGAAAGTAGATTGGTGGTTGCCAGGGGTTGGGAGGTGATTGCTAATGGATTTGGGGTGTCTTGATTAAAATCAGTGGTGTGGTGGGGAACCAATGACATGGCTCCTATCCTCATGGAGATTAGTATCTATAAGGGAGACAGGCAGGTAAAGCAATTGTCATGAGCAAGGGAGCACCCCCAAAAGGAGTCACGCACAGCGCCAGGTTTATTAGGGGAGACCTCCCCAATAAACCAGTAGAGTCACACGCAGGTTTCACAGGAGAGGGGGAATTACACGATAGAAATGAGCAGAGCAAGCGTCTGGCACTGAGTCCCGATCACCAATGGTTTCTGCACATGGAGAGGCAGACGTCGGTCTCAAGTCAGGTGGCTCCAGTGGTGCACAGGTCTGGTGACTGGAAGTCCCACAGGGCTCCTAGTGTGACCCGGTGGTACAACCAAGCTTGAGTGTTGGGTGGTGGGAGCTCTTTCTTGTAGTCCACAATGGGCAGAGGTCCCACTCATATTGGTGTCCAGACAGAGTCCTTATTTCAGTGTCCAGAATTGTGGTTTTGGGTGTTCTGGGCCCCTCCCAAGGGTGTTCTCATTATACCCCATTACCTCAGTCTTGGCACAGAACTTGACATAATTGTCATGGCTGACAGTGACTCCATATTGGATTGTCAAAAGTGTTCAAAAAGTCCTATCTGCTCTTGCTCTGTACAACATCATTGCAGTACAGTGTGTTAAATGTGGTGGTAGAAGGAGTGAGGGGAGCTGGGTCAGTGGCACTTATGTAGGAAGTGACTTCTAAGAATGACTAAGAGTTAGTCAAAGGAAGGGGGACAGGAAATAGCAGGCAGTAAGTTATGGTATTCCCAGAAACAGTATATTCAAATGCCTGGAGACAAAACAGCACATGGGCACATATAGGTCCTAAAAAAATTTTAGATCAACGGGAACAGCGTAGGGAGCAGGGAAACGCCCCAGAGGAAGGGGTCAGACCACACAGGGGCTTGCTCAGAGGCAATATCAGGGAGTGTGGGCTGTATCCTAAAAGTAATGGAGAACCATCTAAGGTTTTAAGGAGGCAAGAGACAAGATCTGATTTGAGTTTTTGAGCGACCACTGCGGAATGGAGAATGGATTAGGGTAAGACAAGCCTGGAGGCAGGGAGACTTGCTAGGTGGGATGCTCTTGATGAGAGATAGTGTGACTGAACCAGGGTGGTGGCACCAAGGTTGGTGAATCTTTATGATTAATTGGAATGGTATGCTAGAGAGGAGTCAAGGATTAATTATTCTGAGGTTTCTGACATGGGCAACTTGGGGCTATTCACTGAGCTGAGAACACAGAAAGGGGAGGAGATCTTCGAAGACTTCAGTTTTAGAAATGTTAGGCTTGAGGTGTCTCTGAAGATATCCAAGTGAATATGACTAGTGGGCAGTGGGTGGTCTGTGTCTGAAGCTCCAGTGCTGGCCTGAGGCCGAAGACCAGTGAGTCATCCACCTGGAGAGGGTGACCGAAGCCTGGAAAAGTAGCATGAGGCAAGAAGGCATCTCCGCATAGAATCCTGAGGAACACCAACAAGTAAGAAAAGGACAGAGGGAAGGAGCCTACAAAGGAGGCAGAAACCGAAAGGAAGGAGGAGCATCAGAGGATCTTTGCATCACAGAAACCGAGGAAAGGAAGAAGTGGTCAGATGTGTCAAATGCTGAAGAGAAGTCATTGGACTTCTCCAGAGAAGGAGAAGGACTGAGAATGCTCCATTGCATTTAGTAATAAGGAAGTTGTTGGTGACTTTGGGAGTTCAGTGTAAACCCAGATTCCAGTAAGCAGATGGGCGATCTGCAGATAAAACAGTGGGAACAGTTCTCTGAAGAAATGGGCCTGTGACATAGCTGGAAAGAAATGGGGAGTCAAGTGATGTTTTCTTAAAATGAACAAACAAAAAGGGTAGGAAGAGTTTTTTTAATGAAAAATATTTTTTCTTAATTTTAGAGAGAGAGGAAGCGAGAGAGAGAGAAATATCAATTTGTTGTTCCACTTATTTATGCATTCATTGGTTGATTCCTGTATGTGCCCTGACCGGGAATCAAACCCACAACTTTGGCATATGAGGATAATGTGCTAACCAGGGCTGGTGGTGGGAGTTTAAATGATAAAAAAGAATTGCCAGTAAAGGGGGGAAAATTGAAGATGCAGAACAGAATTTTAATAGAACAAGATACAGCAAGCAGGAGGCTTTTACGTTATACTGAAGAATAAGAGAGATGTGTGTTCCTTCGTCGCTGAGGGGAAGGAGGAGACGGTGTTTGGATGTATTTAAGTTTCTGGGCTTGCAGTGAGTGCTGGAGTCAGCTTCTACTGCAGATGACCCTCGGCTTATAATGGTTGACTTGGGAGTTTTGATTTGATGATGGCTCGAAAGCAGTACTCATTCAGTAGAAACCGTTCTTTGAATTTTTTATTTTGACCTTTCCCAGGCTAGTGATACGTGTCACAGTCCTCTCTCCTGATGTCGGGCAGCAGCAGTGAGCCACGGCTCCGGTCAGGCAGGCAGGGGATCACGAGGGTCAACCACCCCTACCCCACAGTGTAGGGGTTTTAAAGGTCTTTTTGACTTACAATATCTTCCATTGACAATGCGTTTATCAGGATGTAACCCCATCATAAATCGAGGAGCATCGGTAGTTCACAGGAGCCAATTGTTAAGCTTATAGGAATTTTGAGATCTGGCTACCATATGTTAACGGCTTGAATTTGGCCACAATGAGAATATTTCCATCACGGAAATAAACACTACAAACCAGAACTCCCACATCCCGACCCCAGAGAGACAGTCACTAGGCATGTATCAGCACACCACTGGTCAGGGTAGGAAAGTGAAGAAGTTCCTATCTGAATACCTCGGTCTTCTCTGTTGGGTAAGGAAGCAGATTGTATGCTGGTGTCAGAGGTTTGAGGAAACGTGAAGAGAGGCTGAATTCTTCGAAGCAAGGCAGAGAGCTACCTAGGAAAATGCTAAATGACTGCCAGGCTGCGCTGAGGGACCAGCTGAGGTTGGAGACCATTAGTCTGTGGTGGAATCAGCGTACACAGTTGTATGATTTCTCCTGTAAGCTCAGCGGCCTGGGGATCTCAGCAGAGAAGTGGATATAGCTGGTTTCAATCCAGAGCCAGTGTTTTGCCTGGCATTTGTAATGGAAGAACGAAATGGAGAAAGAATGAGGAAGCTGTTTGCATGAAAGTAGCTGCTATAATGGGCCATGGAATCTAAAGTGTGAAGGGGAAGGGGTGAAGGTAGGAGAAGGTGATAGGTAAGGAGAAGGTGGAGGAGTCACGTCTCTCTGGTACCACATGTTTTTAGTCCCCTTACTGTCCTGTTCTCATTTGCAATTTGGCTCTCCTGTTTTGGCAATGCCACTTTTAGAATGCAGCATCCAGATCTCAGCCCCTTAGTCTTACAGGAGGTTCCAACTTGGTCTGACCATCAAAGACTACATTGTTGTCCTTAGCTCAGACATCATTCTTTAAAGATTGCAATGCCCAGTGTCATCGGAAGAATTTAGCATTATCATTAACCACACAAGCTAAATGAGTTGAAGAGGGTATGGGAAGATTTTAAAACATTTTAGTGGGAATGATCTGATATTTGAAAGTTTTTATTCAGCATTAGCTAACTGACCAACATCACCAAAAAAATAGTCATTGATGTCATGTAATGTATACACTCACACTAGATCACAATACCAATTATAATTGCCATGAGGATATCATTTTGCAAATTACTAGAAAAACATAAAAGTGTAAGAACTTCTGAGAGTCAATGTAATATCTCAAAATGACCTTTAAACAAATTCCTTTTCTTAGAATAGCTTAACCACGGGAGGAATCTTTTCTAGATTATATATAATTTGTTATGGGGCATGATCAGAAGCTGACCTAGTGATGGGACTGTTAATGATGATAGAACTGCCAGAAAGAACAAATCTACTATTATTATAAGACCAGAGTCTGGGATGTGGAAACTATTACTTCAATTTCAAATGACAGAGCTTTTGTAGCTGACAACTGCTGGTATCATCCAACACATTCTAAGGAGTGTAACTGTTAGAAATCTGTGTATTTAGTGGGCTACATTTCCCATGTTACCTTTCCTAAGATTAAGTAAATTGAGTGTTGTACCAATGTTTAATTTCTCAATATGTACATACTCCAGGAATTATTTTTTCTGAATTAAAAATACCATTTCCATGACATAACTGAATTGATGGTACACTTGTACCTGCAATTCATCATGATTAGTGCCAGATTTGACAAATATAATTCATTTTCACCCACTCCCCTGAGATTAACTGGATATCATAGCTTTGAAATAGCTAGTCTCCTGGTGCTACAGGTATAAATCTCGCCCATGTAACTTATGTTCTTTGTTATGAGGTGAATGAAAGTGAATAGTATGCAGTCATACTATTGTCATAACAGGAAGGGCACTTTCTTCTTCATCAGAGTTAATTACATCACTGCATTTCCCACTTGAATAGCTGACCCCTCAGAAACTTAGTAAATAAAGCTATAGAGTTTAGCCCCGCCCACTATATATTTTTTTTACTTCTTTTTTTCCCCTAACCATTTTGTTTTCTCTAACCTTGAGGTATTTGGATATGGACTAAGAGGAAGAGATATTGGAGAAAGCAGGAAGTGCAGTTAATTTTTTTTCTTGTGTCACTCTTCACATTGGCCAGCAAGGGGAGTTAGAGGAACAATTTCGGCTGTTGGCACTGAGACACTAGTGAGCATACCGCTCACAGTTGATTATTAATTAGTTACCGTGTCGCTTGCCCTGGACTTTTTGTATAACCCAGCTAGTATTTTACTGTGTATCAGTCTAGTTTTCCTTTCACCTAATAATTTGCTGACCAAAAAATTAATTGTGAACTTCAAAGTAAAAAATGCACTGGAATAGTGGGACATTGGAAATGAAGTGAGCTGCTATGCCCAGGTAGCTTAAAAATCTAATTGTGGCCAGGAGCAGTCCAAGCCCCCTTAATGCGGATAAGACAGCATTCAACTGGCTTCAATAAAAAGGGACTTAAATGTAAGGGAGGTGGCCTTGAGGAAAGCCGCCATGACTGCCAGGACTGAGAAGTCCATTGTTCTAAGTTCTTCTGGGGCTTACGGAGATTGACAAGGCACCTGCTGCTTTCTACAGCTGCTGTTCAGGTCTGCCCTGAAAACACCCAGGGCTGCGACACTCCCCTGGCCTCTGGCCCCCAGCCAACCAGGTGCTGCTGAGTCAAAGATGTGGAGAGAAGTGTGGGAAGATCCTTGAGAGGGATCTGGATCCACTTTATGCGCAATCCAGGACAGCTCTCTCCCTTTAAAATCTTATTTCATGATTCTTAGCTCCAGCCACGGCTTTCTGTGGTCTTCTGTGGAGTTCATCTTCTGTGCTATGCCACAGTGACATTTAATCACTGACCACTTTCACAGATAATGGTTTACTTCATTCGCTCAGTTTGGGACTGGGATCAAGTGACTGTGTACTCCTACACAGTACCTTAGTACTGCTTTCCCAATCCCCATCCTGGCTGCGAAATACAGTACTTTGCGTTTAATGGCAAAATAGACTAAAAATTAGTATCCACTAGTTTTATCTACATGAAAGTCAAATTTTAATTTCAATGGATAAAAAATATTTTGAAAAAACTGTGTATTTCATGCTTTGCTTATGTTCAGACTATTGTATAAAGAAAGAATCTAGCCCTGAGAGTAGATGCAGATTCTAGGTCTGGCTCAGCCGCTCACTAGCTGTATGACCTTGGACAAATCATATAATTTTTCTGGGTTTGAGTATCCTCACTACAAAAAGGGGAGGGTGGACTAAATGAGTGGACAAGATTACAGAGGTTAGAGTCAGGCAGACCAGTGTTGTAATCCGGACTAGTTCATGTATTAGCTGATGACTTTAAGCAAGTGACTTAGCATTATTTTAAGGCTTTAATGGGATAATGTATGTGACAACCTTAGCATTCTTCTTAGAACATAATAACCACTCCAGCAAAGAATAATTATAGTAATGATGATAATGATCATAATCATTAAAGTGTTATTAGGGTTTTTTTTAACTCTAGAGGCAATGGCATAACTCTGAAATGTTGCGACCAGTGTCTGTGCATGAGCCCGCTCATCGGATCCTGTGTTTCTTGAGGGAATTTGTTACTAAACTAACAGAAACTATGGAGAACTTTGCAAAGTGTTTGGATTTTATTATATAGTGTTACAGTAACATATTCAGTAAATAATGTGACGGTAGATGTTCTAATAAGTACAGTCTTGGGCTGATTTCCTTCTGCTTTTTTTTCGTAGTGTAAAGCCTACTTGAAAATCCTTAAAGGTTAAAATTCATATTCAGTGACAGCACTATGAGTGCGAAACAAGAGAGATTGGCTCCTTTCACTTTTAAAACTGATTTAGAACTTTCTTTTAATTCACAGATTTTGAAAATATTTTCTTTATAATGTTCAGGCTCAACTTAAAATTATTCTCAGACAATAATAACTACTGGAAATGAGCTGTGTCACTAGCTCTACAACTATGATGTCAACTAGATCTAATTTATTAAATGAGTATATATTGGATGTTCATTACCTTCCAGGCCCTTCTCTGGGTTTTGGGACATAGCAGTGGATAAAACAGACCAAAGCCTGCTCTCATGAAACTGACCTTTATTGGGGTTTATCTTCTGTTGGGGTGCCAACTCTAATAGAGGGCACAAAGATTAGGAGACCACACCAGAGCTCATTAAGAAAGGATGCTGTAACTGACACCCCACTAGGGGTGAGGTGTGGGACAGTTTGGGACTGTGCTGCATTTGTCATCCTTACTGCGGACAATGCTGTCCAGTGAGGCAGCTGCTGGCTGTAGGTGGCTTCTGAGGACTTGAACTGTGCCTAGCCCAAATAAAGATATGCTGAAAGTATAAAAAGCACACTAGACTTTGAAGACCATCATTAGAAAATAAAAATAGACATTAAAGGACTAAGGATCTATCTTAAGAAATTAACAATGAGGAAAAGGAGAACAAGGTAACCAAAGAAATTAGAAAGAGGTAATTAGACAAAAACAATTAAATTAAAAAAAACTGATAGGATAAATAAATCTAAAATCTAGTTCTTTGAAAAAATTAATGAAATTAATATCTCCCCCTCCCTGTTTTTCCCCTCCTCATATAGCAAGGAGCAGAAAGAGGCAAGATGAGAAATGCAAAAAAAGTCATATTTCCTGATATAGGAGAAATTAAAGAAATACAGAGATTACTTCATGCAATCTATGCAGCAGTTTGAAAATTTAGAAAAAATGTATGCTTTCCTGGTTTAAAAAAAAGTGAATAAAATTGGTCCCAAAAGAAGTATAAAATGTGAACAGACCAATTACTATAGAAGAGATTGAAAGGTAATTAAAATCTTCTATCAGAAAAAGCCACCAAAACCATATGGCCTCCCAGCTGAGTTTATCTGATTTAAAAGAAGAGATAATTACAAAGGTATTTACCATTCCAGATGAAACTCTCCTAATTCATTGTATAAAATAGCAAACTTTAATACCAAAGCTATTAAAAATACAGTATAAAAACATAAAAGTATGAACCCGTCTCACTTATGAATAAAGATGCAAAAAGTTCAAAATATTAAAAATAAAATTTTACTATGTTACAAAAGAATAATATATTATGATCAAACAGGAATTCTTCCAGAAATAAAAGAATAGTACCCTTTGCGACAGCATGGATGGAACTGGAGAGCATTATGTTAAGTGAAATAAGCCAGGCAGTGAGGGACAAATACCATATGATCTCACCTTTAACTGGAATCTAATCAACAAAAGAAAAAAGCAAGCAACATATAACCAGAGACATTGAAATTGAGAACAAACTGACAGTAACCAGAGGGGAGGTGGGAGGGGATAATGAGGAGAAGGGTTTTCAGGAACAACTACAAAGGACATGGGACAAAACCAAGGGGGAGTTGGAAGCAAGGGAGGGAGGTGGGTTTGGCTGGGCTGGCAGGGAGTGGTGGTGGGGGGAATGCAGACAACTGTAATTGAACAATAATAAAATAATTTAAAAATAAAATAAAAATGCAAAGTTAAATTGCAAAAAAAAGAGCAGTTTATTATCAAATAATCTATTACAAAATCTATTGCATCAGTAAACTAAAGGAAAAATATAAACATACCATTTCCTTTTCTGGACAGATAATATTACATTCTGTGGATAAATCACAGTTGTTAATCCACTCATTAATTAATGGACATTTTGTTTTTCCTTTTTAGACTGTCATCATTAATGCTGCTATGAACATTCATGTCCAAGTTTTTGTGTGGACATCTGCTTTCATTTCTGTGGGGCATGTAACTAAAAGTAAATGAATTGCTGTGTCAAATGGTAACTATATGTTTAACTTTTTGAGGAATTTCCAGAATGTTTTCTGCAGTAGCTGCACCGTCTTAACATTCCTGCCAGCAGTGTATGTGGGTCCTAATTTCTCCAACTCTTGTGCGTGCCCAGTTCCTCTTTGTTTCGTTTTGTTTTTGTTGTAGCCATCCTAGTGGGCATGAGGTGATATTTCATTGAGACTTCGATTTGTGTTTTCCTGATGATTGATGATGTTGGGCACCTTTTCATGTGCTTCTCAGCCATTTGTATGTCTTCTTTGGAGAAACATCAGCTGAACAATGTCCAGATCCTTTGCCAATTGTTAAACTGGGTTATTTGTCTTAGTTTTGAGTTCATTATGTATTCTAGATACAAGTCTCTCATCATATTTATGAAAGATTATCTTTAAACCCTCTTGATAGTGTCCTTTGGGTCATGAGGGTTTTTGTTCATGATGATGTACAGTTAAACTTTCGGTGAAGTTTAATTTATCTGTTTTCTCTTTTGTTGCTTGTGCTTTCGGTGTCATATCTAAGAAATTACTGCCTGATGTGAGGTCATACATATTTACTCCTGTGTTTTCTTCTAAGAACTTCATGGTTTTAGCTCTTACATGTAGGTCTTCATTTTATTTTGCATTAATTATAATATATGTTTTGAGGGATTCAATTTTATTCTTTTGCATATAGATACCCAGTTGTCCCAGCACCATTTATCGAAGAGAGTATTTTTTTTCTCCATTGAAAGTCTTGACATTCTTATCAAGAAGCAGTTGACTATTATATACATATGAGTTTATTTCTGGACTCTCAATTCTATTCCATGTCAATGGAATAGAATACCTTATGATAGCGCCCCCTATCTTAAATAAGTGTTGCTTTATGGAAAATTTTGAAATAGAGAAATGTGAAGACCCAACTTTGTTCATCTTTGTTCAAAATTGTTTTAATTATTCTGGGTCTCCTGAGTTCACATATAAATTTTAGGGTAAACTTGTGAATTTCTACAAAGAAACCAGATTGGATTTTTATAGAGATTGTGTTGAATCTGTAGTCAATTTGGAGAGTATTGTCATCTTAAAAATATTAAGTCTTTTAATCATGAATATGGGATTTCTTTTCATTATTTTCATCTTTATTAATTTCTTTCAGTAATGTTTTGTAGTTTTCAGAGTATAAGTTTTACACTTCTTTTGTTAAAATATTACTAAGTATTTTATTCTTTTTGATGTTGTTACCAGTAGAATAATTTCTTAATTTATTTCATTTTAAATTGTACATCTCAAGTATACAAAATACAGTTGATTTTTATATATTGATCTTGTGACCTTGCTGTACTTATTCATCACATTATGTTCTGTTTGCTTATGTTTGAACCAGGAAATTAAAACAGTCTATGTTTGTTGCAAAACATTACCATTTTGGAATGCTTGAAGTAAAGGCCACAGAGGAATCAATTTTCAATTAATATAAAATTTTATTTATGAGTTTGGCTTTCATACTATATTTTATTTCTGTTACTTTTTTCAGGGAAATTCATTGGTTTTTTGATTAATTGAAAGCAAATGAGTAGAGAGAGTAATACAAAAAAGCAAAAATATAATTTGTAAAATTCATTTTGTCACAATTTTAAGTGAAACCATCGGCTGTGCACTTAGCTAACACATTTACTTCTGAAAGAAGCAATTTCTCAGTGACTCGGTCTGCCGAGAACCTCGCAGATATCTGGGCACTTGCTTGCTTGCGATTCCGGACAGCCACAGCTAGAGTTCAGATTGCCCAAGTCTAGATGTCAAGGTTGATGTCAAGCACAACTTTTTATAGTTTTTTTTAACTTTTCACATTAAGCAAGATATTATTTTCAAAGAACAAGGCCCCAGTTTACATCAGTGCTTTTTAAAAATTGAAGCTTTATTTACATGGGTGATGATTATTGTGAAAGTACTTTTTGATATGAGCCTACTTTTTGGGGTTTTGCTGTGCTTTAGAATAAAGCACAGCACTCTCTTGATCTGACTAAGCAGTTGTGCCCTTGGAAACTATTGAAATTATCACGCACTCTTGGCAGCATTGCACACTCATATACTAAGGTTGCTCTGATAGTGGAGCCAACTGTACTAACCATTAATAAGAATAGTTGCACATTTTACTTCCATATTATTATTTCTTTTAACTAGTATATATTGTAGTGTCTCTTAAAATCAGGAATATGAATGAAATTGTTTCCTCATTCATTAACTGAGATGTTTTAAACTTATTTTGATAAAAAAAATCACTGCCTAAGTTTAAATGAAAGTCTCTCTTGCTCACCTTTGTAGAAATATTTTCATTGCATGAGGATAGTAACTTGATATTGTATTAATGCTATTGTTATTTTTTGGCAGTTGTCTTTACCATTCTTTGTTTCGTTTCTGCTAATGAGATGCATTTTTATTTACTTTTAAAATGGTATTTATTTTTAGAGAGAGAGGAAGGGAGGGAGAAAGAGAGGGAAAGGAACATCAATGTGCGTGAGTTGCCTCTCACACGCCCCCAACTGGGGACTCGTTCTGCAACCCAGGCACAGACCTGACAGAGAATCGACCCAGTGACCTTTCAGTTTGCAGGCCGGCCCTCAATCCACTGAGCCAGACCAGGCAGGGCAAGATACATTTTTAAAAAACTAATGTTGGAGATGACTCCAAGATGGTAGTTCTCAGGACTTTCACTTTGGCCCAATCTTAATCACCCCAAAGCTGGGCTTTTCTAAAACATTATCTATTGACCCCTAACTGTAGGTTCATCAAAAAAGTATTTGGCCAGGGTACAAAGGGCCTTTTACTGACACATTGTCCACAGTTAAAGGAGCTGAAAGCATAATCTTGATGGTCTAAATCAGTAAAGTAGGTATATTTTTGCTAAATTTGGGGGGAGATTTTATAGTAAATTATCTGAATAATTGTCTTTGGGTAGCATGTCTCTTTCAGGAAGGGGTCTGCTCTGAGGGTACTTGCTAATGGTCAGGAACACCCATGCACTCGGAACTGTCAGCAACAGAAAACTGGGAAACAAGCAGGCAGGAGCAGTCTTTCACTGGGAGCTTGGACGGCAACCCGCAGGTAAAATGACTGGCAGACAAGGGGCATCCCCAGCCTGGAAGGTTTTCATCAGGCAGTGGCTGGGCCTTTAACGCTGTTAGCTGGGTTTTTGTTTTCAGACTTCTCAGGGAGTGTTAACCTGGGGTCCGGTGATAGAAGTGAGGGTGATCTTGGATGAGAAAATTAACCTCTAAAGAAAAGTTCGCATTTTCTTCAATAACGATTGGAGGCAGTACACCACTCTAGCTGTACCTGTGACTTTTCACTAAAAAAATATATATATATAGACATTTGTATCCCACATTACAGTTGTTGCTGGCATCTTAGAAATATCGTCACACCGCCTCAAATTTATGTCGTCATTTGAGCCCAGATCTTGTTATTTAATGTGTAACGAGGGAGCACATGCCTTACTATGTAAGAAAACTTGATAACAGGGTTCCAGTGTAGCTTATTTATAAATTATATATATGTTATTCATTTAAAATCTTTACTCCTAGAATGAGTAAAAATATCCATGGTGCAAAAAAGGCTAAGAGCCCAGCAAGCATAGGTTTAGGTGCAGTAGGACTTCCAGTGCGTTCTGGGGAGGGGCTGCCTCTGTGTGCTCATCGAACGTGCCCCCTCTCTCCGCTCCCTGTAGGTGCAGGGGACTGTCCAGGCTCAGTACCCACCAGAACGCCAGGTCAGGGTTAGCTCCAGTCCAGAAGCTGATCCTACGTGAGAATTCCTTGTGCCGACCTGTACTCGACTTTGAAAACTTGCATGAAAACACACGTTCTCAGGATCTGCCAGAACTAGATTTGAACTTCGAGGGTGGCCCTCAGCCAGCCCTGGCTCATCTTGATGTCAGATTATCACCCTTGAAGAAAGCCCTGGGGTTGTGGGATGAGCTACCCACATTTATCCCTTAATTTGTCACTGAATGCTTTGGGAAAAGTATCAAAACAGTGGCTACCCCAAACTGAAAACCAGAAGTAGAAAAACCAGATTGATGAAGACATGAGTTTTTTAAGCAACGTCAGCAGTGCTTGGACCAGGGGATAGGAACTGAAGCAGTGGAAAGACAAAATGACAGTTTATTCAAGAAAAAGTCAGCCATCTAATCCCCTGGCTTGGCTAAATTGTCACATTTTGACTATAACTGTTTATTGCACATGCAAAGTGGTCGTGCAGGTAAAAAGTTCAACTTGCTAGGCATTAATTACCTCCAGGTCCATCTGGTATTTCTAGTTTTTTATGTTTGTAGAATGAAACGAACAGAAAAAAGTGTTTCCTTGTTTTTGCTCACTTTAAACAGAAATACTGTGTGTGACTAAGTCTGTTGGAGCTAGAGCAGCCTTTCTGATGAATGGTTATTTAAATCTTTAGTGTAGCAGATAAAGCGTAAAGGAAGATTCTTCAAAATCGAACACTTGGGCTCTAACCCTCACACTCGCCTGCTTAAACTGGCAATGTTCTCGTACGGTTCCTTGGATTTTGCCCTGCTCAGATTTCCTCCACCCAGTTGGCACAGAGATTATGGGAAGAAATGAAAGAGGTAAGGGGAGAGAGAATCGGTGTGAAGTTCTTTGCAAAGTTCAGCAGACATGCTATTGGAAAATATTTTCTTAAATGTCTACTAGGAAATGTCTTACAACGAATATGTGAATGTTTATCAATTTGAATTTGGTTGACATTAGTGTTCCTTATGTTTCAATACCATTCATAGTAAAGAATACACTAACCAAGTAGCTGCTATTAGTGTTTTTAATCCATTTTGTAGATTGTCACATAATAAGCATGATGGTAATAGACTACAGCTAACGTTCATCAGTGTGAAGAACTCTAGACTGTATATTCTTCCAAAAAAGTATATAAGAGAATTTGTTTACTGTAATATATTCAGAACCTAGTACAGTGTCTGCTTCATGGTAAGCCCTCAATAATGTAAGCGAGGAGTCCAATTAGCAAGTCTTCCATTATATTTTAATTATATATAGATTATACATATATTATCCATTAGTAGAGAACATTAAAGCAAATGTTTCTTTTATATCCATTAATTCTAGATTGGGACAACAAATATTGTAATTAAAAAAATGTAGCCTGTTCTCCTCCCTGTTACCCTTTAGCTTCATAATGGCAGAGTTTGCAGTTGATAATAGTATACAATTCTGTGGCAGAGGGAAGGAAACATTACTGATAGAAAGAGCATGTTGTATCTTTGCTGGTGTATGAGATAGAGATAAGGCATGTGGAGCAATAAGGGCAGGCATCCTGGCTTTGCTTTAATTAAAGGTGTTTTGCAGCAATTCTGGCTCATGGCCTTAAAATGCCCCTTCCTCAGGTATAATTAAGTTACCTTCTTGTGACTTTTATTATTGTCATTTCTTTATGATAAGATACAACTCATTAAGCTAAGCAAGTAAAAAGAATAGAGCATAATACTAGTTCTTCCACATTTTTAAACGGGTTTCCTCCTTTCTTCGGGTCTTGATCTCACGGCCTAGACTGGAGGTTTGCAGACCGTGGACCGCAAACCGAACCTGGCCTCCTGCATGTTTTTTTATTTCTACCACCCACGAGCTAAGAGTAATTTTTATATTTACAAATGGGAAAAAAATCAAAAGAATAATAATATTTCATGGAGTACAAAATTATATAAAATTCAAATTTCAGAGTCCATAAATAAAGTTTTCTTGGAACATAACCAGGCTAATTTGTTTATGTATCTTCTGTAGCTGATTCCACGCCACAACGGCAGAATTGAGGAATCATGCCGGAAACCATATGGCTCTCCAAGTCAAAAATATTTACTAACTGGCCTCTTACAGAATAAATTTCCTGACCCCCGTTTTAGGTTGTCAAATGGATGAAGAACTTTATTAAACTATATGAAATGAAAACATTTATAGGCTTTTAAACAACTAAAAACAATTCTGTATATTTTTTATGGACTGAAGAATAATCTTTAAAATGAAATTGATTCTAAAAAAAGAATATTCTGAATCAAAAGCTAAGCTGGTCTTCCATCTAAAATGTCCTGGCTGCTTCCTTCAAGAATTATTTCAGTTTTTTAAACCATTCTAATATTCTGGTTGCATTCAGAATTTAACCACAAAAATCAGAGAAGGATGAGTCAGACTCAAGTTTGTCTGAGAAGGAGTCAGAATGGAATTCTTGAGTTGATGAGACCCAGGTTTCAATTTTGGTTCCACTACTCATTACCCAAGAAATACAGGAAATATCTGAGCCTCAGTTTTCCTGTCTGTAAAATGGTAGTAAATATATTTAGCTCAAGGGCCAAGTCAACACACAAGGGCACTACAGGTATTAATTTGATGCCTTTACATCAAACCAATATTCTTTAAATATTTATTTACTGATTGTTAGTGGGAATGAAGAGAAACTGCTTTTCTATGGACAAAAATAATTGCTCACCACTTTTTGATGTTCTGGCCCTCTCTCGCTCCTGGCAGCATGCCTGTGCCTTTCCTTCCCCTTCTTCTCCCCCCACAGACAAGCATCTCCTAAACTCTAAGGGACCCCACGAGACTTGCAACCAGGGCAGGAGTGGGCAGCAGCAGCTCATCCTGAGCTAAGCTCCTGAACCTGTCCCCAAGGCCCCCTTTTTCTCTGACTCCCCAGGGAGTCCCATCAGCTGTGCCTGGGCTCTCCTCTTGCTGCTTCTATCCTGTGCCCTTCCCTTGTTTCACTGTCCCCAGCTTTAACAATGTACTCTCAAAAAAAGGGGGGGGGGATTTCTTATGCTAAGTTATTTGCAATTGCCTTTTACTTCGCAGCTTTTTGCATCACTTACAATTACGTTGGTTACTCTCAGACATGAAGGATTAGGCTAATTTATGTGGATATATTTATTAGGTACCATTCAAAATACATTTTAAAGGCCTTGTTCCTGCTTTCTAGACATGCAAAGCATCTCCCATCTTGTTTGCTTTTTTATGTGTTTGTGTGCTCACATACATGTGCTTGTGTATAAACTGTTCTTTCTTTCTTTTTTTTAATTTTTATTGGATTTAGCACCCATCCCAATCCAGCAGGACTTCATCTTTTTTTTTGTAAAGATTTTATTTATTTATTTTAGAGAGAAGGGAAGGGAGGGAGAAAGAGAGGAAAAGAAACATCAATGTGTGGTTGCCTCTCACATGCCCCCAACTGGGGACCTGGCCTGCAACCCAGGCATGTGCCCCGGCTGGGAATTGAACCAGCGACCCTTTGGTTTGCAGCCCACGCTCAATCCACTGAGGTACACCAGCCAGTGCTAAACTTTTCTAAAGTAGATCATTTCTTGTAAGACACAGTAAAAATTTTATAACTTCAATGATAAAAGATAAATTGATCTTGTTCAGTAAAAAACACTATGCCCATGCATTGTTTGGCTCTAGTTTTGAATGTTCCCTGGCTGTTTAGGCCTCAAGGTTTGTGCCTGATGGTCTTTAAATTTGTAAGCTTTCCAGATTCTGAAAAGACACCCTAGCAAGAGTTGTCTTCTGTTTGCATTGTAGGTCTCTATGGTCAGAGGGGATGCAGACCAGTTTACATTTTGCCTCTTGATTAGGGAATTCAATGTGGAAGCCTGAATGAATGGGCATCAGGTTTCTAATTTATTACAGTGATAGCACAGAATAGCCTCACTGAGTTGGCTCATGGTTTAATCCTATGTGGAATAAATAAAATAATTTTTCCATCCATCTATCCATCCGTTGGTACTGCCTTACCACAGTTTTTGTCACAATGTAGGCACCTGAAAGAAAGGCCATCGGTAGAGTCATTGCCACTGTGTCGCAGACGTCTCCTTAGCAATAGAAGATGTATCAGAACGCTCAGGGGAGGTGGAAGGCAGGCTCTGGAACCACACTGCAGCAGTGTTCAGTATCTGGGCTGTCCGACGTGGCAGCCACTAGCCACGCGTGAGCTGAAGAATATTTATAAAAAGTTAACTTTAATCAACTTAAAATTTAAAGCCGTGTGTTGCTGGGGTACAATATTAAACAGCACAACTCCAAAATTGTAAACAATACCAACAAAGAAAACAATATTGCGCTGGTAACAGAGAGAGCCTCTCAGGTCTCTCAGATTGCTAACAAGATACCAAGATGGGGAAACCTTTAATAGATAGTCACACTAAAGTTTATGACAAGCCTTTATTTAACAAGATTTTTCACGTAATTTATCATGCTGTAATGATGTCGGAAGGTGAATTAGAATTATAACATGTAGGAAAGGTATTCCACAATATACTCACATAATTTATTAATATCACATTATTCCAAAATGTTTTCACATAATGTAAAATAATACTGAGTGGCTCTGGCTGGTGTGGCTCAGTGAATTGAGCAGTGGCCTGTGAACTGAAACATCACCGGTTCAATTCCCAGTCAGGGCACATGCCTGGGTTGCGGGCCAGGTCCCCCGTTGGCGGCATGTGAGAGGCAACTGATAGGATCAATGTTGCTCTCCCTCTCTCTCTCTCTCCCTTCCCTTCTCTCTAAAAGATAGATAAATAAAATCTTTAAACATAAAATAATAAAATAAAATAAATGAAATAAAATAAAATGGCCCTGGCTGGTGTGGCTCAGTGCATTGAGTGCCAGCCTCTGAACCAAAGGGTCGCATGTTCGATTCCCAGTCAGGGCACATGCCTGGGTTGTGGGCCAGGTCCCCAGTAAGGGGGCACATGAGAGGCAACCACACATTGATGTTTCTCTCCCTCTCTTCCTCCCTCCCTTCCCCTCTCTCTAAAAATAAATAAAATTAAACAAAATAAATAAACTGAATGGAATTTCAGTAATATCTGAACTTTCTTCCAAAACAGAAATGACTCCAAATAGTGAATTCAGAGGTGACTTCATTTTATAGACCACATTTGATTGATGAATTAACTCAACAAATTTCTGGAGGTCTTAGGTTCAGGAGAGGCAAGGAGGTTCCATGCAGACATAGGAAGAACATATCAGAAGAAAGAAATGATCTGGAGGAAGACCTTGAACTAGAAAGAACTAAAAGACCAATGTGTCTGGAGTAGAAAGTGGAACATGGAGGGGAGTACAAGTGGGGAGAGGTGGGTGGGCACTCAGTCTTGCAGGACCTTTTAGCCAGATAACCTTCCCCTAAGAACCAGTGAAAGCCATTTGAAAAGCTTTTCATTGGGGGTTGAAACAGGATGATGTCAAGATCAGACTATTTTAAAGAATCTGGTGATTAAAAATAAAACAAATGGATAGAAACCTTTCTAGGGAAAAACATGGAAACCAATGTAAAACTGTGAGGACAATTAAATAGTATACAAGATCTTTCGAGAATGAAGTAGATTTTCATCATGTTACATGGTGTAGCCCCAACACGTTCTCCAATACAGCAGCCGGAAGAATACTTTAAAAAGTCAGACCCTATCATTTCCCTGCTCAAAACCTTTCAGTGGGCCCCCTGTCACTCAAGGCTAACACTGACCTTCAGATCCCCACGTGGTCTGGGCCCCACGTGGTCTGGGCCCCACAGTCTCTCTCATCTCATCTCCTACAGTTTTTCCCCTTATGCACCTCTCACCCCCTGGCCTCCTAGCTGCCCCTTACACATGCTGAGCACTCTCTGTAGCACGGCCTTTGCAGTTGCTGTCCCCTCTATCGGGAATTCTTTTCCCATCAGGTATACCCATGGCTTCTTTCCTCATTTCTTTCAAGTCTCTATTCAAATGTTATTATCAGTGGGCTGCACCCTATCAGTCCCCAACCAAAGTATGTGAGGTCTGTCCAGAAGGTATGCAGCCATGTCATAAGAAATATAGAGACATTTAGAGAAGCAGATACAAAATATGAGAAACACTGTACATAAGACAATGACGCCTCAGGCCCTTTCAAAGTAGGCACGTTGGGACCTCACACAGTTCTCCCAATCCCCATCAGCTGCCCTGTTGTATTTTCCTAAATCTCACTGACAGTCTGAAATCTCCTCCCTTTCTTTTTATTTTATTTTATTTTATTTTATTTTATTTTATTTTATTTTATTTTATTTTATTTTTATTTTAGTTTATTCAGTACAGTTTCTATCCTTTATTCCCTTTCCTGCCCACCCACCCATTCCTCCCCTCCTCCCTCCCCTTTCCAACCCCCCTAGTTTTGTCCATGTGTTCTCTATATTTGTTCCTGTAAACCCTTCCCTTCTCCCCTGAAATTCCCTCCCCTCTCCCCTCTG
>CM052538.1:22063856-22084284 GCA_028533065.1 Trachops cirrhosus | reverse complement strand
CAGCCTGCAGCATCTTTCATCCTCTCTTGTTTTGGAGTATTAGAGCCAGAACACCTGGACTGAATTCCTGGCTCTGCTACTTACCAGCTGCATGACCTTGGGCTAGTTAATTAATCAGTTTCCTCATCTTCATCTATAAAATAGGATTGATAACAGTACTATGTTATTGGATTGATTGAAATTTTTTTAAAAATTGTAAAACTCGTAGCATGGCAGAAATGACATAGTAAGAATTAAAAATATCTTTTAAAAACTCATTGCCATTGATTTCTGGTACAGTGGCTGTTCTCCTACCTGTTGGACCACTCCTTCTATGCCTCTTTTGCCCGCCCTGTTTTTTCACTCATCCATGAAAAATTAGGGCAGCTGAGTAGCTGGAATGCACAAGGTAGGGCATTGGAAAGGAAGGAGCTTTGCAGAGGGAGGGCTTCAAAAATCTTTGTAGAGGTCTGTTGTGGTTACTTAGCTAAGAACTGGGTTGTACATGTGTAAAATGAGACTATCCAAGGATTACCAGATCCAGATACCAGCTTTTGTGGGGCTGAAAGCTGAGCAGGGATATTAGAATTTAAGCAGTGATGGGGGTCATCAGAGTTTTGGCTCAGCGTGAGTGGAAAGCCACATTAATACTTTGTTAGTAATACCTCACCAATCCAGCTGGAACGCCAGAAAGATCATATGTTCCAGAGCAATGTTTTTCAAATTATTGTCCCCAGACCAGTAGCATCAGCATTACCTAAAAATTTGTTAGACATACCATTGGAAATGCAAATTCTAGGGTCCCACCTCAGATCTACTAAATCAGAAACTCAGGGAAGAAGCCTAGAAAATTTGTTTTAACAAGTTCTTTAGATGATTCCAAAATATACTTGTTCAAAAACTACTGCCCTAGAGGAGTACCTACCTAAGAGTATGTAAAACCAAGCCTTGACAGGATCCCCAGGGGAAACACTTTTACGGCTGAGCACAGTAAGTTAGAGGGGCTTGGGAAGATATTTTGGACTTCAAAGATCTACAGTAACAAAGAGGGGGAAAAGCCTACACAAGTTTAAGATGGCCAGATAATAATAGAACACTAGAACAAAAATCAAGACTCTTTGGAGGAAGTTAACAGACTCTGGAATCAAACATTGCTACAATGTATCACCTGTTGCCTCCAGTATTGCAATAAAAAAAATTACTACACATGCAGAAAACAGTGGGGGGGGAGTTGAAAACAGAAATTGATCTTAAGAGTACTCAATAGATTTAGTAGAAAAGACATTAAGGCAGTTATTAGAAAGATATTCAAAGAATTAAAGGCAAGTATGTTCAAAATGAAGGAAAATATGACCTTAATGAGTAAATAAATAAGAAATTGATAGAGAATCTCAGCAGAGAACTGGAAACTGTCAAAAAGAAGAGAATGCACATTCTAGAACTTTTCAAAACAAAGTAACAAGACACTAGAAGCTTAACATCAGATGGGACATGCAGAAGAGTTAGTAAACCCAAAGAAATTCTCCAATTTGAAGAGCAGAAGAAAAGATTGAAGAAAACTGAGTAGATGCTCAGAGATCTAAGGGACAATATCATATATACAATATATATCCCTAAAGGAGAAGAGAGTAAGAGTGGGTCAGAAAAATAATTGAAGAAATAATGGCCCAAAATTTTCCAAGGTGATAAAAATGTCAAATCCAAGAAGTACAGTGAGCCCTAGGCAATATAAATAGAAAGAAAGACAGGTCTATCATCATCAGATTGCCCAAAAATACAAAATTAAAACTAAAGAGAAAAATGTGGAAATAGCCAGAGAACAATGACAGGTTACCTATAGGGTAACAACTATGTGGAGACGACCAACTTCTTGTCAGAAACCAGAGAGAACAGATGACAATGGAATGACTTACTAAGTGCAACTTTGGACATATTCTTTGACTTCTCTGAGTCTGTTTCCTGACTTAAAAATGGGAATAATAATAATAATAATAACAATAAGCCTATCTGTGTAGATTTTTTAAATTGCACAGAAATATTCTGAATCATCTATGTAACAGTCCCAGGTGAACGGACTTACGCTATAGTTACAAACATTTTTCAAATCTCAGTGACCCCCAACGGCAACTCACACTACATGCCCCCTGGAAGTCAGTGGAGGCTCTGCTATCTATTATTCTCCCTCTGGAACCCAGACTAAAGGAGCAGCCACAATCTGGAAAGTGGCCAGTTGCCATAGCAGAAGGAAAGCAAGAGCCTGATAAATATGTTCCAGTTCTTAAAGACTCCTAATTCCTAAAGCTTCCATCATGTCATTGGCCAAATTAGGTCATGTGACCACATCCAACTTTAAAAGGTCAGAAGTGTGCAGTTTTACTCTATACTCAGAACTAGGATGTGGAAGTAATTGGTGCTGGTGTCTAAGTATTTCTGGTTCTCCTTTTGGGCACATGGTAGGATTACACTTCCCTGTTCCCTGTGGTGCTTGTTGTGGCTGTGTGACACTTGGGCGGAAGCTTTGATAGTCCAGACATAATGAACCACATTCCCTTCCCACTGCTGTGGGGTATATATTGAAACGAAGCATGTCAAGTGCTTGACACGGGGTTAGCACTTAGCACACGTCAGTAACTATCCTTCTTGCTCAAATCTGTGTAGTCACCGCCTAACTGCTGGTCTCTGACCGTTCCCTAGTTACTCCACCGCATTTGATCTTCCTCAAATGCTCATGTATCATTTCACTTCCTGATTTACGATCCTTCCATTTCCCCTAACTTGGACCAGGCCTGAATCCCCTAGCAGAGGTTAAGACCTTTCAAGGTCTGGACCTTGAGGGCCTGTCCAGCCTCATCTCCCAAAGTCCCCTAGGACACACCCACATTAAGTAAGCATTGTTGCCTCTTTGTCACATTCATATCACCACAGATGCTGTTCTCTCTGCCTGGAGTGCCTTTTCTTTCTTTTCCCACCGGGCAAACTGCTTATCATCCTTCAGGACAGACCCTCTCTGAATCCAACCAGATATACTCCGTGAGATATAGCTATAGTCTTCTCTTGTGCACTCATTATTTGTTTGCTTGTCTATTTTGGTTAAACTGTGGCCCTCAATGGCAAAGACTGTGCCCACTTCATCTGTGTAGAACCAGTGTATAGCACTATGCCTGGTATGAGCCATGTGTGGCTGAATGCCTTTTTTGAAACAATGAATAAATGGATATTTGTTGAAATTCTGTTACTAATACAGTTCATTAATTAGGACACACCAAGATGGGCAAAGTTTCCAATTTTTTAAAAAAATTATTTATTTATTTTTAGAGAGAGGGGAAGGGAGAAAAGGAGAGAACCATCAATGTATGGTTGCCTCTCGAGTGCCCCATACTGGGGACCTGGCCTGCAGCCCAGGCATGCACCCTGACTAGGAATCGAACCGGCAACCATTTGGTTTTCGGGCCCATGCTAAATCCACTGAGATAAACCGGTCAGGGCTCTAATTCTTTTTATTAGACATGACAGAACCTAAAAATAGAAAAGATTTCCCAAATAAAAGGAATGTAGCCCTGGCCAATGTGGCTCAGTTGGTTGGGAGTCCTCTACAAGCTGAAAGGTCACCTGTTCAATTCCCTTTCGGGGCACATGCCTGGGTTCTGGGTTTGTCCCTGGTCAGGGTGTGTCTGGAAGCAACCAATCCATGTTTCCCATCAATGTTTCTCTCCCTCTCATTCTTCCTCCCTTTGCCTTTCTCTAAAAATCAAAAATTAAAAAATAAATAAAAGCAATGTAAACTAAAGTAACTAGTAATTCAATACTTTGTATTCTGAATATTAAAGTACTTATCTCAAACTTCAGTAATATGGTTTTCACATAAGCATTAGCAAATGTAATCAGTAGAGGTCATAGTTGTTATATAAAAGCTTTTTTTCTTTTTGTCATTTGGACTGCCTGAGATATTTTATATGACAGTATCTTTGATGTACAAAAAAAAGACCATAAATAGATAAAATACCTCAGGAATATACACTTGTATATCCAATTGGTACTCTCTGGTTGCACTTTTTCTTACAAATTGTGATTTTAATAGCTTTGACCATCTGCAGTCAACTTTCTGGAAGGATTACTGCCCTTTCTGCGGCAGACTCTTCGTATTCCTTTAACCTTCAGGTTTCTTGAGAGCTCTTTACTGTCTCTTACAAAGAATGGTAGCCTTTTCCCATTGACCTTGCAGAACCTTTTACTTCCACTTCCACCGTAAAATTCATAACCATTACAAGGGGTACTGATGGGTTTTTTCCAACAAAACTTTCCCTTCATGAGTCCATGGTTTTGATTTCTGTGGCCTATAATACATACCTAAACCCTTATATTTCCCACTCTATCAAAGTGTCATGGATCTTCAAGGCTGACATAATCCAATAGCAAAATTTCTAAATAAGAAACTCTGAAATCTTAAGAAATACATCCTCAAAAGTGTATAAGGGTCAGATGGGTCAGAGGTTGAGGTAAGGAGGGCATACAATAATTAATGAGTAAAGGAATCCTGAAATCTGCCCTGGCTGGTGTGGCTCAGTAGATTGAGCACCAGCCTGCAAACTGAAAGGTCTCAGGCTCAATTCCCAATCAGGGCATGTAGGGGGGCCCTGCAGGGCCCCCCCAGCCACCATGGATGAGAATAAGTCTACCAAGACATGATCTGCTTGGGGAAGAAAGGTAGCGGATCTCTCAAAGGAGAAGGGCCAGGAGCCTGTTCCTCAATGGGCTTTTATTGGGTTCATTTGCACAGGATTACAGATAAAGCTCATTAACCATTGTCCCGCAGTAAGGATCAAACAATAGATAACAAAGAACTCTGAGGACCTGTTCTGAGTCAGGGTCAGATAGCTAAAGAACTGTAAAACTTTGAGGAACAAACTTACTTCTTGCTTGGACCCTTATCATTTAATTGAGAGCATTCTAAACAAAGCAGGTTTCACAGCATTTTACATATTCTTTCTTAGGCCTGATTGCCTGGGGAACCTGCCCTTTCCAGCACAGGGCTGCACCACCCTCTATCATTGTTTCAGGCTTAGGTGGAGCAAGGGAAGTGAGGCAGCCAAGAGATTAGGAGACTTCTCATAGACAGAATGAGGACTCAGGCTTTGTCAAAGCCAAGGGGTGAGGGTCCATCACCCTCTTTTACTGTACCCCCCGAAGTCCTTCCTTGGGGGCCTCCCATGTGATAGTGCCTGTCTTAGGTCATTCCCCCCTTGGGGAGTCTTACCCATCACTGGCTAACCAACCAAGCATTGGGGGCCAGTTATGGGTAAAGTAAAAGGAGCAGAAGCGGTGCTCCTGCCAGGAAGATAAACTTTTGTCTCCTTGGTGACTTAGGGTACAAGGTCGCTCCCTCAGCGTAGCCTTGGTGGGGGTTATAGCTTCTGCAACCAGGCAGGGCAGTTCCCAACAAGGGCACATGCCTGGGTTGCAGGCCAGATCCCCAGTAGGGGGTGTGCATCAACTGATCAATGTTTCCATCCCTTCCCCCTTTCTAAAAATAAATAAAATCTTTAAAAAAAAAGAAAAAGAAATCCTGAAATCTGGGTATACATTGACCTGCATATACCCATGTGCAGTACAGAACAAAGGCCCAGAGTGACTTGGAGAAGGTGCAGCATTTACATAAGAAACTAACTATGCAGGTTAAGTCTTTAGAAAAAAAGAGAGAGAGAATGGCTAATTAAGAGACAAATGTAGCTCCCAGGGAAGGAAAGGCATGACTCAGGACTTTGAAACTTCTGAGAAAAAAGTGGGGTACCACATGTGGGGGCCAGACCTTAGACCTGGGAGTTGGAGGTGATTGCATTTAGTAGAGAGGAAGGTAAGAGAAAGGCAGAAACTCAGTTCTGGCAAGCCAAAGGACACCTCCAAAAGTACTTCTCTACCCACACATCAAGGACAGAGGGTTTTTTTTGTTTGTTTTTGTTTTGTCTTGACTTGCTTAATATGTCCTTTTTCTCTTTTTATTTATTTTAAATTATATGTTATTGGTTATTTTTACAGTTGTCTGAGTTTTTCCACCTTTGCCACCCTCTACCCAGCCCCCTACCTCAGGCAATCCCCACCCACTGTCCATGTCCATGGGTCATGCATGTATGTTCTTTGGCCACTCTATTCCCTATGCTGTACTGTACACCCCCATGACTATTCTGTAACTACCAGTTTGTACTTCTTAATCCCATCACCTTTTTAACCTCTCCCTCCAACCACCCTTCCCATCTGGTAACCATCAAAACATTCTCTGTATCTGATTCTGTTTCTGTTCTTCTTGATTGTTTATTTTGTTTCTTAGAATCAAATGTTGATAGATATGCATTTATTGTCATTTTATTATTCATATGTTTTATCTTCTTAGACCCTTTAACATTTCATATAATACTGGCTTGGTGGTCATGATACTTGGGTAGCTCTTTTAGCTTTTTTTTTTTTTGTCTTGGGAGCTCCGTATCTGCCCTTCCATTCTAAAGGATAACTTTGCTGGGTAGAGTAATCTTGGTTGTAGGTCCTTGCTTTTCATCATTTTGAATATTTCTTGAAAATCCCTTCAGATCTACACAGTTTCTTTTGAGATATCAGCTGACAGTCTTATGGGATCTTCCTTGTAGATAACTGACTGATTATCTCTTGCTGCTTTTAACCTTTGGAATTTTAATTACAATGTGGCTTGGTGTGAGCCTCTTTGGGTTAATCTTCTCTGGAACTCTCTGTGCTTCCTGGACTTATATGCCTATTTCCTTCATGAAATTAGGGAAGTTTTCTATCATTATTTTTTTAAAGATTTTATTTATTTTTAGAGAGAGGGGAAGGGAGGGAGAAAGAGAGGGAGAGAAACATCAGTGTGTGGTTGCCTCTCACATGGCCCCCACTGGGGACCTGGCCCACAACCCAGGCATGTACCCTGACTGGGAGTAGAACCGACGACCCTTTGATCCACAGCCCAGGCTCAATCCACTGAGCTACACCAGCCAGGGCTGTCATTTTTTCAAAGAGGTTTCCAATTGCTTTTTTTAAGTATATTTCACTGATTATGCTATTACAGTTGTCACATTATTTTCTCCCCTTTATCTCCCTCTGCCTAGTATCCCCATTCCCTCCAGCATTACCCGCTCCTTAGTTCATGTCCATGGGTCATACATGTAAGTTCTTTGGCCTCTCCATTTCCTATACTATTCTTAACCTCCCCCTATTTTATAACTGCCAATCATGCTTCTTATTCTCTGTATCTTTGCCCTGATTCTCCCCCTTGCCCCTCCCCACTGATAACCCTCCACATGATCTCCATTTCTGTGATTCTGTTCCTGTTCTAGTTGTTTGCTTAGTTTGTTTTTGTTTTTGTATTATTAAGGTTCAGTTGTTGATAGTTCTGAGTTTGTTGTCATTTTACTGTTCATAGTTTTGATCTTCTTCTTTTTCTTAGGTAAGTCCCTTCAACATTTCATATAATAAGGGCTTGGTGCTGATGAACTCCTTTAACTTGACCTTATCTGGGAAGCACTTTATCTGCCCTTCCATTCTAAATGGTAGTTTTAATGGGTAGAGAAATCTTGGATGTAGGTCCCTGCCTCTCAGGACTTGGAATACTTCTTTCCTGCAAGGTTTCTTTTGAGAAATCAGCTGATAGTCTTATGAGAACTCCTTTATAGGTAACTTTCTTCTTTTCTCTTGCTACTTTTAGGATTCTCTCCTTATCTTTAATCTTTGATAATTTATTATGATGTGTCTTTGGCCTGTTCCTCTTTGGGTCCAACTTATTTGGGACCCTCTGAGTTTCCTGGACTTGAATGTCTATTTCCTTTGTCAAATTGCTAAAATTTTCTTTCATTATTGTTTCAAATAAGTTTTCAATTTCTTGCTCTTCGTCTTCTCCTTCTGGCATCCCTGTGATTCAGATGTTGGAAAGTTTAATGTTGTCCCAGAGGTTCCTAAGCCTCTCCTCATTTCCTGGATTTCTTGTTTCTTCATTCTGTTTTGCTTGAATATTTATTTCTTCCTTCTGGTTGAAACCGTTGATTTGAGTGCCAGTTTCCTTTACATTCACTATTGGTTCCCTGTATGTTTTTCTTTATTTCACTTTTTATAGCCTTCACTTCTTCCTTTATTTTGCATCTGTACTCAATCATTTCTGTGAGCATCCTGATTCCCAGTGTTTTGAACTCTGCATCTGATAGGTTGGCTATCTCCTCATCATTTAATTCCTTTCTGGAATCTGTTCTTTCCATTGGACCATATTTCTTTATCTCAGCTTACCTGTTATGTAGTAAGGGGCAGAGCCTTATGTATTGCCAGGGTGGAACAACCCACTTTGTTGCACTGTGGTGCTATATGTGGGAGAGGTGTCAGAGAGGGATCAGTGCTGCTTATTTGGCTCTCACCCAGCTTTCAGTCACTTCCCCTGCTTCCCACACAAGTGAATTGCCCCCTTCCAGGTGCTGCCCTGGTGCTGATTCCTGGTTGTGTGGGCTTGTGTACATTTTAGGATCCCATGGGCTCCTCCAGTGGACTCTCCTGTGAGACTGACAGTTTTTCCTGCCACCACAACTTCCACAGGTTTTTGTAGCCAGAGATTGGAGGCTTTATTTTCCTGGCACTGGTTTCCAATTTCTTGCCTGCTCTTTTCTCCTTCTGGCACCCCTATGACGCAAATGTTCATGCACTTGAAGTTGTCCCAGAGGCCCCTTACAATATCATCATTTTTTTGGATTTTTTTTTCTTATTGTTCTGATTAGTTGTTTTTTATTTCTTTATATTCCAAATTGCTGGTTTGTATCTTGGCTTTATCCACTCTACTGTTAATTCCCTATAAATTGTTCTTTATTTCAATTAGTGTATCCTTATTTCTGACTGAATTTTTTTTATGTCTTTGAGGTCCTCACTAAGTTCCTTAAGCATCCTTTTAACCAGTGTTTTGAACTCTGTGTCTAGTAGATTTCTTGTTTCCATTTTGTTTAGTTCTTTTTCTGGAGTTTTGATCTGTTCTTTCATTTGGGTCATGTTTCTTTGTCTCCTCATTTTGGCAGACTCCCTGTGTTTGTTTCCATGTATTAAGTAGAGCTGCTACATCTCCCAGGCTTGGTAGAGTGGTCTAATGTAGCAGATATACTGTGGAGTACAGCGGCATAGCCTCCCCTTGACCAAAGTTGGGTACTCAAGGTGCACCCACCATGTGGGCTATGTACAGCCTCCTGTCGTAATTGAGCCTTGATTGCTGTTGGCACATCCAACATCACCACTGACTGTGCTCTGTCCGAGGTCACACAGCATGAGCCCTGGGCTGGGGGAACCTGGTGTGCAGCTGGGATCCCTTGCTCCTCAGATATCCCTTCTGATTTTTATTTACCACACAGAGGTGTGGGACCAGCTTATTCTGCATTTCTGCCCCTCCTACCAGTCTCTATGTGGTTTCTTCTTTAATTCCACAGCTGTAGGTAAGACTTCTATTCAGCTCAATTTCTGATGGCTCTGAATGATGGGTGTTCTATTGCTTATTTGTAATTTTGGTGTGGTTGTGCAAGGAGGCAAGCTGTGTTTACCTATGCTGCCATCTTGACCGGAAATCTAATATTAATCCAGAAGGTTTTTTGACACCTCCCCTCCCCCAAAGACAAAAAAGTTTTCAGCCATAGTAAGTGTTTTCAAAAAGGGAATTTAAAATTCCACAATAGAGCGTGAGCAATAGCACAGCCATGTTGACATTGGTTGGAAAAACATTATGTGATGTGGTAAGTGTGCCAATATGTTAGTTAAAAGAAGTCTGTTGAATTATCAAGGGGACTAAACACTGGTTTAGCATATTGTGCCTGTGAGAAAACATGCACCCAGTTGAAAATGAGCTTGGAATTCAGACTATTTTCCAAATGTGGCATCTGGTATTCAAGTAGCCACCTTTTCAGGTGCATAATATGTTCAGCAAAATCTGGCTGGTCATACAGTGGAGAAGGACTGACAAATTAAGCACCAAATGGTTACTGAACAGAAATGTCCATTTTTATTTTTATTAAAAAACTAACTGAATAGATACAAGGAAACAACTAACAGAAGGTAGTTTCTGCAGTCAGTTCTTTGTTAGATTGGGTCTGAAGTGGTCTGAAACACTCTGAACATATGGATTATTTATTGTTAGCATGAAATGTGCTTTAGAGAGTTGCCATTTCAGGTCACACAACAAAATTGAATTTTATTAATGAAGTGTTTCCAACATTGATCAATTCAGACTGATACTGTAGTTTTGGTCTTCTGTTTTCTAAACTTATTTCAGGCAACAGACCACGTGAGCTGATCATTCTTTGTTATTTCAGATGAAAATGAATGAACACAAATAGAAATGATGCGCTCTGTGGAATTATTTGCTGATACTAACTTAGGATTTCAGCGATGGGGACATGTCCTCTCTCTGCATTAGCCACTATTCTAGCTTTTCGCTCTGTGGTAGCTTGAAAAGCAAGTCAAATATTATTCAGGTCCAGATGTACATTTTCCCCAACCAAGTGTCTTTGCATTCTCAATTTACAATGCAAATAACTTTTTCAATTTTAGAAGTAGATGAAATAGCATCTTCATTTTGAGTAATATTTCCTGAAAACAGCGTTTTTTTCCCAAATGGCAATGAATTCTCCATTTGTCTCAAAGATGTCTGAAACATCAAAATCTGGAACCATTTGGTCAGCTCAGGATTCAGGAGTCCTCTATGACAGAGAAGTAGGCCAATTTGAAATTATGTTACATTTTATTTTTTTGCAAGAAAGACCAGAGATAAGAGGTAGTCCATATTCAAAATACACTTGAAAAAATATGCCTTAAGAGCATGTAATGTAAGGAGTCAGCAAAGTGGTGAGACTTGAGGATTAATAGTTATACAGGATGGTTTCAATGACTGGTTAGTGATGCTTCTGAACTCGGAAACTCTTTGTTTCCCTGGCTCACGCGTGTCAAGCAGAGGACAGTGTGTAGGTAGGGGTAGTGGTGGGGGCAGTGGTGTATAGCTATTAATATCACATTCTGAAAGTATTATTGATTTTATATACTTTTAAGGATAATGTATAAATTATCTTAAAATTTCAAATAATCTTAAAGCAAGAAGTGAGATTTTTTATATTGATTAGTCAGATCAATATAAAATTGGTTAAAATGCACCACATGTTGCATGAGGACCGTTGGGGCCCCTCATTTAGACTCCTTTTTCCAGAGAGTGCAGGGTTGGCCTTTTAAGTATTGCACATAAATACTCAATAATCATTTAAAACAATGTCAAGAGAAACAATGACATCAAAATCTTCCTATCCAACCATTAGTAACTCTTAATTTTTACTCTAGAAGGAAGGATTTCTGTCCTTGCTTCAAAGTATCCACCTTTGTTGGTAGCAAATGGGACATGGCCAATGTCCTAGAGGTTCTTTTCTATAGGGAGGTAAACTCTGCCTACTTCCAAGGTGCAGGCTATGACAACTGCCATACACTACAACTGTGCTTCAAAGGAAGAGTGTGGCGGGGGTAAGTTCCCAGATTGCATAAACCCTCAAAAGAAGTGCTCAGCTGGACCTCAGACGCTTTCAGGTGCATTACACAGTCCCATGATGACCTACCTGAATCCTCCACTCAAAGGTTGCCCTGGACGGTACAGTCAGATTGAGACTGTAAACCTGTTACAAGTGTACCTGTAAGCATCTCTACTCAAGACTTCCACTGAGCTATGCAGTTGGTCTGGTTAGATCACTAGACTCTGAGCAGGTATCAGTGACTTCCTGCCTTAAACTTATGCTCATCAACCTTTTAGGTTTCACTGTCATTATCTCACAAACAGGCCCATTACATTGGCAGAAAGTCTAGATCAGTGGTTCCCAAACTACTTCTTTATCAGAATCATCTTATTAGCATCAACACATTTTTACTTTATTTGGGCATTTGGTATTTATTGAGGGAGAAAAATGTTGCCCTGGCCAGGTATCTCAGTTAATTAGAGCATCATCCCAATATGCCAAGGTTGTGGGTTCAAAAACCTGTCAGGGCACATGCAAGAATCAACCAGTGAATGCATAAATAAGTGGAACAACAAATTGAGGTTTCCCTCTCTCTCTCTCTCCAAAACACTAATTTGAAAGAGCATAAGCACCCCTATGTTCATTGCAGCATTATTTACAATCACCAAGATATGGAAGCAGCCAAAGTGTCCATCAGTAGATGAGTGGATAAAACATCTATGGGACATTCACACAATGGAATACTACTTGGCCATAGAAAAGAAGAAAATTTTACCATTTGTGACAGTACGGATGGACCTGGAGAACATTATGCTAAGTGAAATAAGCCTGTCAGAGGAAGACAAATACCGTATGATTTCACTCATAATTGGACACACTGAAGGAAGAAGGAAAATATGGACAGATTTATAGATGGAGAGCAGGATGACAACTAGTAGAGGGAAAAGTTAGGGGATGGAGAGATTGAGCAAGAAGGAAAAAGGACTCATGGACATGGACAACAGTGTGGTGAGTGCTGGGGGAAAAGGGTATAAGGGACTAAGTGGTAATGGAAAAATGCAATAAAGATTAAATATTTCTGAAAAGAAAAATATCCATGGGCTCCAATAAAGACAATCACTTTCAATCACAAAAAAAGAGAAAAGAATAAAAGAAAAGAAACTTACAAATGGCAAAAAAAGATACTATTAACCTAAAGTTGAGAATTAACTTGTAAATTCTTAATCAATATTAAAAATAGATATTTTTAAAAATAACATCTATATATGAACCACAGGCACTCTTCAGGCAAGACTCAAAGATCTGAATAGTTCTAGGCTCTTTTGGTTGCAAATAATAGAACAAACTTGTCCAGAATAGGTGAAAAGACTCCAAGGAGGGTTGAACATGAAACCTTGGGAAGGGCAGGGTTCCATCAGTGCCAGTTCACGGCTTCACTCTAGGGTGGGGACCTCGCCTTTACTCATCGACTGTCAGCTGAACAGTTTAGATCCTTGGACTTAAAAACTCATTGACCCGGCTTGGGTCCGCTGTCCACTCCTAGAGCAGCTATTGCCAGGGAGGTGGGACAGGGAGTACAGACATAGTTGCTGGGGTCATTCCTAGGTACCCATTGGGATCAACAGTTGACATTTCACTTTTTAGAATTCTTATTCCTCCTTGAACCAAGTCCCTTTGAGATTCTCTGTGGAGAGACTCAGAGCTGTCCTTTTCTGGGGACTCTGAAAATTGTCATTCCCAAAGTTCAAGATTATCTTGTCTATCACAATGGTTGTTTCTCTCGGTCCCATTGTGCCTTAGCAGTAAAAATTAGGGATCGATAGCCCTTATTGTTTCCTCCTCTTTCTGAGAAATGAAAATGCCAAGGGACAGGGTCATTTATCAGATGCTCTTCTGTTAATAAAATTAGATTTCAAGCATATTTTAGGAAAGTGGACACACTTATCTAGTCACCACTAATCTAAAATTTCTTTCTTTTTAAAAATTCATTATTGTTCGAATATAGTTGTCTCCATTAAAATTTCTGTATAGGTGGGACTTAGTGGGGAAAAGTTGATAGCAAGGGGAAGGTAGGAGATTTATCCTAAGCCACCATTTTTATAGCAAGTCCAAATACTCCCCCAATATTTTATGTGTAGTGGATGCCACAGGTCCCCTGCCCAGGTTTCCTTTCCCAGATCTGCTGAGTGTTGGCTACTAATGACTTGGACCTGCCTCCTTCTCCAGACACTGCTCTCAACTGGACAAGAGCCAACACCCGAAAGGTCACATCCTCCCATAATGAGATCTTCCTTTGAAGATCCAGTCAGCAAGGAGTCCCATGATTAGCATATCAAGGCTGCTGTGTGGAACTTTTTAACATCTGTGCAATCATTGTTAGAGAATACTGACAAGACCAAATGGAGGCAAGTCATTCACCTGTTCATTTGGCATCCAAATTAGGGAAAAGCAAGCAGATACTACGTGCATGGCTGAGTTTTACCAAATTCTTTCTCCAGGTGACATCAGTCCTTACAGGTTAGATGTCATCATCATGGGGAAAAAGGAGGGTGGCAGGGAGAGTTATGTTAGTTAATGGAGATTGGACTTTGAACAGAATTTTATCTGGAAAAGAAAAGAAACATTCAGACTTAAGAGTTTTATCAAATTTCCAACTAACTTGAACTAAGATTCAAAACAAACATAAACTCTCAGCTCAAAGAAAATTTTTCCAAAAAAAAAAAAATCTAAACTACAGCTACATATAATTCCTTTATGTACAATCTATAATTCAAACCTCACTACTTTAAAAAGTGGATTTTCATTTGGGCTTGCTCTTTCCCTCCACTCTAATTATGTGCCAAAATAAACAGATTTTTTCATATTCTGATACATAAAATCACTTTTATAGCATCGCATGCTGTCAACTATCACATGAGTAATATCGTAAAGTATAATCGTACCAGGACTGAGTAGTTCAAGTGTAAATCCGAGGAAGAAAACCTCTTTCACTAGCTAAATGCACCGACAGACTCTGGCCCCTCCCGGGCCCAGGCACAGGCTGCTGCTGGGCGGGGAACGGTAAGGCCCAGACATGCCATAACGCTGCACACAGATTTCACTGACCCCAGCGTTTTCAGCATTTTCCTGGTTAACTCTGCACACTTTTGACTGGCGATACTCAGGCAATTTCATGTTTTGGCTGTGCTCCCTTCTGAACACAAAGACCTCTGTTGTAGCTGCCGAGAGCCATCTTCAGGAAAAAGGGCCTGAAGTCCCCGTTCGAAATAGCAAGTGCTCCACTGTTTACATGTCCCAATGCCGTGTGAGCCTTAGGGAGTCCACATTAAGTAGCCAGGGCAGAGGTACATTATTTGCATGTGGAGATCTTTTTTGGTCTTTGCTGAATCTTTGTCCTTGTAAAGTCTTTGCAATCTCATATTGACAGCCAGCCTGTTACCACAGAGAGTGGGACAGAGGCAGGTGTAGCTGGCCTTTGCCTTAAAGGATTCTGATTTCCAGAGATCCGTTTGTCTGCACTGCCATCTATATTTATTTCTGCTGCTACATTTGCTGGTAATTGTGAATAACCAGACTGACACCGAAGGGTCAAAGTCGGGCTTGAAGTCCATGGCAAAGGAAAACCTTGAACTGACACGCCATTCTGGCGAGGGGGAGGAAACAGGCCCTCACACACTGTTGAAGGGAGTGTAAGTTGGCCAGGTCTCCATGGAAGACAGCTTAGCCCTAGGTGTCAACACCACACATACTTTTTGACCAGTTCCACCTCTAGGAATTTATCCTGCAGGCAGGCTCAGAGATGTGCCACACAACGTGGGTGTGTTAACCCCACTATTGTTTATAAGGGAAAAGTCTGAAAACTAGATGTCCCTCAACAGGGGACTGGTTGAATAAATATGGCATGCCCGTCGTCCAGTGGGCTACGCCAGCTGGGGTGTCCAGCCTTTTGGCGTCTCTGGGCCACACTGGTAGAACAGTTGTCTTAGGCCACACATTAAATGCATTGTGATACGGAATCACAAAAAAAACAAACCCAAAACCTCATAATGTTGTAGGTAAATTTAGGATTTTGGGTTGGGCCGCGCTCGTAACCTTCCTGAGCCACGTGTTTCCGTCCCCCTCCTCTTGCCGAGGGGTGTCACCTTCACCTCCTCTCTCTTCCGCCCAAGGGCCCCCTCTTTTGCCTCTGTAACTTGTTTCCTAGCCCATTTCTTTCCACCTTTCTATCACTCCGTTTTTCTACCTTTGTGACTTTCTAAATAAACTTTTGCTTAAAGTTTAAAAAAACAGTCATATTCTGAAATTTATCCAGGAGCTCACTCCCTCCCCTTTTATGTTTTCCGTGCCTTCAGTAATGTGCAGAGGCCATCGCTTCCCGATTTTAGGGTGGCAGGACTTGAGTCAATTCCCAGAATTCTACTGGTGTCTATACTATAAAACCCAGAACTCAAAGTCCCGTGTTGAAGAATTCCACCGAAGTACATAGGAAGGAGGAAGAGGCAGCTTTGCCAAAATGATTTGATAAAAGAGAAAGAAGTAATGTACTCAGAAGAAAAAGGAGAAACTCAATCTTTGTCTTGTTAAATTGGGTCAAATAGAACTTTCAAATCAAGTCATCACATCAGTGCTCCAATTAAAACAGAGATCACTTATGATGTGCCAAATACTATTTTATCATCTGTGAATGTATTTATTACCTAAGTATTTACTATAGGTAATTCAGAGTGTTGTCTTATACTTGATTCAGTGAGTCGCTCAGATACTCCTCTACTCCCTGGGGCCCAGGGGAGCCCTTACATGTAACGTGGCTGAATTGATTGTCTTCTATTTTGCACATATACATTATCTCTCATTTTTAAGGAAGTTCTGTGAGGAAAGCATTTGGTGCAGGCAGAATTTTTAAGATGGCCTCCAAAGATGTCTTGCCCTAATCCCTGGAACCCGTGGATATAATGAGATTCCACCATAGTGACTATGTGATGTTATATGACACAGTGGGCCTTAAGAAAAGGACATGATCTGGGTGGGCCTGATCTGCATGCATGGGCCATGAAAAGCAGCCCTGGAGTGGCTGAGAACAGAAGTCAGAGACACTCCATGTGTGAGACAGGCTTGATGTGTATGCAGATCTGCTTTGAAGTGCGAGGGAACCCTGTAGAAGGGAAGTGAGCAGCCTTAAAGAGCTGAGAGCCCCCCACCTGACAGCCAGCAGGGAACCCCCTAAAAGGAACTGAATTCTATGAAGAACAGGAATCAGCTTAGAAGAGGACCCAGAGCTCTAGGCAAGAGCACTGCTGATTTCAGCCTTGTGAGACCCTGAGCAGAGACCCCGAGCAGAGACCCCATCTGGGACTCCTTATTTCCAGATCTCCCGGATAATAAGTGAGTGCTGCCTCAGTCCTCTAGTCATGTTACACAGTGGTAGCAAACTAATACAGAATTAATAGCCCCCTTTTACAGATGAGAAAACTGACACTCTCACAGTTAATTAGCTAATAGGATCTCCTGAAGGTGGCGGGGGCAGGATCTGATTTAGGCCTGACTCAGAGCCAGTTCACCTTTCTCCCTCACTGCCACACCACCTGCGACAGGGACGGTTGGACCTGCCCACGCCACTGCCACTGCTAAGCAGCGTTAACCAACCAGGAGCCACCGGGTAAAAAAGGAATAAAGCTCTCTCTGACTAAGGAAAGGATGACTCAGATTCTTACTTATTTTTAGAAACCAACGTGAAACTATTGGCTGAACAATAGCTCAGGTTTCTGCAGTGATCTCGATCCATGGGAGCGGCCCCTTCTGTCTGCTCTGTTGAAATGCATTAGTTGATCTTTTTTGGCTACAGGCACTAGGTGCCTGATTTCCAAACAAATGAAGCTGAATGGATTTAGACAGATTAACATTCTAACAGCGAGAGGCAGTTAGGGGAAGAAAAAGCCAACCCTGTGGTGCTTGTTAACCGACTGGAAGACACACACAAAGGCACTCAGTAAAACCCCTCTCTCCAAGGCCTGGCTTTGTAAATATTGAAGATGAGCTTCATAAAGACAAGTCAGTCGAAAAAGGAGGCGTTTTGCAGAGCAGTTGCCATCACGATCTGGCCCCAGCGCCCTGTGTGACCTTTCCTTCCTCTTTCTGGTTTGTTGCACTCCAACCACAGGGCAACCACTGGGCACGAACATGCCGAGCCCTGTGCTGCCTCAGGGCCGTTGCACATCTGCTCGTCTTGGCCTGGAGCTTTCTTCCTCTATGGTTCCTGCCCTTAATTCACCCAGATGACTGCTCAAGTAGCGTCTTACTGGAGTGTCTTTCCCTGACCATCTTTTTTTAAGCAGCTGTGCTCCCCGCTGGTCACTGTCTCCCCTCCTAAACCTGCTTTATTCTTCTTCATAGCACTTCGACCACCTTACACATAAAACTGTATGTATTTCTTATGATCTGTTTTCCATGCCAGAATGTAGGCTCTAGGCCTTGCTTGCTTTATTCTTTGTTGTATCCCAAATGTCCAGAACCATTCCTGGCACATAACAGGAACTCAATCGAATATTTGTTGAATGAATTAATGAAACAGAAACAAAATCATTGAATTTGTTTAAATAATTTGCCACTCCTGAGATATCCCTGGATATAATTTTTTTAAATAGCATTTGCTAACCCGTTCACTATGGGAAAAAAAAATACTTGATTGCATGGTTGTAAAAAGTCCAGAAAAAAAATAAAACTAGAGACAATGTAGTAGAAGAACGAAGTCTTTCCTTGCCTTTCCACAGTTGTATGAATTCAGAAAAGTCCTTCATTCTCTTGGTTCCAGATGTCTTATCTTTTAACAGGGTGGACTGTTAGTTGAAGGGCTAAAGCAAATGGGGTCTGGAGATTTCTTCCTACAGTAAGATCCTTTGATATTAGAACAGGAAAAATCAGTTGTAGGCCTGCCTATGAAAAATATAAACTGTGTAGCTTAGAACAAGTCCTTTAACCTCTCTAGAGGTTAAACCCAGAATTTCTTCAGGGTTCTTTTGAGGTCAGGTCTCAGATACCAGTAGGGGTGGGCGTGAGGGGGCAGCCAGGTCCACAGGATGTTCTGGTGTTGGCAAGACCTTGATCTCTGTCCCTACAAGGCCTGGGGCCACCTGTTGTTTGATTGGGACTGAGGCTCAAAATGAAGAAGTTGGTTCAGTAAATATTTTCTGAGCACTTGCCATGTGCTACATGGTGGGGAGTGCCACAGTGAACATTGCAGACGAGGTTCCTGGCCTCTTACATTCTGATGGTAGGAAACAGATAAATAGATAAATGGAAAATGAATCAAGACTAATGGTAAGTGCTAGAAAGGAAGGCTCTAGAGGAATGCTATCATAAGAAGAACAAAAAGGAACTATTGAGCTCACTTGGGTCAGGGAAGGCCTTTCTAGAGCATTTAAGCTGAGCCTTAAAAGATGAGAAAAACCCAGCTTTGCCCAGAACTGAGGAGTTTCCTGGAATGCAGGAGTTTTAGTGCTTAAACAAGAAAAGTCCTGGGCAAGACCCGATGAGCAGGTCACTCTTGCCATGGTAGCAGGTTGCACTTAGCCTGTCTGCAAAAGACAGTCACTGAAGGGTGTAAGTACGGAAGTGATCTGTGCTGATTTCTGTTTTCAAAGATCACTGCTAGCTTTTGTGTGGCCAGTGCACTGGGAAGGAGGAAGATGGGAAAGGAAGAGGCCAATGAGCCAATTCTTGGAATTGTCCATGTGAGAGAGGCTGGCGGGTTGAAACACACTGGTGGCATTGAAGATGGAGAGATGTGGATGGATATAAGATACATTCTGGAGGGAGAATGACCAGGACTAGGGAAAAGGAATTAAAAATGACTCCTGGGCTTCTGATTTTAATACCTAGGTAGTTCGTTTTGCCAACAAAGAAAAATCTGAGAAGGACCTGATGTGGAAGTTGGGGGAGGACAGGACAGAAGGATCTAGAGTTCCATTGGGAGGAAAATGTGATACTCAGAAGGAAGACATTCTTGTTCTTAATGTTCAAATTATTTTGTAAGCAGTAGCTAATTAGTTCTCATAACAGTTGTTCTGAGTTGTTAATTACCTGAACCCCATTTTACAGGCTGTGGAGAAAAGCAAGTGTCAGTAATTTGCCTAAGGCTAGAGCACATTATAGAAATAACAGCAGCACCAATTAGTTCCTGGTAGTCCTGCATGCTGCCAATCTTTTAAAAGAGCAACTCTTTGGGTTAGGATGAGTAGACTGACAGTGCTTGGGAGGTAAGGCGTGGAGTTTGAGGTCAATAGACCTGGAGTCCTGTCGTGGCTTTGCCCCTTATTATTTATGTGACATGGACACATATATAAAAAATACTATCCCTGAGCTTTCAGTTTCCTATAAAATAATACTTATCTTACAGACTCAAATACTAGATATGTTCTTACGTTCTGCTGTATCCTCTGATTGAAATAATTTTTCCCAGAAACCAACTATCATTCCATTAGAGAGACTTTCTCAGGTCACTCTGAAATAGATTAGCAGCACCACCTCCCAAAGGCACTCTCTGCCCCCAGCTTGATTTCTCCTTATAGCACTGATCAACACCTGGCCTCTTCGGTATCCATAACATCCTTTGTCAAGGATGTTGTCTGTTTTGTTCCCTGCTGTATCCCCAGAGTCTGAGATGATGTCTCCCACAAGTAAGTGCTCAATAATATTTGTTGAGTGAATACATTAAATGAAATTATACACATAAAATACTTCACACAATCTGCACATGGTAGGAACTCAATAATCGGTAACATTTACTATATTAGAATAGAAATTAGGAAACAGGACTTCCGGCCAAGATGGAGGCATAGGTAGACGCACTGTGCCTCCTCGCACAACCAAGATAGGGACAACAAAGATATGGAAACAAAATAACAACCAGAACTGACAGAAAATTGAAGTTTATGGAAGTCGGACAACCA
>CM052538.1:22047885-22063356 GCA_028533065.1 Trachops cirrhosus | reverse complement strand
TTATATTAAAAACAATTTTTTGGCTATTCTCAAAAAAGTATTAGTTTTATACTTCATTTGATTTATGAACAGAAAGACAGTCTTCGCTATTCATGGCGATTCTCATTATCATCTGTAGATTACAGTTGCGTGCTCATGAGAACAAATCACTTAACATACAAACTCACAAACAGCATTTGCATGAACAAACAAAACTGACTGCAGGTTCAAAAGTATGCTACCACTACTTAGACGAGGATGGTAATTTTATTTTTAAACAAATTGAGATTAAAGTTGAGTTATAGATGCTTCATTATCTCTGAGACGTCCTAGGGAAGAATGGCTACAAGTAACCTTTCCTCTATAAATAAAGTACTCAACTTCTCAGTAGTAATCTTTTATAAGACATTCATTCTTAATATGTATAATCTAGTAAACTGGGTCTTAACCATTTTTATTATCTTTCTTTTAACCTTGTGTTCTTTAAATATTTGCTCAAACACCACCCTATAGGGGAGGCCCATTCTTCACCCTCTCAGCTCCCAGCACTCCTGGTCTTCCTTATCCTGTTTTATTTTTTTAAACCACAGCAAGTTGTCACCTTAAAGCTATTATATAAGTTACTTATTTATTATATTTATTGCCTATATCCCCCCAGTTAAAATGTAAGCTTTATGAAAGCAGAAATTTCTATCTATATCGCTCACTTATTTGTCCCCAGGGCCTAGAATATAGTCTGTCACCTCACAGATGAATGAATGAAATGTAAACTCTGAAACTAATAAAATATCACGTTGTTGGAGGTTAGGGAGACAAGATGGACGTTGCCGTCTCTAGTCTCAAGTCACATCAGAGCATCACCCCTGCATGATGCCACTGTGACTTCCAGCCACTTCATCAGCCAAGGCTGTCACTGCCATAGTTCTCACCACCATGAGTCTTTTCTACTGCTGCCTTATGCTCCCCAGTATTAGTGTCTACTTGGTCACCACGCTCAGCTCAGTTATCTTCCTGGATACTTCTGTTTATTAACTGTCTCTTTTCCCATCTTCCTGATTTTCCATCTTTCCTCCCTCACTAAGAATAAAAGAATAAGCAAACTCATAAATCAATTCATCAATTGATCAACCAACAAACATTTACTATCTGCTATATATTTAGAACCAGCAGGCATGTAGTATATTCTAATGCTTAAGCTTTGGGGTGGACAATCTTTGGTTGACATCTTTGCTTTGCCTCTTACCAGCTGGTTGACTAAGGACAATCACTTAACTCCATTTTCCTCATCTGTGAAATGGAAATAATAATAGTGTACAGGGTCTGTCCAGAAAAAGCCCAGCTGTTGTTAATACAACAAGAACAGTTTGCACGGCATCGATGTAACCTGACAGCCAAGGAGAGTGGACTGGAATGTGCACTCAGTGTGGGCGGTAGACGGTGAGATGTGACCTGTGTAGCCAACACAGTCAAAATGACTGAATGGGTAGAGCAACAAATCTGTACCAAATTTTGCATTAAACTTGAAGATTCCTCTGAGGAAACTATTTGGATGATTCAGAAGGCTTTCAGGGATGATGCAATGAGGGCTGTGCAAAAAAAAATATGGCACAAATGCTTCAAAGTTTAAATTTAAAAAAGAAAAACTGCTTCAGAGATGGTTGAGAATCTGTTGAAAGTGGTCCAAGTTCTGGAAGGCCTGCAACAAGCAGAACACCTGAGAATGTCGAACGTGTACGGGCTGCAATCAACAAAGACCAGCCACTGACAGTGTGAGAACTAGAAGCTGATCTGGGGATTCCAAAACCACTGGGTCTGAGATTTTGACACAGGATCTTGGCATGAAACGTGTCATGGCAAAAGTCGTTCCACAGCTTCTGTTACCAGAGCAGAAGGAACATGTGTTTTGAGCAGTGGAAGAGATGCTGGGAGAACTGTGTGAGGTCCCAAGGTGCCTACTTTGAAGGGGACTGAGGTATCATTGTTCTATGTACAATGTTTCTTGAATCTTGTATCTTCTTCAATAAATGTCTCTATTTTTCATATGACATGACTGGATACTTTCTGGACAGACCTCATATGCCACAAAGGCTGTTCTGAGGAATGAGTGAGAGAAGGGGTGTGAAATACTTAAAATATTGCCAGACACAAATTAAGTGGCCTATAAGTATTTTTCCTTAGATTAATTCTTTCCTAGGGCTCTGTGAACAATAATCTATATGCCTAAGATTTTATCCTTGTCTCCACAGAACTTCCATAGAATTAACAACCCATATGTCAATTAGAAAGCAATCCAGGGTTGGATACATGATCTAGTGCTGATCTGTGTGGTTCAGACTGTATAGAGATATAGTGGTATTGAAAGGGGTAACAAGAAAGAGCACTGGCCTGTGAACCAAAGGGTCACCAGTTCGATTCCCAGTCAAGGCACATGCCTGGGTTGTGGGCCAGACCCTGGCTAGGAGCATGTGAGAGGCAACCGATCGGTGTTTCTCTCTTCTTTTGTACATTGATGTTTCTCTCCCGCTTTTTCTCCCTCCCTTTCCCTCTCTAAAAAATAAATAAAATCTTTAAAAAAAGAAAAAAGAATTTCGGTATCCTGGAACCACATTGTTTGGTTCAAATCCCAGCTCTACACTTATTATCTGTGTGATGTTGATTAAGTCATGTAGTCTCTCTGTGCTTGTTTGCACATCTGTAAATAGAAGCTATAAAAATAGTAAATATATCATTATTAATTACATTAAGTAACATATGCAAAGTGCTGAGAAAAAAGGTGCTAGCATAATGGCAAGTACACAAGTATTAGTTACTATTATCTTACATGTATTCTTTCTTTTTCTCCTTTACCCTTCACTAGAGAAGACTAGTTTAAAATGCCGTAATTGGCCCTGGCTGGCATAGCTCTGTGGATTCAGCATAGGCCTTTGAACCAAAAGGTTGCTGGTTCTATTCCCAGTCAGGGCACATACCTGGGTTGCGGGCCAGGTCCCCAGTGGGGGGCACATGAGAAGCAACCACACATTGATGTTTCTTCCCCTCTCGTTCTCCCCTCCTTCTCCTCTCTCTAAAAAATAAATAAATAAAAATTTTAAAATGCCATATTTGGATTCTTCCATTATTTATTCCTAATATAAAGTATGCGTTTCTTTCACTTGAGGGACCTATAATATGTTGGTAGCAAACAAAACAAAGAAAAACCACCCCTCCTTAAGAGAAGGCATAATGCGGTGGTGCCAGGTCCTGTGGCCTGCTGGGAGGACCACGTCTTGAAATCTGAAAATGAATTATACCGTGAGTGAAGATGCCATGTGCTCGGTTATGTATTAAAGGGAGAGTTATTATATTGCCACATGTGCCCAAAATAGCAAGCTCTGAAATTTTGCATTTACAGTATTACTATTCTCCCACATGGATTTTTAGGTTTTTTCCATTGGCTTAATTTTTTTCCACCTAAAGAATTATCATTAAATGACTATACATTTATGAAGTGCTCACAGCAGGGCCTGGTACAGAGAAGTACTCTAAGTTAATAGTTCAGTTTCAATTAATCTGTGCACAATTTTTCAATCCAGGACAATTAGAAAGCATGTCAGCATTCAAATAATAGCTAACATTTATACAGCACTTATAGGTACCAAGCGCTTCTCTAAGCATGTTACAAATTTTAAGATAGTTAATCCTCATGCCAGGTAGGTGGTATTCGTTATGCCTTTTGAAACCAAAACCCAGATTTTCAGTGACTTTCCCAAGATCACAAAGCTGACAAATAGGAAAGCCAGGATTCAAATCCAAGCAGTCTGGCTCTCAGGTCCGCGCGCTCGTTCAGGCTGACGCTTTTCTCCGCATAGGCTTTGAGATGTTAGAAATCTTATTTTGAATTACCTGTGGTTTGGGGAACAGCAACACCTGTCAGTGTTTAGGTCTTGAGGACTGGACCCTTTCCAGGGGTGTCCAAACTTTTGGCATCTCTCTGCCACGCTGGAAGGAGAGGAGTCGTCTTGGACCACACATTAAATACATTGTGACATATAATCACAAAAAATCTCATAGTGTTCTAAGTAAATTTAGTGTTTTGTGTTGAGCCTCATTCACAGCCGTCCTGGGCTGCATGCAGCCTGCGGGCCGCAGGTTGGACACCCCTGCCCGTAAACTACGTCCTGCTGTGGCCTGGGACGCAGCTCCGACCCATCCTGCAGTGTTCTGGGTCTACAGAGAGGGCACTGAAACCCAGGAACCTAGAGAGAAAACACGCCCTTCCCAAACCCAGGGCTCAGTTCTCTGTTTTTGTCTTCTCTACACAAAATCAGAATCAAATTTATGCTCTATAATCAGTGAGTCTGCAGAGCAAGAATTCCACCTCTCTCTGATGTGATCAGTACTGAACATGCAAACCAACAGGCTCCTAAAACTATTGGTGAGTCAACTGAACTAGAAAAACAGAAAATGTGTAACTGGCATGGACAGGCCAGAGTGGGCGGAGGAAAGCTAATTTCTATTCATAAAGTCTGATTCATTTATAAAAAGAAAAAGTCACATGCCATCATATTGGGATTTGTATTCACTGCCCCGAGGAGAAGTACAGAGCCTTCAAGCTCCCAGGAGTGACTAAGGCATTATTTCACTCCCAACACAAAGAACTGTTGCTTTGCACACCCTTCACTGTAATTAGCTCTTGTGAACAGGGGATGAAGAATGGAACACGAGAGGTCCTTGGCTGTGGACCAACTCTCAGAATCACTTATTTTATTTTGGTTAAGGAAACAGAGGAGAAGAGGGCCATCTCAAATAGCCTGTTTCTTTATGGGTCCCCGATTTACGAGGAATGGGAGAATAATGATGCACTCTTCCATTTGAAAGCCATAAGAGGGTCCTTCCAAGAGACCCAGGTTGCACACGTTAGTTTGAACAAGTGGTGCGCTGGTAAATCTTTAACAATCGATTTGCAGGGAGACCAAAGCCTGATTTGTAGTGTCTACCAATTTCTGCAGTGTCAATGTTCCTACTTTGGATGGTTTCAAGCTACTAATCTGACATCACTGAAGGAGTTCAGAAGAGAGGCAGAGTAGCACACCACCACTATGTACTCTGTCCACCATTCAGATACAATTGATATGAATCACTTTAAAAACAGATAATAGTACGATGTAATGAAATCATTGGGAAATGATGAATTTTGAGTATTGATTTTATTGTTAATGTGATTTATTTAATTGTAAGTTTATATCAGTTAATTTTAATAGTAGCTCTTTAACAACTGGCTCACCAGTGGTGAGAGCTGGGAGGCAGCTCCAGCACGCCTAGTTTGAGCTCCGTGGCAGGGACCGCTGTGTGGCACGGGGCACAGAAAAGCTCAGGGAGAGCTGTCACTTCAAAATGGAGCCCACCGGTTCTCATCCAACGCTTCCGTTTTCTCATGCAGTGAGAATAGTCATTCCAGCACTCCTTGCCCCACTTTACTCATTGACAAGACCGAGAAGACCACCCCCATTCCCGGTTATAGCATCTGCAGGTTATCTAATCCAAAGCCTCTATTCTACAAAAGAGGAACGTAAGTCTCAGAAGAGTCACACAATAGTAACAATAACAGCTACCGTTGATTCAGCTCCTACTATATGACAACCACCGTGCTCAGCGCCTTCCACTGAGTCTCATTCGAACCCCGCAAAGATGCCCTGTCGTACCTCAGGCATCACGGTTCACCGAGAGGAGGCCCCTCCTCTTGGCTTCATGTTTTCATCACCCAAACTAACTGCCTTTCATTGAATTTGGGGGGAGTAAAGTCCATGGCTTTATCACTTTTCTATATCTTGTCAAGGCCTTATGTGCGGTAGGTGCACAATAAATATTTACGGAATTATCTTGAGATGTTTAGGCTCCTGACCCAAATATGCTGCTTGAAGTCTTGGAAAACACTGCCCCAGTATTCTTTGTCATTGCCAAAAGGACTTTCAGAAATTTTTTTCAGCAGTAAAATATGCAAAATATATGATTTACCATTCTAACCATTTTTAAATGTACAATTCAGCAGCATTAGGTACATCTACAATGTTGTTCCACCATCACCACTCCCCATTTTAGTGCTTTTTAAAAGACACAATAGTTGTTATTTTTATTTTTTATTGAATAAGTAGTATCTTCATGTGACAAAAATATAAACAATCTATGAGTATTTACGGGAAAAAGAAAGTTTTCCCATTCTAGACCCTGTAGCCCTCTACTTCTCCTCTCCAGAGGCAACCAGTAATCATTATCACACATCTTTGTATGCCATAAAAACATAAACTCCAGAGCTAACTGGTCTCGGTTTAAACCCTGGTTCTACCACTGACTAGCTGTGTGACCTAAGGCAATTGACTTAACCTCTCTGTGTCTCTGTAAGGGAGGGATAAAAATAGTACCCACTTCCTAGGATTGTTGTAAGAATTTATGAGTTTGTGCATTTAAAGTGCTTAGAATTGCGCACATAGAAAGTACTATCTACTGCCTATGACTAGAGCTCTGGGATGATTATCCCCCCAGAGATCTTAGTCCAATTATGAGTGAGATACAGGTGAGATGTGTCAAAATAAAAGTCAGTGTGAAAGCACTGCAGGGTGGGGGATGAGATGGGGCAGCAGCCTCTGTTAGGAGAACAATGTGTACCAAGCACAGATTCATGTTCTGCCTGTGCTGCTGCTGAGCTTTGGGGCCTTCGGACTTGACCTCTCTGGGCCTCTGTTTTCTCTCCTGTGAAATGAGAACATTTGGCTTGATGAGTTCTAAGGTCCTTTTCACATTAACATTCTGAGGGATTGAGGGTGGCAGGTGGGGGGGATGGGGCAGGAGAAAGTGGTGGTGGGAAAATGGAGACAGCTATATTCAAACAACAATAAAAAATAACTTAAAAAAGCATTCTGTATCTCTGACAGGTTTGCACCAGGACTCTTTAAGAGAAGTGAAGATATTGAAGTGATTAGTACACAGGGAGGAGGGTTCCTCAGGCAGGGATCGATACCTTGGTGGGACCAAGACTCCCGGGTCAACTCTGCCACCTGCTTGAGTCATCTGGTTTCCCACATCCTCTTTTAAAGGAACTATGCCCCGTGCCCCTGCACCGAGATTCAATTTCAGGTTAACTCGATCTACTTCTTAAAGGCCAGAGGGATTCTTTGTTGGCCTTGATGACTCATGGGGACACTTTACTACCTATTTTATTCTGACTACAATCCAGAATTACTGCACTGATGATTGAGTCTTTTGCTTGATTTTTTTAAAAGGTAAAATTTGCCAGCTGGTAATCTCTGGTTATTTTCTGGTATGCTTGGCCAGGTGGTACTTTCGGTGATAAAACTGTACAGAACACAGAGGTTTCACTGTGTTCTAAATCTTGTCTGCACTGTTCCTCAGATATCAACATTTCTACTCATGCAAACTCTTTTTGTAAACCCAGAAACTGAGATATTCAGTGATGACAACTGATGAGGGAAGCTCCCAGGAGCTGATTAGCCTGGAGTTACCATCTAGTCCCTGTTAGATTAGGCATTCAAATAAAATTATACATATATTCCTACGTGGATACTCACTTTAATTATGAACATTTAAAAACTCACCAACATTATTGTTGTTATTACTGCATTATTACCATTATCGTTGTATTGCAGATGACTATTGTATGGAACACTTGTATATTGCCATTTGCAAAGTATCTTTTAAAATATTATTTATATGATCTGTATTATTATCCTTTGGGAGATGTATAGGAGGGTAGATAAGAGAATAAACTACAGTTTTACCAAATTGGATTTGAATCTCTCTCTCTGCTCTCTGGTTTGGTAAGTCTCATTTACCTACTATAAAATGAGGATAGCAATACCTAATTCATACAGTGTGGGTGGACTGAGACACATAATACAAAGAGCCTAGCTCAGTGGCTAGCACATAAATCACACAATAAATGATAAGTACTACTACTGTTATTACAATTATTCTTTTTTTCTACACAAGTAAATTGAGACTAAAAGAAATGAAGAGATTTATTCCGGGCTGGTTATGCCATAAGTGATAAGACAATGATTCAGTTGTAGGTCTTCTGGACTCAAAACCTGTCTGAATTCTTTCCATGGTGTGGCATTGCCACCCAAAAGGACCTTATAGTACACTAAGTGTGCTGCGTTTTGTTATCTAACTTGTTAAAAAGATATGTTATTTCAAAAAAAATTTATTTGCTGCTTCCTTTCTCCTGTTTACCTCTTAAAGTTTCCCCTGTCCACCCCCACCCCCTTTCTCTTTCATTTAGTTGAAACCCAGTTAGGAAATTTGAAATAAACAGCAGTAAAAATAGTCCTTGGGTTGGTTTCTGACTCATCTTATAGCCCAACAGCTCCAAATGACACTCAAGTTCCTGCGGCTTTGGAAGCCTCCAATCAATCCCTTAGATCTCTGGAGCTGGCCGAGGCCTTCCACGACACCGCGCACTGCTCCTTCGTGAAAGCCGCGGCAAGTGCAGAGGTAGAGTTACCGCCGCAAGTTCAAACTGGTGAAGGAGCCAGAACTAGAACCCGCACGTCCAGGACTCCAGGCCAGCTTTCTCTCTTCTCTCTTTGTTCTTTAACAAGAGTTACCACTCCTTTGTCCTTTTACTAAAACTAATGTACACTATCTTTATAATCCTATGCAATGGAGTGCTGGATCATTTTAAATATCAGCAAGTTACACAACCGTGGCACTTGAGCCACCACAGTCATGAGACCGGCAAGGCTTCTTTGGAAATCATACAGTCAAATGGGAGTTTCCTCCAGCGTTTTCGTTCTGGTCTTGGGGCAGTAACAGGAGGCTTGCTTGTGACACACCTAAGCCTTCCCGCTTCGGCCGACCTGAAAGTAGGGCCGTACTTGCCAATCTTGTGGGTGGTATCTTAGTGTCTGCCTCTGGTCATAATCAATATTAGGAAGTGCAAAAATGTGAATCTTAGGCTTGCAGCCTCCCCTCCCCCCTTCTGTCTTCCTTCCTTCCTTTCTTTCTCTTCAAGCCAAGCATACTGCTAAACCCAAATTTGGAGATTTTCCAAAAGTTAGACCTCTTTAAACTTGATCCTCTAAAAGATCCTTTCCCCTTCTTTCTGTCACAGTCATACTGCCCACCTCACAATGCACCAAAGGGCAGTGAATTTGCAAATGCAATAGAGGAGGAAAAAATGACTTATATGATTCCTGACTCTTTTAAGCACAAAGCAAACAGTGATGCTTATCTTGATTCTTAAACTGGATTTGAATTATTTTTAAACTCTTCTTGTCATTTAAACCTAGATTTCATTCCTAGCTAGCTGGGATACCTTGGGCTAGTCATTTAACCTCTCTGAGCCTGTTTTTCCATCTATAGAACAGTTATAATAGCTCAAAGTGATTGAGCTCTCATTTATTATAATAATAACAGCAACAACAAGAATAACAATATAATAGCTCAAATTTCTGTGATATGAGAAATAAATAAGTGCTTCCTGCCTGGCACTTGGCAGCCCGTAAGAAATGCTAATACTCCCCCCTCGTGTGGCTCAGTGGGTTGGGCATCTTCCCACAAAGCGAAAGGTCGCTAGATGGGGCGTGCGAGAGGCAGCCATTCAATGTTTGTCTCTCACGTCACTGTTTCTTCTCTCTCTCTCTTTCTCCCTCGTTCCCCTCTCCCTAAAATATTTAAAAAAAAAAAAAAAAAGAACTGCTAATCCCTTTTTCTTCTTTCCCTGCCTACTCAGTGCTTTTCCTGCCGCACTTCACGTCCTTCTTTTCCCCTGATTCCCACTGACACGGTGGAGCTCAGGGTCCCTTTCCTTTGCCAACTCCCATTTCTTATGCTGCAGGCTGTTTAGTTCATTTCCATTTCTGCTCAGCAGGGAAGACCAACTTTCCTCTGGAATTTGTGTTTCTGTTTGTTTGTTTGAAGTCTAACATCGCAGGGGATCAGCCTGTGTCTTCCATCCCTGCTAGTCCTGGGTCTGCAGAGAGGTCAGGTCTTCCTTGGCAGTGAGATTTTAAAATAACACCACAGGCAAAGCACACAGAGTCAGTTCAAACCGGCCTTCCCCAAAGACCAGTGCCTGCTCAACCACCAGTTTTGGATTCCTCTCCCGGATTACATTGCTTTTGGGGCTATTGATTCAGTCCTCAGCTTACTTACTGCAGAACAGGTTCTCACCCTGTAATAAAATCTACAACCAGAGCAGCTTTTTTACAGACTGATGGCATGACTGAGTTGCCCCGGGCTCATCTGTACCAATTTTCTGTAGCCACTGCACCATCCCTCGGGCCTTGATTGCTGATTTTTCACACCCTTGGAATTTACCCCACTGATTCCTCATGGCCTGGGCGAGTCTGCTTGGAGACCTGCCCTGTATTGCTAGGGAGCCCCTTCTTTGCAATAGGATCACCATCAGTCAGTCCTGTGGGAGGAACAGGGAGAGGTTTCCTAATCTCCCCTCAAGGCACAATAAGAATTCCTCTTGGGTCAGAAGTGCTGGGTCAGGAGCATGGCTTCCAACTTCTTGCTGTGTACATGAGGATTATGGCCGGGAAACCACAGCAGAAGGGTCATATATTCGTTCATCATATATTTATTAGGTATCTGCTCTATACAAGGTATTCTGCTAGGGCCTGGGTTTACAAAGATGAGTAAGTCATAGCTCCTGGTGGGCAAAGTCAAATGCACCTACACACAATTACAGTGCTGTGTGATGCACACGTAAGAGAGGCCTGTGTAAATGGCTGAGGATTTTAGAGGAAGGAGACCTTCACGCTGTGGATGGTGGAGTGTGGTGGATGTAAACTGGCTTCACACAGGAGGAATAAGGTAGAAGCAGAGCCTTCAGGAATTAGAAGCTCCACCGACTGGAGACAAGTGGCATCAGTAAGGGCCGAGGTTGGGGAGAAGAGGTTTGGTCTGGATCACTCCAGAGGCAGACCCAGAGACAAGAACTTGAATGCAGTAGTTAATCTGGGAGGTGCTCCCAAGAAACAGCAGTAGAGGTGTGGACGAAGGGCCCATTATTAGACATTTGCCATTGTGGGCCACTTGGAGCTCAATCCCTTTGCACAGCTCTGGGAGTCAGTGTAGTGTAAAGTGTGTCTTGGAGTTACTGAACAGAAGGGCAGAGAAGCTGGGTGGGAGGAGTTGCTGCCAGGGACACTTCTGGCTTGCCCTGCCCGGTCCTCCCACAGATTACAAAAAGAAAAAAGCCTTAGGAGATGCAGCTGTTTGTAGCAACTTTTAGGGTGGACAGGTAATGTGGCCTGATGTGAGCAAGGCTCCCTAGCACCTGCTACAGGGGACCTAAGGCACAAAGGAAAGTGGGAGTCAAATTGTATGCCTTGCTGACCGGGCAAGGGGGCGGGACGGTTCTTTACTCAGTAAGGGATGGGAGTCACTGAGGGACTGGGAAGCAGAGTGCTCCGGTCAGATCAACCAAGTGCCCTATGAGCAGAACAGGTTGTGAGATGGGAAGGCAGAGTGACACACAGGCACGGGCCCTGCCCACGCAAGGGACAGAAGAGATCAGCAGCACTTACTGGGACGGGAATAAATTGTTTCTTCTCGGTACTCCCAGGCAGAGCAGGGCCGTTATACTGTTACAATAATGAGTCTATGCTTACACAACTGGACCTCAGTTTATAGACTGTGATTTCAGGTACCTTCCTGAGCCTGACTCCCAGTGCAGGGTCTAGCGCATGGCAGGGACTCAGAAAGTACTTGATTGCTGAATGACTAGGTTGGTTTATAAGCATTCCTCTATCCAGAGCTATGCAGTGTGCTTACAGCAAGACTGTCCTTGACTCCGCAGGACACTTGTGGATAATCCACAGGATTATCTTGTGTATGTGTTTTGGAAATGAACCGGAAACGTGGCACTGATGGGATGGCCCAACGTGTTTTGGATCTCCTTCCCGGTAAGCCCAGAGCTGGTCACAGAATATGCTTCCTTCCCCCTGGGCTGCTCCGGAGAGGCCTTGGTGGAACTTCGCCTAATTGCCTCTTCCATGGAAGATGTTTTGCCACAGTCCCAGTGTCATCACTTGGAGGCTGGACTTTCCCTCTGGCCTTGGCCAGCTAAGTAGCCTAGCCCCCTCTTTCTGCTTAGATCGGACAGCAGTTGCTTCTGGTTGCCAACCAGAAAAAGAGGCTATCATTGTCATTCAAGAAGAGGATAGTTTTCTGAAGTGGCTATGTGACCTTTTCAGAAAATCCCCATGGAAAGGGGAAATATCCTGATGGTAAACAAGAGGAAAATAGAAACAATCCAGTAGCCAAAGTCATTTCTGGAATGGTGCTCCACGCCCAGTGATTCTGACCCAGACCTCAAGGTAAAGGAGACTTCATAGGACCCCACCTTCCAGAGTCTAGGAAGACCGTCCGGAGGTCATTTCACCGATCCCTGTGCGGCGGGCACAACCAAGCTGAATTCAGTAAACAGCTATACTTCAGACATTTCAGGGAGGGAGATTCTTTATCTTTTTCTTTTAATGATAAAAAAAAGTATATGAGTAAGAAGCCCTTCAAACAAGTAAAAGAATTTATGACCTGGAAACTCATTTCATAGCTGAGGAAACTGAAGCAGAGCCGGTCCTAAAACACTGTTTCTTGATCCCAGTTTAGAAACTTCCTTCAGTTACTCATCAGGCACTCCCTGAGGCCCCAGCCTGCGGCCCTCCACTCGGGGCTGGGAAAACACAGCTCAACTGGACAATTCCCGCAGCTCCGAGAGGGGCATCATAATACAGATGAGCAAAGATATTTACATGTAATTAATGTCACTAAATATCTCTAATACTACAATGAAGGTATCTTCAAATGCATCTTGAAGTCTTATCAAGGGTCTTTGTTTGTAAAAAAAATGGGTGCTAATATTTATAACAGATTGCAAAAGCTTCTACTTCTATCTCCTGCTTCCAATCCTCATGTCCATTAAGAAATGTATTCACAGCCCTGGCTGGGGTAGCTCAGTGGATTGAGCTCGGGCTGCGAACCAAAGCATCGCAGGTTCGATTCCCAGTCAGGGCACATGCCTGGGTTGCAGGCCAGGTCCCCAGTGGGGACCACATGACAGGCAACCACTCATTGATGTTTCTCTCTCTCCTTCTCCCTCCCCCCTCTCTAAAAATAAATAAAATCTTAAAAAAATAAAAAAGAAATGTATTCACTTAGACACATACTTAATGACAATTGCATAAATCCCTGAATTTTATTGTAAAAGCAGAAAACATACGTTCCCATCTCGAGTTTGCAGTGTCAGACTGTTTTTTGTCCAAAGAGTTCAAATTTGCTAATGAGGTCCATTTACCTTTCTATTGCCTACAACCTTAGAAACATTGCCACTGTGCAGACAATAAATGCAATCAACTGCTTTAAAAAAAAAGGAAGAATAAAGAAAAAGAAAACCATGCTACTTGTTCAGGTTTGTTATGATAACCACAATGGAATACAGTGCGTTTGAGTGGAGGAGTCACATAGGGCACTGGGGACTGGTTGCAATTACCAGAGTAATAGGTTGAGGTTTGAATGTGATTTTATTTGAGCAATACTGTGTCAGGCCCTGAAAGAAAGGGTGCTGGTAGACTACACCGGTACTTACCATCTTAAAAAGAAAAAATGCCCTAGGCCTACCGTGGTTAAGGAAGGAGGTATTATGTAGCTTTCTGAATAGTAAAACACAAGGGGAAAAAATATTCCTAGTGGCAGAGATGTAAGCATGTATGAATTTCACTAAATCCACCACTGCTATTTCGTATGACTCTTCATGCAAGAATTGAACTTGAGCCCTGGCCAGTGTGGCTCAGTAGTTGGAGCATTGTCCAGTTACTGAAAAGTTGCTGGTTCAGTTCCTGGTCAGGGCACATGCCTAGGTTGCAGGTTCATCCCCAGTCCTGGTGCAGGCACGTGCAATCCCTTGTCCAGATGTATGCAATCCCCGGTCCCGGCTCCAATCCCCAGTCTCAGTGTGTACAAAGGCAGTCAGCTGATGCTTCTCTCACATGAATGCTTTTCTATCTCCCTTCCTCTCTCTCTCTATGAAACAACAACAACAACAACAACAACAACAACAACAACTGAAAATGTCATAGGTTAGGATTGGAAAAAAAAAAAGAACTGAACTGAAAGGCCCTGGCTGGGTAGTTCAATTGGTTAGAATGTAGTACTGATACACCAAGGTTATAGGTTGATCCCAGGTCAGGGCACATACAAGAATCAACCAATGAATGCATAAATAAGCGGAACAACAAATTGGTCTCCCTCTCTCTCTCTCTCTCTCTCTCTCTCTCTCTCTTCCCTTCTCTCTCCCTCCCCCTCTCTCCTTCTTCCTCTCTGTCTCTCTAAAGTCAATAAAAATATTAAAGAATGGAACTCAAAGGTGTGGGTCAGTGATGCATTGCAGGAAAAATGCCACTTAGGTTCTGGAACCAAATCTCCTTCTGCTCCCTTATTAGTAGTAACCTAATTTCAACTGCCTGGATGCTGTGGAGAACCTGTTACAACCAACTCATGAGATGCCCCACTCTCCTACCCCCAAAACTCCAACCCTCTCTGTGAATTCCTGTTTTGATCAATGGCCACATGAAGCTAGAATTCTTGGAAGTAGTTGCCTCCTCTCTTTTTCTCACTGACACCACTTCCTTCTTCCTTATCACATTCCATTGGCATCAGATTCTCTCTGTTCCATTTATTCAACATATCAAGCAGAGTTCAATCACAGTACATGTAATAGAATTCACTCTAGCTACTTAAAACAAAAAGGAATTTAATATATGAGGCCTGTCTGGAAAAAGTCCAACCATTGTTAATATAACAAGAACAATTTGCGTGCCATCAATGCAACCTGGCAGCCAAGGAGAGTGGACTGGAATGCTCATGTGTGAACAATGGTGACTTCACTGTACTAGTCAGTAGAGGCGGTAGACATTGTCTAATGAGCATGTGTTCTGTGTGACCATCACATTCAAAGTGACTGAGTGAGTAGAGCAATGAATCTGCGTCAAATTTTGCATTAACCTTGAACATGCCTCTGAGGAAGCTATTTGGGTGATTCAGAAGGCTTTCAGGAATGATGCAATGAAAATAAAAATATGACATAAATGCTTTAAAAGTTTAAATTTAAAAAAAAGAAAAAATGCTTCAAAGATGGTCAAGAATCTGTTGAAAGTGATCCAAGTTCTGGAAGGTCTGCAACAAGCAGGACACCTGAGAATGTTGAACGTGTACGGGCTGCAATCAACAAAGATCAGCAATGGCACGAGAATTAGAAGGTGATTGGGGATTTCAAAAACCACTATGTCGCCCTGGCTGGTGTAGCTTAGTGGATTAAGCGAGGGCCTGTGAACCAAGAGATCACGGTTCGATTCCCAGTCAGGGCACATGCCTGGGTTGCAGGCCAGTTCCCAGCAGGGAATGCACAGGAAGCAACCATACATTGATATTTCTCTCCCTCTCTCCTTCCCTTCCCCTCTGAAGATAAATAAATAAAATCTTTAAAAA
>CM052538.1:22026157-22047385 GCA_028533065.1 Trachops cirrhosus | reverse complement strand
GGGAGCCTTCAGCCTAAGCGAGAGGGCTTTGGCAGAGCTATTTGTGCAGGAAGAACGAAGGTCAAGGGACTCCTTGTATTGAAGGCCTTTCTTGAAATGAAGGATTTGGCTTCCAAGATTAATGTTTGGAGTGAACCCCTGCTATACTTAATTCCCTTTTCTGTAAACTCAGTACATTTTTAAAATTCAGCTAGGGGCCCTCCTATGGTGTGGCATGGAAACCACAAACCCAGGCGCCTGTCTAACAGAGTTCTGAATGGCCCTCCCTCATCCTTTGACCTGTGGGCTGATGACTGTGTTCTAGGGTCAGGTTTGGGCTAAATCCTGTGGATTAAAGATCCAGTGGGGATTTAATATAAAATTGTTTTAAAGGCTTCTGTGGGTAGTTAGTGGTTGCCGCAATATAAGGGAAAAAAGAGGCTGTGGACACTATGGGGTTGGAAGGTCTCTGTGGGTCAAGTTGCCTGTTCTAGATTAAAATAGGGTTTATTTCCTGAATGATTTGTGTTGGAGGAAAAAATATCAGCAGCCTCCATAGAAAGTTAGGGTTAGGGTCATCCAGGAATAATTTTTCTGTTTCAGGTAAAATTAAGGGAAATGAGGGGAAAAGGTAGAAAATAAAACCTTTAGAAGATGTTATTATCCTTTATCACACTGTAAGATGGCACCTAACGTGTCCGCTCTCACAAGAAGTAAATGACAGAAGCTCCTATCCCCGAAAAAGTCAATTGTTTACCATGATCTTACCACAGCCACAGGGAATCATTATATAGCCCTGACCAGTGTGGCTCGGTTGGGCATCATCCTGCAAAATGAAATGCCGCAGGTTCAATTCCCAGTCAGGGCACATGCCCGGGTTGTGAGTTCAGTTCCTGGTTGGGGAGTGTACAACAGGAGACTGATCAATGTTTCTCTTACACATTGATGTTTCTGTCCCTCTCTTTCTCCCTTCCTCCACCTCTGTCTAAAAACAAATAAATAAAATCTTAAAATAAAAAAAGAAATTGTTATATGGGGAAATAATAACAACAATAATTAATGGCAAACAGTTAAACAGCAATTATGTGCCGGGTGTTGTTCTGAGTTCTTTGCATTTATTTGTTACATTCCTCATTTAGGCTTCGCATGCACCGTTTTAGTAGATGTTCTTTGGTTAGAAAAATAACTACATGCATTGAAAACTTAGTGTGTTGAGCATTGTGCTTTTATGTGTATCATCTTATTTAATCATCACGATAACCCTACAGTTAGGTATTGCCATTGGCAGCAAACTCAGGCTTAGAAGTTAGGTAACTTGCCCATGACCCCACAACTGCCAGGACATACCTTCAATCTGGCTGACGTCAAGCCCAAGCTCTTTACCTTGCTGCCCTTCCATTTGTCAGAATTGGAAGTATACTCCATAGGGTCAGCACACCTGACTTTCATAGGGCACAGATGTTTGATGGCTTTCTTTGTGGCTTTCCTTGCCTCCCTAATGAGAAGTGTCCAGAAACTCTGGCCAGATTCTCCTGGCTGTCTCCTGACAACTACGAACTAAAACAACCTTTTGGAACTCTTTGATTCTGCTCCCTAACTGGGTATAGGAAAAAAGTAATCACAGTTCGCCCCGGGTGGTGTGGCTCAGTGGATTGGGTGCTGGCCTGTGAACCAGAGGGTTGCCCGTTCGATTCTCAGTCAGGGCACATGCCTGGGCCAGGTTCTGGGTGAGGGGCGGGCGCATGAGAGGCAACCACATATTGATGTTTCTCTCCCTTGTTTTCTCCCTCCCATTCCGTCTCTCTAAAAATAAAATAAATAAAATCTTAAAAAAACAATAAAGTAATCACAGTTGTAGTAGTAGGGAATAGCAAAAAGGAGTAAAACAAAATCCTGACTCTGCTACTTCCTAGCAACTTGGAACAACTCTTCAGACCCTAGTTTCCTAATCTGAGCAATGGGGAGAAACAAATGATTCGTGCTTTACCCACACTTCCCTCAACTCACACAGTTGTGATGAGCAAAGACGACAACAATATCTCACTGGAAATGCTATGTACACAAGTGGTTATTATTATATTGGGTTGCCCAAAATGTTTATTTGTTTTTTTCCCATAAGATGGCTCTAGTAGCGCTTAGTTGCCTTTAACTTCATTTGAAATAATTTTGTTAGATTGTATTTGGCAGCTGTCATATCAGCATGCATAAAAAAACCCATCAAAATTGGTGAATTTTGTAGCCATTTTAATATTGAAGATGGAAGAAAATGTGCAAACTTTTTGGCATATTATGCTTTATTATTTCAAGAAAGATAAAAATGCAACTGAAATGCAAAAAAAGATTTGTACGGAGAAGGTGCTGTGACAGATCAAAAGTATCAGAAGTGGTTTGGGAAGTTTTGTGCTTGGGATTTCTTGCTGGACGATGCTCCACAGTCGGGTAGACCAGTTGAAGTTGATAGCAATCAAATCAAGGCATTAATTGAGAACCATCAACATTCTACCACTCAGGAGATAGCTGACATACTCAAAATATTCAAATCAATAAAATTATTGGTGAAAGTGAAAAATGTGTCTTTCATTTTATGGGAAAAACCATACAAATTTTTTGGCCAGCCCAATGCTTTGATTCTTTTACAAGGGTCTGAGGCTTGCCTTTGTTACTGAGGGGTATCTTTGAATAATGTTATTTGATCTGAGATTTAAATATGGAAAAGAATTCTTTGTGAGCTGTGGAATAGGGGTTTTTTTCCCCCAGGTATGAAAGGAAATACCATTGTTTGAATAACCTTGGTGTAGCAGGAATTGTGCTAAGATTTCATCTCTCATTTAACTCATATAGAAATCCAGAACAGTAGGTGTTATTATTTTATAATGAAGAAACTGAAGCTCAGAGCAGTTAAGCAATTTGCTCAGCATCTCGTAGCTAAGAGATAAAATCAAGATTCAGACTCAAAATCTGTGGGAAACCAATCACCATGTTTGCACTCTAGCACATTACCTCATAGACAGAAGGGAAAGAGGGAAGCAGAAAGCAAAAGGAAGGGGTTCGCATACCTAAAATGCCCCAGGGGTTTGCCTGTGAATTATTATTATTAGTCATCAAGGATCTGCCACAAAGAAGAAATAATGAAAGCTCACTTTTTTTCTATAGCCTTCCATTTAAAAATCTGTTTCATTTTTGCCATATTTCTGGGGAAAGGAGAGGAAAGTAGTTAGGAACAAAAACTATACCCATTTAATAGGTGGCAGTGGGCAAAACTGAGAAGAAAGAAGCAGATGTTCCGGACAACATCTGAAAGTAACCAAGTCAGAGCTGCCGTAAGGACTTGCTTCCCCGAACGTGGGCCATCCTCCCTGACTGCAGCTCCAGTTCATCTGGAGTCACGGGGCTTCACACTTTCAAACTCACTTCATTATTTCTGCTCATTAGTCCCTAGGCTTTGGCCCTGTGCTTCCTAGGAAAAAGCCGTTCCAGGGTAGAACATCTGTGAGACCTGAGGATGTCCCCTCTTGAGTCTTTTCACTCAGAGGGTCCCTGACAGTGAGAGGCTTTTAAAGGCCACAGTCCAGATATTTCTGGGCAAGAGAAGAAAGGCTAATGTCGACCTGGACTTTTTAGGTGGTGGAGCCCTTGTTCATGCCTGGTAGTGCCAACAACCCCTTGATATGACGACGGAACCTTGGGGTATTCTGACCCTTGTTGATAGTTCACCCTGGCTTGTAGTAACAAGAAATGAGTTTAAAATTCAGAAAATGTTTAATTGATCACTGTTAAACCGTACCATTGGGAAAATAAAAATCAAAGGGACTGAAATGTTTCAGAATTCTTTGTTAGTTTTAAGGAATCTTTCCCTAAAGGTGGCGAGTGCTGTATTTATATTTAACCAGAACTGTGAACTAGTCTCCACCCACCATGAAATAAACCTTCAACTAATTGGCCTCAGTGTCTTAATCTGCAAAAATGGTATGAAGTGGCTCTTAGGATTGATTTGTAAGATCAGGTCAGATGAGGCGGCTGAAAGTGCTTGCTAAACTACGAAGGGCTTCATTAGTGAAAAGGGATTTCTTCTTTAAAAGTGGAGCTAAGTGGGGGGGAAAGGGCGTCCTGTTGGCACAGATCACAGTTTAGTCTTCAATAATCACTTTCAATATTCATGAGGAGTTTAAAAATCATTTTTCCCTATTTCACACTGTTTTCAAATGGCAACTGACCATGATTTGTTTAGCATCAGCTTCTAACCAAAGCAGCAGGGAACTCTCCCAGGGTCGGAGAGCAAATCAGATGCCCAACCCCAGTTAGACTGAAGCACACATGAGGGCTGCTCGCTTGGGTCCAGAGTCTCCTTTCTGCTAGTGAGCTCATGGAGTGTAAGGCCGATTTATCTCCACGTGTCTTGTCAATCTTGCAACTTTTAAGTGAGATGAAAATCAGTTTTACGTGATTCCCAGTGTAAACTGTTAGCAAAAAAATTAAAAAAAAAATCTCATCATCAGACTCTTCCAGAAACTGAAGCTGGGAGAAATTTCAAAAAAAAATTGCTCATGGCCCTGGCCAGCGTGGCTTGGTTGCAGCGCCGTTCTGTAGCTGAAAGGCTGTGGGCTGGCATTCCCAGTCAGGGCACACACCCAGGTGGAGCTTCATCCCGGCCGGTGTGCATGCACTCCCTGGAGCCCGCTCCTGCTGGAGGCAGCCAGGATGTTTCTCTCACATGGACGTTTCTCCCCCTTACTCTCTCTCTAAAAAGCAATGAACAAATGTCCTTGGGTGAGGATTAAAAAAAAATTGCTCATGGACTTACTACTGATGAATCTAGATCCTACTTCTAACTCTGATCACACTCTCCTCTTCAGGAAAAAAAAAAAAGCCGTAACAACATCAACAACAACAATAATAAAACAATAACAACAACAGCTAACACTGTGTGTCAGGCACTTGTTCCAACCTCTTTGCATGTATTAACTATTTACCCATCAAAAAAACATTTTTTTGGACCAGACCTTCACTAAAGTAGCCCAAAGAGAAACGATACTTTTTTTTCCCTCTCAACTGAATGACACTGCAACCCGAAATCACAACCCCGTTTTAGGTTCCTGGTGGTGCCTGCTTCCTCTTCTAGTTTGTTTAGTCACAGAATTCGATTCCTGTTGGCCGATTACTCGCCTGCAAACAAGCTTAGCGCTCTATTGAAATGCGTGAGGCTCCTTAACTCTTGTGTAAACAGGTAATGCCAAGGGGTGGGGCACAGATTGCGGGCTTTTTTGGGATGGGGATGGGGGGTGGGGGTTAGAACCAACTCCTCAGAGATCAAGAGAGGTTAAGGGAGGGCTCGGCTGCTGTTTTTAAATTCAGTGTTTTTTTTTTGTTGTTGCTGTTGTTGTTCCCTTTCTAGAAACCAGCTGTAACTTTAGGGCAGAGCGCATTAAATTAAGCCACTTCTGAACAAGCAGCGCCCAGGCCCCAGGCCCCGCTGCGAAGGCCCCCGGCAAAGGTCAGGCCCCGTCCGCGTGACGCTTGTTCCTGCGCTGGTCCGAGCCGTGCTTGGCTTCAGGTAAGCACACTCTGGGAGGTCCCCTCTTCCGGCAGGTCCGCCGCGGTGCTCGCTCTGATCCCACCGGGTTAAACGACGTCTTTACGAAGGCCAAGACGGGGGTGGGGTGGTGCTGATCGGCTCGTGATTCAACAGCAGGTTCCTTATTCCTCAAACCTGTTTCTGCTTGGTTTCTGTGAACAGCCCAAAGGGGCCAGACGTCTGTTTTGCACAGATGTCCTCAGGTGGAGCAGGTGTCACTTCTCGGGTCATCTCTGGATGTCTGAAATGGGTGTGACTTTTTGAGCTGGGAGAGAAGCCTGTCCGGTGAAGTCCTCAAATCTCTCCGATCAAGGCAGATTTATTTTTTAACCTTCAGCAAAGGTATCTCGGCTCCTAAAACAACAGGAATGTTGCACTGGCCTTAAGCCAGCGGAGGCTCAGCGAGCAGGATAAAATTTCAGTGCAGATTTACGGGAAGTTGCCGGTGTTGAGAGTAAAAATCTGGTTTGGTGAGTTTAAGGGAAGGGAGTAGACGAGAGACAACCTTGCTACTGTGAGGCGAATGGCCTCGGCGGGGGAGGGCAGCGGGAGGAGGGAGGAGGGAACAGGGAAGAGCTCGGAGACCAGACGCCGAGCGCTCTCAGTGCGCAGCGCCGGGCGCAGCTGGGCTCCCGGGCCGCTGAGCTCCCCGGGGTGCGGACCCGGTGCGGTTCTGCCAGTGGGATCGCCGCGCTTTCAAGTTCTTGCTCTCGCCGGGAATTGAGCCGCCGAAAGCTGCCTTCTGGTTCTCGCTCCTGCTTCCCAGTTTGGAATGTGCAGCTTGGGGAAGTGAGAAGCCGGGGCTCGGGGAGTAGTACTGAGTTTCTGCAGTTTCCAAAGTTAAAAAGTTGTGACAAACTGGAACTCCCAGAGCCTGGGAGTTAAGTCTGAAACGACCTGTTGCTTTAAGCGGCGCGGTGGGGAGTAGCTGGACACTCCTCATTTTGGTTTTACATTAAAAAGAGGGAGGCGGAGAAGATGTTGTAGGTTACTTGCTAGCCGTGCAAATTGCTGCCGGGCTGTGAATGAATGGTGTTAATTTCTGAAGTGGGCGATTCCAAATACATAACAAAGGTAAGGTGGTTTTTGGTAATCCTTCTAACTACTGTCTGTCCCTTCCATTTTACATTTGGTCCCTATTTTGAAATTATTTCATTTTCTTCTCTCTTAGCCCTTACAACCCTCATGCTACCACCTTCCTTTCGACTCTGGTATATTTAGTGGGGAGGAAATGGTTTATAAAAAGATTTTAAAAGCGTCAGCTTCTGGAAAAGCAGAAAATCATATACAGTCATCCGCATCATGTTTCCTGTGGTGATGAAACCTTTTCTATACAAGAAACAAATTTTTGTTGCCCTTGAAAACACACGATTGGGCCATCCAGAGGCACAGGTGACTTTTTAGACTCAGATTAAAGTGAGAGTGAGGAAACATGACAGCAATCTTCATTTAAATGTTAAGGGGGGGGGTGGATGGGTAGGATGTCTTCCTGTACTAATTTACCTCCAAAGGTAACAGTGAGTGTAGGCCTAGTTGTTTCAAGTTAAAAACGCAGTCTGCATGAAAGTGTACGCTGATGAATTATGACAGCTGACCAATCAGTAGTCGCCAGATATTTAAGAAACCAGTTACAATAAATGAAATGGAATCTTTCCAAGTAAATGATTCCTTTTTTAATTAGGTAAAAGTTCATCTACTCTTGGGTACTGTCCCAAGGCATTTGGGGCTGTGACTTCTTTATTGAGGCTTGTCAAAATGATAGAAAGATAGTATCCTCACGGTACTTCTTGTAGGCCATACGGCTTTGAAGAAAAAAAAAATCAAGTAATTTTTCCTATTGACATTTTAATGACTCAGTTTTCTTTAGCAGGACTGTAGATTAGAAATGTGTTCTTTAAAAGTTTTAATGCTGGATCGCATGAATTTTTTTCAGGGGAGAGAATGGAAAGGGTGGACACAGTTTTTAAGCACAGTTGCAACTAGACCAGAGCGTTTGAGAATTTCAGGTGCTGATTCTAAAAGGTGAAAGGCTGTCAGTGGCATAAAACACCACCTCTTAGACAAACCGAAGTACCCAACCTAGGCAGTCAGATGACACTTTGTGGGAGATTGTGTCACTATTAATTTAAACAATAATTTTGTCTGATTGATGATCTGAAATCATGGAGGGAGACGAAGCCAACCCAGTGTGAGAGAGAAAACAGGAGGAGGGAAAGAAATAAGTTTGGGGTTTTGTTTCCTTTCTTGTCTACCTCCCACCTCCACATTTCAAGTCCTCTCCGATTTTTCAGGACCAGGCAGGGGAATGAATGCAGGTGCTGGTGGGAGGAAGGGGATCTCTTCAAAAACAGACTAATGTTCAAGTGAAACTGATTAGATTTTCCCAGAGAATGCATAATCCTAGAGGGGAAAAAAACAACTTACTCTGAAGAGGGCTTTAGTTTGGGATTCATGAGACTTAGAAAAACGATACATTTTTCATGACTCTAAAAATGTGCACCAAACATTTATGAAGTTACAGTGAAGGTGTAATGCAGTTTAAAAGTGGTTCTCAGAATGATGCTAAGTTAAAGGTTATATTGGAACTTTTCTACTAATGGCCTAAGAGATACAGTGTTCCTCTTGGGAGCAGTTCCTGTGTCTTAGGATGGTGTTGATTTTCCGGTTTAATTTTGTAAGAGGTATGTGTTAGTCAAAACAACCACCTGCTCAGAGTAATTGCTTTAAAAAACAACTGTAAAAAGATTTTCAGCAATGGCAATGCAGATGACTTGGTTTATGAGATAGGGGGCCTTTATAATCTTGGAGAAGCACTATCATAGAAATAATAATAATTAATTGTTCATTTCCCACTTCGCATTTTTGGAAACTTCTCATACTGGAGGGATTTAGGGGGAAATGGCACCCTGCCACTTACTGTGTGTGGTCCTGAATCATGGTGTCAGTAAAACACTCCTGAGATCATCTGAGCTTGTTTTCTGACTGTTTCTACTCCTGTCACTGTCATAGTTGCTTCTCTTTCTAGTCCGTCAGCATCTGTATGGGGGGAGAGGAGAGAGACGGGAAGGTGTCTTTCTTTGAAGTCAATGAACCCCCCTTCTTTTCAGAACCTCTTATATTTTGTCCGGAAAGGTGAGGGAGGAATTTTCTAGTGAAAGTAGAAGGGGAGAGTGTGTCTGGAGGAATAAATGGCCAAGAAACAGGTGAGTTCCAAACACTGTTAGTAATGCAGAATTTACCAGGAGGCCCACATGGGGATTAGCCATGCCCTTTAATATTGAAGGTGAACTATGGACTGAGGGAATTTAAGGCTCATCCTCCCACATTTTGAAGTTCAAATGCTCCTAGTGCACTGCAATCGATTGCTAAGATATCATCGCTTGGTACACCTAGAAGCAAACTGGTTACAAAAGGCTCAAGCCCTTCGGCCTCACTCCCACTGTGTCTTTCCTCTACTTTCTGCAGTGACTTAAGGACAAGTGAAACACACAGCTCAGCTTCTGTAACCTACGTATGTAATGAGAGTATAGTATGCTTTTTTTTTGGGAATATTCAGCTTTTGTCATGTGAATTTAGTTCATGCAAAATGATTTGTGAAATGTGGTTAGATGTATGTGGTTTATGTGTTTATAAAATACAAAAGATAAGTAAACTGATAGTATAACAGAAATCATTGACTATAGTTTGTAGTTGCCCTTTCGGTAAACCCTATCAGGTTTGAGGGGGTCATTTTAGAAATCAAAAGTACAATCGCATAACCCCTACCTTGCTGAAGGCCATTTGAAAGAGATGACATCAGGAAGAGACAAGTGCTAGCGTCGGAACCCTGAAACTCTGTCTGATTTTGGGAAAATATTAATCCTTTGGTCCTAGTAGATTCCTGGGAGCGTAAAACATATACTTTACTTATAAATTTCAGCCATTCCTATTACTTAAGAAGACAATCTACCATCTTCTCAAATCATGATATGTGTCTTTGGGGATAGTCTGTGGTTCTTACGGACGTGGCAGCCCAGCGCCAAGACCACGGGTGTATGTTGAATAAAAGGGGAGTTGCTGACGGTTTCAGTCTTCTGATTGCACTTTGCTTAGATAATAGTCAATCTTGCTAGTATGGAAGTTTCCACCAGCTAGGGTGAAAGACAGCCCGATCCCAGAAGCCATGGATAATCCACACGTGGGCGAGTGAGAGTTAACTATGTACCAGTGGGCAGCGGTGGGTGCACAATGAATGCAGGGCATTGTGCCGGTGAAAGGGAACAGGACGCCTCTACCTGACCAAGCAAACGCCAGCCCGCAAAAATTATGACAAAAAGCATTCAGCTTTTAGAGCACCGAGACCCCACTCGATTATTCTTATAAAACATTTCACATCGTGCCGAGAAAAGACAACATAAAGAAGTATTTCACAAAATGAAGATTTTTTTCAGGTGTTCATTCTCTTAGATGAATTTGATTGCCATCTGAAAATGTATATTTGGGCCTTTTGAGCCCAGGTGAAATATCCATGTTTCTAAAAGGAGGGATACATATCCGGGAGAGCACTGTGACTTTTGAAAAGACTGCTCAATAATATTTCTTTTTGTTTGTTGTCATTTATTTTTTAAAATAATAACATGGTTCATGGTACACCAAACCCTTGCCGAGATTAGGCCCATCTTCTCAGTAGCCTCCTTAAGACAAAGTTGCCTTTGTGTAACTACAACCGGGAGGACTTGGTGACACAGAAAACTCAGTGGGGCGCTGCAGCTCATTATTAATGGGAAATTCGGTGGCCTCCTGTGTTTGTCGCTGTTTTCATGCTCTCCCAGCCAACGTCTGTGGCGTACCTCTCCCTGCAGATGGTCCTACTACTTTAGACTTGCCCAGGGCAGAGTGTGGTGGCTGTGGGTTCACCTTGGAGCTGAGCGTACGGAAGGCCAAAGCCGCAGCGTGCGGCTGCAGAGGAGAGCTCCGCTCTGGCAGCTGGTTTGTTCTCACAGTAATCAGCAAAATGTGGTCACATGTGGAAAGAAAGAAAAGGGGGTTAGCCAGAGGGAAAATGACAATTTGGGGGAAAGGAGATGACCATTGGCTCTAAATTCAAACTGCATGGCAGAGTGGCTAAGAGCAGAGACAGTCTTTGTTCAAATCCTGGCTTTGCCCTTATGTGCTGTGGGACTTTAGGCAGGTTACCTAACAACAAACAAACAAAATAACCCCCCGTGACTCAGTTTCCCCAATCGTAAACCACCTACCTGACAGGGTATTGTAAGAATTGAAAAAATTAGGTAATCCTGTCAAAAATGTTTATTAGCGTATACTTGGCATACACTGTTGTATTAGTATAAATTGATCTGTGGCATGGAGAGAGCCTAGATCAGTGCTTCGCACGTCGTCAGTGTGATGTGCTTGCACATCATGTTTGAAAGCATTTTCTGTGTTTGCGTCCTTAGCTCGCTGCCCTGCTCCGTGTCAGAGTGGTCTTTCGCGACCTCTCCTGCTGGTTGGAATCCAGGATTGTCTTCCCAACATCGCTCCTTGGCTTTGACCGCACGGCCATCGCCATTGTAGGCAGGCGCTGTTTTGCTGGTGTTTATTTTTGTGTCACAGTTGTATGGAGAAAACATTACTTAGAATCACCAAGGTGCATCCCCCTCCCCCCGCCTCCCTCAGTAAATATAAGACGTTGTTCAGAAAGAAATGGAATGATGCTGTGATCTGTCAAGTGAGAAACTGCCCGGTGTGTGGCTGTCAGCCGTTCTGAAAATGGCTGATGCAAAGTAGACATATTCTGTGCGAGAGGGCTTAATTCATCACACTTAAGTAGTTCCTATTATGTCTTTTATTGGTTAGTATTTACTAGTCATAATCATAATATATAATATGCGACTTTCTCTGAACTGGCAACGTGCCTTACTTTGGTACATATACTATTTTCCCTACCAGATAGAAAATAAGTTCCTTACAGGCAGGATTTGTGTCTGAATGATACTTGCATCTCTCAATGTCTCTAGTTTGTGGTTGTGTGCTTATAAAATAATACGGCAGTTTCTTTGCCCAAATACAATACCATTATACACATGTAACAGCATTGTTGCATTCCATGGATATATGTTATACATCATGTATTTGAATGACTTGTAGTGAACTCAGGCAGGAGTGGATGGGAACAGAAGCCCTATCCACAGGCCAGGCTCTGCAGGCATGTCAGGATGTGGCAGGCCTAGGGTAGGGAGGGTCTATATATTACAAAGGGGAGGGCGGGCATCCCGTTCCCCCCCCCCCACCCCGGCGCTGGTCTGTGGCCTATTAGGAACCGGGCTGCACAGCAAGGGGTGAGCATCAGGCAAAATGAGCGAAGCTTCACCTGTATTTACAGTGGCTCCCCATTGCTGTATTACTGCCTGGGCTCTGCCTCCTATCAGATCAGCGGTGGCATTAGATTCTCATAGGAGCATGAACCCTACTGTGAACTGTGCACCACGAGGGATCCTGGTTGCATGCTCCTTATGAGAATCTAATGCCTGATGATCTGAGGTGGAGCTGAGGTGGTGATGCCAGCCCTGGGTAGTGGCTGCAAATACAGATTGTCATTAGCAGAGAGGTGTGACTGCACAGAGACCATAATAAATGAGTTGCTTGAAGACTCACATCAAAACCCTATCAGTGAGTGGCAAGTGACAAGCTTCATCTGGTGGCAGGCTATAAATCCATCCCCCACCCACCCCGGTCTGTGGAAAAATTGTCTTCCGTGAAGCCAGTCCATGGTGCCAATAAGGTTGGGGACCTCTGTCTTACAGTGCTTTAGGTGCCCGTCACATTGTGTAAAAGTTTATACGCACCTCTTTTTCTGTTCTTTACCATCTTCGAAAGGCTCAGAGTTGTTAGTAGGTAACTATGAGAAGGGGGAAAATGCATTTTCTCAAAAGTCAGAAGGAATCTGTTAGATCATTATAGACAAAAGTGCATATTCTCAAAACTAGGGAAAAGAAACAACCACAACAAAATCCACCAGAGGAAGAACCATGGCAGGCCTGTGAACCCGCCGTGGTGTGGTTTTGCTGGTGGGCTGGTGTTCTCCTGGCTAAAGAAAAGAGGTGAGGAAGGACAGGTGGCTAAAGAAGTATGGAGAGAGTTGCCTCTGGTGAAATCCTATTTGCAGAGCAAAGAGAATCTAGTAACAAGTCAGCTCTTCCCACTTGGTGCAAACAATAGCTTGGCCCAGGAACCTTCTTTGCCCTTTACCCTACATTGTGGGTTCCAGGATCTGCCTCAGAGAATATGTAAATTTGCCAGTTAATAAACTATCAGCTCAGATGGTACTGATGAGTGACATTTGTGCCTTTCTCTCCCACCCCGAACTTTTTCCCAGCTTTATTGAGATATAATTGCCATATAACACTGTAAAAATAAGGTGTACAATGCGATAATTTGCTATATATATAATGAAAAATAACTATCCCACTAAGTTTAGTTAATACATCCATCACCTCACATAATTACCATTTGTGTATGTTGAAACATTTAAAATCTACTCACTTAGCAACTTTTTAAAAAATAGTATTTTTAAAAGATTTTATTTTTATTTTTAGAGAGGGGGAAAGGAAGGGAGAGAGGGAGGGAAAGAGACATAGATTGGTTGCCTCTTACACGCGCCCCAACTGGGGACCCAACTGGCAGCCCAGGCGTGTGCCCTGACCAGGAATGGAACTGGTGACCTTTGGTTTTGCAGGGTGACGCCCAACCAACTGGTCGGGGCTTGCTTAGCAACTTTTAAGTATATAATAGAGTATTATTAACTATAGTCACTGTGCTCTACATTAGGTCCCCAGAATTACTCATTCTCAGAACCAGAAGTTTGCACCCTGTGATCACAGTCACCTATTTCCGGCCCCCACCCCCTACTATTCCCTGGCAACCACCAATCTATGGTCTATTTCTATGAGTTTGATCTTTTTAAATACCTGAATTTAAAATGGAATTCGTGCCTTGCAACTGTGGTTGCTCCATTCATGGTAACTCCGATATTGAGACCAAACCTGGGAAGGCAGGGACCTTGGAATGTTCTCCCAGTACCGTTCCCGCTGAGGCACCTGGGAGGGGGTCAGTCCCTCCGTGGGAACTGTGGGAGGCACACAGACCCTGATATTTTAAATGTTAACACCCATGTTCTCACACATCCTAGCAGTGTGTGCAAGGTCTTGCCGTTTTCCGATGGGCTGTAGTTAGTGAATGAACTAGTCAGTGGAGCTGTAGAATCTGCTTATTGTTTTTCCCTGCTTCCATCCTTGCCTTCACCTGTACACTCTGTCCTCACGCAGGATGCTGAGCAACTCTCTTAAAACAGAGGTCAGGCCATGCCGGGCCTCTGCTGAAAACTTCGCGTGTCTCTCCATCTCACTCAAAAGCCAGTGAGGCAACTCACTATATCTCTAGTCCACTTTCCTCTTTAATCTCAACTCTTATTATCACTCACTCTTTTATTCACTCTGCTCTAGCTAGATTCATGCCTCAGGGCCTTTGCACTGGCTGCTACCCCTCCCCGAACCAGCTTCTCCAAATACCTGCATGGCACACTCACCTCCTTCAGGTCTTTGCTCTCCTTCTCCCATCTAAACAGTAATTCCTCCTTCGTGGGGGCAGTCTCTGTTTCTCTACCAGGCTCTATTTTTAAAATGTACTTATTAGCCCTGACCAGTACGGCTCAGTTGGTTGGACGTCATCCTGCAGAGTCTGAGGAGTCATAGGTTCAATTCCCGGTAATGGCACATGCCTTGGTTGCAGGTCAGGGCACTTGTGAGAGGCAACTGATTGAGGTTTCTCTCTCACATAAGATATTTCTCTCCTCTTTCAATCCCCTTCCCCTCTCTAAAAATAAATAAATAAAGTCTTTTAAAAACACATATACTTACTAGTTTCTAGCATACTAGATAATTGTATGGCTCATTCTCTCTTCCCCACTAGAGTCTTTGCTTCATTTATTGATGTATTTCAAGCATTTTAGCACAGTCTGCCATGGAGTAGGCACTCAATTAATATTTTTAGAATGAATGAAAATCACAAGCTTTCACATAGCACAGGTGTGCAGAACACACAGGTATAACTTGTGTGTTCTACTCAAACTGTGACCACAAACACACCTATCTGAATAAGCATGGACTTCCTCCACGCCTCTCCTGCTAAGCTGCCATGTTTCCTCTGGCTTTGTGTTCTGGGCCACTGGAGCCCTTGATGACGGCCAGTGACTAAGTCATGAGCAGGAAGGTCTCCGTGCTGGGATGGCGCAATCGTTTCAGCACTTCTCTTGCCAAATCAAAGCCTGGTCTTTGGCAATATTTTTGTGATTTCCAATTCTTATAGCCCTCTGTTTTGAACCAGTCTCGTGGATTGTTTGCCCTACAGACAATTATACTTAACTCATGTTAGTATATTGTTTATCACTTTTTCTATTGGCACTTAATTAATGATTGTTCTGAAAGCTAATTGTCAAGGCAAGGGTTTTTTTTTTAAACTATCTCTTTTGACTTTTGAGACTTTCGCCAAATGCCAATTGCTGCTATAGGATTTCATGTAGATTTTCCTGGATTTCAGAGCTCAGTTAGGTATTTTAACTTGACCTGGCATGAAAAAGAGTGCTAGTGTCATCATCTGAGTCTCAGCATTTCCCCAGACCTTTACACAAAACCTCGGTCTTGCCTTTTATGGAGTGGCAAAATCACTCTCTGACTTGTCATTGTTGTTTGCTAGCCCTGGCCACATTCTCTCCCTTTGCACAATGACCTTGGCTTGGCAAAATTGCACTTCTTGATCTTCAGCAGTACAGCTCCCTGTCTGCATCCACCTGCCGTATTAAGGATTCATAACTTGGCTCTGGAAAGGGCTTCCCCAATGGTGGGTAAAATCCTGTGACAACTAGGCGTGGATACCTTAGAGCCAGTCATGAAGGTCGGTGTATACTCTAGGGAGGTTCTTTGCAGTCAAAAAAAAGTATATATACATTCTGCTGCAAGTGCACGAGGATCCTGGTTATTGTTATTTCTGACTTGTTGACCATGGCCTGTGGCTGATTTAGAATTCTTGGATATTTTTTCACTTCTGAATTGATTTGGAAACTATTATCCCCATTGATACTAACTGGACAATTTGTTGAGGAATTAAAAAAAAAAAAAAACTAAATTCTGTCCCTAATAAACAGCTAATATTTATAGTATTTTCTGCAAATCCTTTCATTACTTATCATAGGGCCAAATGGGAAATTAAAATGAGTAGCACATAAATGTTAAATTAGACCTGTCTTTAACAATATACTATGTGGAAGGAGCTGTAATTATTTATAAGTTAGAAAAATTATCAAAATATAGAAGAAACCTCAGCTGTTGTAGTTCAGTGGATTGGATACCGTCCTGCAAATTGAAAAGTCACCAGTTCAATTGCTGGTCAGGGCACATGCCTGGGTTGCAGGCCAGGTCCCTGGTTGGGGGCATTGAGAGAGGCAACCAGTTGTTTCCCTCACACATAGATGTTTCTCTCCCTTTCTCCCCCCACTCCCCTCTGTCTAAAAATAACTAAATAAAACCTCTCTATATATATCAAAGGAGCCCTGGCCAGTGTGGCTCATTTGGTTGGAGTGTTGTCCCATAACTGAAAGGTTGTAGGTTTGAATCCTGGTCAGGGCACATGCCTAGTTTGTGGGTTTGGTCCCCAGCAGGAGTGCTCTTATGGAAGGCAACCAGTCGATGTTTCTCTTTCACATCAATGTTTCTCCCTTCCTCTCTTTCTAAAAGCAATGAAAAAATGTCCTTGGGTGGGGATATATGAGGTCTGTCCAGAAGGTATCCAGCCTTGTCATATGAAAAATAGAGACGTTTGTTGAAGAAGATACAAGAAACATCGTACATAGGACAATGACACCTCAGTCCCCTTCAAAGTAGGTATCTTGGGACCTCACACAGTTTTTCCAATCTCCATCAGCTGTCCTGTCATTAATTTACATTACAGGAGAATACATTAATTTGTGCATTTTCCTGAATCTCATTGAGGGTCTGAAATCTCTTCCCTTTCAAAGGTGATTTTAGTTTGGGGAAAAGCCAGAAGTCATAGGGTGCCAAGTCTGGGCTGTAGGGCGCCTGAGTCACCTGGGTAATTTGATGTTTCACCAGCTCTGCACGAGACATGATGCATGAGTGGGTGCATTGTCGTTAATGAAGCTTCCAATCACCAGTTGCCCATAGCTGCAGCCTTCTGAATCATCTGAAAAATTTCCACGGAGGAATGTTCAAGCTTAATGCAAATTTGTTGCTCTACTCGCTCAGTCATTTTGAATGTGATGGCCACACAGCACACATACTTACCCATCAGTGTCTACCACCCCCACCGACTAGTACAGTGAAGTCACCATTGTTCACACATGCGCATTCCAGTCCACGCTCCTTGGCTGCCAGACTACATTGATGTCATGTGAACCATTCTCGTTATATTAACAATGGCTGGACCTGAAAAAAAAAGATGATTAGTAATTAAACCAGGTATTAAAAGGACCTACTTTTCTAATGTAGACATAGACTCAACTATTACTTACTGATCAACTGCTATGTGCTGAACACTAAGTACTAGGCATACAGTGGAGAATAAAAGTTCTCTCTTCTCATGGGGCTTCAGGGACGGAGATGGGATTTAGTACTCTGAAGGAACCAACAGGTAATAACTAGATAATAGTAGGTGGGACTCCTAACTGGAGTGGTCCCAGAAGACTCCTCCAGGGAGGTGATGCTGAGGGATAGAAAGATTTTTGCCAGATGGAGTAGCATTTGGAGTAGTAAAGGTCCTAAGGCCAGAAAAAGCTTGGCATGTTGAGGGACGTAAGCACCAGGAGGGAGGAGCAGACAAGCATGAGATAGGGTCATGGGGGTTACTGAGACCCGTATGTAGGCCCTTCAAGACCATGGAAAAAAGCTTGTGTGTTGTTACTCCAAGCCCATTGGAAAGCCATTAAAGAGGATTTACTTGTCAAAAAGTAATTGACGACTGGGTGAGTGCTGGACCGGTGTCGCAGTAGACAAAACATGAATATTTGAGTTCCTTCTGGAGGTGGAAAGAAGCTGGTCAAATGGGTGCAATTTCTTCTCTGTATCCAACTGCCTTTTTACAGCCTCAGTGCAGCCCTGCTGGAGTTTCATCAATGGCTGGCAGCGATAGCAAGATCTGATGATAACCTAGATGTAGGGGTGAGGGAGAGATACGAATTCTGACTTGAGTTACTGGGTGCAGTGGGGGAGACCGAAGGAGAACAGGTTTGAGGAGGGCCTAGCAAATCAGGAGTTCAGTTTTGGGTGTGTTTACTGAGATTCCTGGTAAACATCCCAAGTTGATGATGCAAGTTTCTTTTTTGTATCCAACACCTCTGTCAAGAACAGAAGGTACCTCTTCTGGCAGCTGTTTTGTATTTCAGTATTTCCCTCTCACAGGGTCCAGATTTACAGCTATGGTATGTGACCTTTATTTATATAGTAATCTCAAATGACAAAATAATATCTTAATGCTGATTGATCGACTCTGTATAGAAAACTATGATAGGGGATGAGCTAGGGTAATCAAACCTTTAAAAGTGTTTATTTATTTACTTTTACTGAGTTTATTGGGGTGGCATTGGTTAACAAAACCACGCAGCTTTCAAGTGTACAACTCAGCAAAACATCATCTGCACACTGCATCGTGCGCCCATTGCCCAAAGTCAAGTCTCTTTCCGTCCCTATCTGTCCCCCCATAAAAAATCCTAAGTATAGTTTCAGCCGCCAAGCATCTTTTTAAAAATGTTTTTATTGATTTTTTTTTAGAGAGAGAGGAAGGTTGAGAGAGAGAGATAGGGAGAGAGAGAGAAACAAATATCAGTAGATTGCCTCCCGTGCACGCCCTGACCAGAGACCAAACCTGCAACCTAGGCGTGTGCCCTGACCAGGAGTGGAACCCATGACTTTTTGTTGCACAGGACGATGCTCCAACCAACTCAGACAGGGCCGAGCATCTTCTAATTCAAATTAATCCTGCATATAATATTGAAGTGTTAAATATATATTTGATATTTATGTTATATATTTAACATTAATTTATGTATTCATACAAATATGCAATCATAAAACTGGTTTTATAATTACATATTATGGTCAATGTACTTCATATAGAATACATATTTAACATATATGAAACAACATATTTGATGTTAAAAACTAAGTGTAAATCATGCACGAACAAAAAGTCACCCACATTACAAAGGTAAAAGAAAGTATTACAGGATGAAACAGAGGATTTCCTCGAGTTACGACCACTCAGAGGCATGCCGATTCACACTGTAAATATGGACAGTGAGAATGGGCCCATGTAGAATACACAAGTCTGTATTTTCTTTTCCTGAGCCAGCTCTACAAAGGGCCTGCTGCACTTCTGTGTGTTATGTGAGTGGGAACTGGAAGCCAGGGAGGATTCACTTTCCGCTTCCTTGTGAATCCCAAACTTGGGATTGATTTCTCCAGCAAACTCAGTTTTTGAGCTTCTAGGGCAAGCCCTGGGGATATGATGGTGAATAAAGCCCGAGGCTTTCGCAGTTGAGAGGAGCGGAAGCTTTATCTGTTTATGGTGCCACCACTGTGTCCTTTCCCTCCACCAGTGGTTATTCTAAAAAAAAAAAAGAAAAAAGATTGAGCCTGTATTTCCAAATTTGTAGGAATAAAAATGCTATATTTTTGTCTTAAGCAATGGAAAACTTCAGTTCAAAAAAGTCATGGTTTAAAAAGTGAAAAACCAGTAGGGGCGGGTGGGCGTAGGAGAGGAGGTTAGGGTGGGTATTGTTTTGCAATCACGGCCATAGAAACTGTCAACCGATGTAGCTTTTCATTCTGGTGTGTCAGCATGAATTGCTTTGAGGTATAACCAAATTTATTATTGCTTAATTGAACCAAATGGTGTAGTTTTTGGTTTTGCATTAGATGGGTCAGTTTCCAAAAGGATACCAGTGCTCCAAGGTTCTACATTTATTAAGATTCCATTTTTAATAAGAAAGATGCTTTGGTGAGGAGCTGTTATAAATGTGTACCTGCAATAAACTCACGGGTAAAGGAGCAGGCTTGTGTCTGAGTACTTGCTGAATGGCCGTCTGTAACTAAACATTTGAAGTTAGAAGTTAAAAACAAAATAATAATGACTAATGATAATGGCTGACATTGAGTGAGCACTTACTGTATGCCAGGCATGACCTTATTCAATCAACAAAGCTACCGTCAAGAAGTAGGTCCCACTATGATGCTCATTTGGCAGATGTGGAAATAAGGCACTGACAGGTCAAGCAGCTTGACCAGGGTAAATTGTGGTCAGGATTCCAGACTATTGTAAGGCTTCTGAATGAGGCCTGGGAAAATCCCTGGAGCAGGACCCAAGCTTCTCACCGAGGTCTGCCGCTGGCTCAGCAGACAAGCGGCCTTGGACATGGCGCTTCACCTTACTGTCTTTCAGTTTCCTTGACACCTTAACATTGGGTGGAAGGGAGCGGAGATGTTGGACTAGACGTGTTTTGCACAGCCTCAAATTTTTCTAATTCTGAGCGTTCTTTCTTTCATGGTTCAAATCTGTCAAAGACTGCTATTCATAAGGTGTCCAAAGGGAAGATCGGGGTGCTAGGAGTAAATCGGGGGTATGGGATTCGAGGACAGTCACAGTGGCGTTAAGTCACAGGAAGGAAACTGCCAAGTTAAATGACTTGTCCAAATCTTACAAAGTTATTCTAAGTTTGATTCTTGATTCCTGAATCCCATTCAAGATAGTGAATATAGCTGGCATATGGGATGGTTCTAGTTTGGAGGTTCTCCACGGGGGGAGATTGTCTTCCAAGGGACAATTGGCAACATCTGAAGATGTTATTGGTCATCACATTCTGGGAGGGGCAGGGTGGGGTGCGACTGGCACATGTGGGCAGAGGCCAGGGATACTGCCGTACACCCTGCAGTGCACCTGACAGCCCCTCACAACAGAGTTATCGCCCCAAATGTCCTAAGTGCCAAACTTGGGAAACCCCATTCTGGTTGAGTCTTTGCTTTCCTCGTCCACTGCAGCCTCACACAACTCGAACAAGTAGTGTTCAGACTTAGTTTTTACACTCATCTCTTTATGAAGATTCAGTCTGAGAAGGAATTTGGGGAAGGAGGTCAGTGACGAAGTTCAATTGAACTCCGTTCTTAGGGTTCCAGAAAAGTCCTCCATTAATAGTTTGTTTTTCCCTTTGCCGCAGATCCAGTGATTAATGTCAGTCACTCACTCCTTCCTTCTTAGAGTCTGAGAGTTTTTCATTAGGTCCGATGATGTCGCTAAAACATATCCGGAATTTCTTGGACCTTTTTTTTTTTTGAGAGGTTCATGGTATTTACAAATTTCTAACAGAGCTGGGCTTTGAGAAAGTTTGTTAATAGAATCTTTTCAGACCTAAAGATGACTTCAGTTTAAAGCTTTAGGTTAAGTAGAATGAAGTTAGTCTATGCTTTATCAAATCTGTATCTTAAGTTTATCTGAAATGAAAAACCTGTGGACCCTGTTTTAAACTTCATGGAGAGAGAAGAGCTATAGTAAATGAATACTTGCTGGTATAGAGACACATTGTCAGCAGCTTTGGAAAAACAACACATTTTATTTTTTTTTTTTTTTTTTTTTTTTTT
>CM052538.1:21924924-22025657 GCA_028533065.1 Trachops cirrhosus | reverse complement strand
CTTGGTTGTCCGACTTCCATAAACTTCAATTTTCTGTCAGTTCTGGTTGTTATTTTGTTTCTATATCTTTGTTGTCCCTATCTTGGTTGTGCGAGGAGGCACAGTGCGTCTACCTATGCCTCCATCTTGGCCGGAAGTCCGGAAAAACAACACATTTTAAAGGAGGTCTAAAAATGAACTCCATGTCCTAGGCTGACATTTTCCTCTGAGGAAACATTTTGGTCAATATTTGATGTCCTGCAGATTTGGGGAAGAAAGATAAATGTGTTGAGGTTTGCCGTTGTTCCTGGCTGAGGGAAGCTGAGTTTACCTAGTTTCCATAAGAAATCTATTACAACCAAAGAAGCCCTTTTGTGTTATGCCAGATCAGGTCATTTAAGGGCACAGCAGCTCTGCAAATGCTCGGGTAGATTAGGGCATTTGTTTCTGCCTTTCAGGTTTCCTGGGTTTTACAGTAGTCCCCCCTTACCTTCGGCAAATACATTCCAAGACCCCCAGTGGAAGCCTGAAACCTCAGGTAATATCAAACCCAAAACATAGTGTTTTTTCCCTATATGTACATACCTTTTCACTGAAAGGGAGCACTTTACAGCTTTTTCCCCCCCATATCTGAATTGCCAGCATCGCTACTCTTTGGGGGCATTGTTAAGTAAAATAAGTGTTACTTGAATACAAGCACAGCGATACCTTGACATTTAGCCTAGTAGCCAAGGTGGCTACTAGTGGTGAAGGGGTGGGCAGTGTGTATTTCGTCAGTACGCTGGATGGAGGGGTGATTCATGTCCAGGGTGGGACAGAGTGAGACGGAGTGAGATACCATTATGCTACTTAGAACAGCACACAATTGAAAACTTATGAATGTTTTTTTTTTCCCCTGGATTTTCCATGTAATGTTTTTGGACTGTGCTTGACTGTGGGTACCTGAAACCTTGGAAATCGAAACTACGCAGAAGGGCGGACTGCTGTGTTTTGGACAATATAAGTCGTGGAATTTCTAGTTACTGCGTTGCTCGAATGTCAGTCAGATACAGGTCCTAGATTTCATTATCTCTTCATGCCCACTCGTTATGGATCCATGATCAGTGAATTCACTCAAATTCTGGGGAACTTACCTCCATTTTACTGCTTTCTACCTGCAGAAGCAACTGGTTCTCCAGTTGACTGCTTCTCATTCAAGTGCTTACTTTTCTTCCCTCTAAAGCGACCTTCAGGCTTTACAGGAAGCTGATTTAACTGTATCCACAGCTCTTCACCCTTCACGCTTTTGCCATTTGAATCCCACTCCCTCTCAGTCTGTGTCTTTCTGTTCTGAAGAGGCAGACCTCAGGTGGGGCTACTCAGTGCTTGATTATTTTATATATTTATATCATTTTACATTATTTTAATATTATGTTATTTTATATTATTATATATCTATTATCACTCATGATATTGGATATATATTTCTCACCCATGATATCTTTGACATGATAGACAAATTGTCTGAATTAATCTATGGTTTTACCCAAGTCTTGAATAATGCTTTGAACCAAGACTCTTCTTGAAGATTCTGTGTGTTTCGTTGGCCTTTTTGAGAGTAATACTGCTATCCATTTTTTCATTGACTGAATACAGATTCTGTATTGGCTTTGGAGATAAAAAATGGATAATAAATACTCTGGGTCCTTAAGAAGCTCACAGGCAAGGTGAGACATGTCAGCAAAAAAAAAAATAGAGAAAAAGAAATGCTCTTTTGTGCTTTCTTAATGAAAATACTTATTCACTCATGGATTCACTGAAAACCATTTATTTTGTGCCTACATTTACCTTCTAAAAGTAAGAAAAGATTTGTTTGAGGGAGTTTATGGCCTAGGACAGACAGAAGGACACATTAAAAATGAATGCTACTGCCCTGGCTGGTGTAGCTTAGTGGATTAAGCTTGGGCCTGTGAACCAAGAGATCACGGTTCGATTCCCAGTCAGGGCACATGCCTGGGTTGCAGGCCAGTTCCCAGCAGGGAATGCACAGGAAGCAACCATACATTGATATTTCTCTCCCTCTCTCCTTCCCTTCCCCTCTAAAGATAAATAAATAAAAATTAAAAAAATGAATGCTATAAAAATATTCTTGGTGCCACCAGGAATCAGTAGCATCAGTTCAACCTGGGGAGGCCTAGCAAGGGAAGAGGGATGTGTTTAGGGAACTCTTCATAGAGATGAGACCTTTAATACACTTAGTACTTACATACCATGTGTTAGGTGCCTGGTGCTGTTCTGAGCACTTTACAAAGATTAACTCATTTAATCTGCATAAAAACACTATGAGATACGCACAGTTATTCTAATTGTACACACCAGAAGACGGAGGTACAGATAGGTTAAGTAACTTGCCTAAGGTGGCGAAGCTAGTAAGGGCAGAGCCGGGGTTTGGACACCGGCAGCTTAGCTCCAGCGTAAGAGGTGATTCTTCCATGAATCTTGGAAAAAACTCAGAGATATGAAAAACAAGTGGTTGCCATTTAGTGGGGAATTCCTGAACCCAAAGAGAGATGTGGCTGAAGAGGTGGGCAGAAACCAGATCACAAGGGCCTGATCTCATGGGCAAAGCTTGTACTTTATATAGAAAGTATAGAAAAATGGAAACACGAACAGAAGGAAAAATCACGTAGGTTCTTACTTCTTAAAGAACTAGCTACATTAGCTTTTCCGTACCTTTCTTTTAGGCTCTTTTGAGTGTTTGCACTTTTTTCACCTAGTTGTCCTCAGACCATACTGCAGTGCAGTGTACCACCCTCTCTTGCCTCACTTCACCCTCACAGCATTCCCGTGACTTTCACAGCCCCATTTTACGGAGGCGGACGTGAGGCTCCACGAGGAAAATGCCTAGTTCTCACGAGCCCACAGTTTAGCCCAGGTGTTCTACATGGAAGCTCTGGTCCCTTTCTGTTCCACACCTGCCTCCCCAGCAAAGGTGGATATATATTATAAAAAAGAGGTATGGAAATGTATCCAAACGTTGCAGGCAGCTCACATGTTTTGTCATCTTGTTTTTCCAAATGAGTGATGACAGCGGGAATAGCAGGCTGACTCTGAGGAATGTGCGGCTTAGACACTCAGCTTCATTCCGTGGTGCCATGTTTGTGGGGTTTCTGCTGCTCGTATTTGCTCCCTAACACGTGCTCTCCCAGAGCGTGGCTTCCACGCCAGGATCTGAGAATCGCACCTGCTTTACTGACAATGGCTGTGGCAGGACAGTGGTTATCAGAGCAGAGATTGTTACTGCTCCAACAATATCTAAACGCAAGGTTTGCGTGTTTGCCCAGCACAAACAAGCCTCATTGACAGGAAAGGAAAAGAATTCTTAGTCTAAGCTTGTTTCAGTCTCAGTGGCAAAAGAAAGGGCTTTTTATGCTTTGTGCACCGCCTTAATGCTCAACAGAAGTTGCCCTCCCGCCCCATTCCCCACGCCGGGGCATGTGAGATCTTTGCTGTGGAGTTGGTACTTTTGAACCTTCACACTTAAGGAAATTACACTCCACGTCTTCTGTTCCCTCAAATGGTAATGTTCTGCTTATTACGTTGACGAGCATTTACTGGAGCAATGACTGGGCACTGGGCATTCCCCTAAGTTCTGGAGAGCTGTAGATGGGCTGTAGATGGACAGGACACTCTCCTGCCCTCAAGTTGCTCTCACTGTAGTGGGGACAGCTGACCGGTGCCCACATACATGTGATCTCCACGGGGAGCCCAAAGAGGGGCAGTCAGGTAGCTGGAATTTGTTGTTGTTTTTTTGGGGGGTAGATAATTCACCTACCATACATTCCAGCATTTAAAGTGTAAAACTCAGTGGTTTTTAGTCTATTCACTAGGTTGTGAAACCATCACCACTGTCTAATTCCAGAACATTTTCATTACCACGAAAAGAAACCCATGACTGTTAAGCACTTCCCATTTCCCTCTCCCCTACCCGCTGGCAACCACTAATCTACTTTCTAGATTACTACTTTAGTCTCCATGTATTTGCTTGTTCTGGACATTTCATGTAAATGGAATGATACACCATGTAATCTTTTGTGTATGGCTTATTTTACATAGCATATATGTTTTCAAGGTTCATCCATGTGGTAGCATGTGTCAGCACTTTATTCCTTTTTATGGCCGAATAATATTCCATTGTATAGACATGCCACATTTTGTTTATACATTCAGTTGATGGACATTTGATTCCACCTGCATTTTGAATAAATAGAAGGTTTTGCCAGGCATGGAAGGGAGGGTGCATTTTAGGGCAGGTGAAATCCTTCGGTTTAATGCACGCATGTGGCGTGTAGCACGGTCCTTACTGAGTGCCAGCCACAGTTCGAGCCCTTTACAAATACTACTTTTCTGAGTCTCATTATAGCCCTATGAGGTGGTGTGTGAGGCACAAAGAGGCAAAACAATTTCCCCAGGTCACCAACCAGTAAGTGGAGAGCTTGGGGGCTAGATCCACACAGTCAGGCTCTGGAGTTTCCCTCTCAACTGCCCAGCTCTGCCACAAAGGCAGGGTCATGGGGCACGGCAGCCCAGGCCGTGGGCCTGTCTAGGTGGGGTCAAAGGGCAAGGTAGGGCTGTAGGAGAGAGATGTGAGGCCAGAGACGGGTGCCCTCTGTTCAGCAGTTCTCTTTGTGGAAGACACATCTGACCATGTCGTTTCCTGTTGAAAAACTGCCCCTAGTTCTCCATCTTTCCGTTTAATTTCTCAAAACCAACCATTTTCTGCTACTTTTACAATTTTCCCCATACCTGTATTTCACCTATATCATTGTTTAAGGAATACTTTTCTTTATATCAACTCACTTTGGTTTTGCTTAAATACATTTATTTAAAGTGAACTTGATCTCACTACCTTACATGGAAAGTATTTTCCTAATGTGCATTTAAGTAAAATAAGCCACTCCAATGAACTGCCTTTACTCACCATCACCTGAAAGCAGCTTGCACACCAGCGTGGTCTGTCTTCCGCACAGCACCGAGGAAGCGGGCTTGCGGGGTAAGGTTCGCACACTGTGCTGGGCCCTTGGAAGCCGGCCTTCAGCCTGCGCCGCAGCCCCATATCCGGTTCCCGCACTTGGTATCTCAGGTGACTGTCACATCCAATGTGCTTCCATCCTCCCTGGACTCATGCTTTTTCATCGTAATATATTGTTCCTGGGATGGTCCTGCCTCCTCTGTCTCTGTGCTTAGAACCAGCTCAGATAATGACCCCTCTTTTTAAGTCTTCTCATGTCCTCTGGGTTCCTCCAGGACTTGGCTCTGACATGTCTTCTCTGATGTTGCCTCTCTCCCTTGTTTACCGTGCACCCCTATCTGACTATGAGGCGCCTCAGGACAGGGAACGCTCTTTGTTGACTGAATGAACGATTGGTTAGGACCAAAAGGTAAAGACCTTGAATATGGTCTTGAATGCAGCATTCCCAAATCATAGAACGTTTTAAAACAAACAACATCATCAGTGCCGTCTTTAACAAAATTAAGTGTAGTTGGTTGCGTGGAAGTCAAAAAAGGAGCGAGATCCTGGAGGTGGGGAGACAGATGTGAAATAAGCACTCATTAAATTGTCTGGAGCCGAAAAAACAAAAAGGTTCCACTAAAACGGAAAATATACACAACTTTCGAGGCAGCGACTCAAATCCCAGGTATGTACCCAACAGAAACATACATGTACATATGTTCACCGAAAGACAAGTTTAACAATGCTTTTTGCAGCATCATTGGAAATACTACCAAACTGGAAGTAGCATAGATATTTATCAATAGTAGAATGAACTGAAACAAACCAACCACCCTATGGTATATTCCTTCAGTGGGATACTACTGTCTATATAATGAGAACGAACAAATATTACCGCAAGTAAAAATGGGCTCAAAGTTCTCAAACAGAATGTTCAGTGGAAGAAGCCAGACCCCATGGAGCATCTGTTGTAAGGTCCCCGCTTACCTGGTGGGGACATGGCGTCCAGAACCAGACAAGTGCGTCTGCGGTGTGAGGAGGCAGGAGCGGTCAGCCTTGGGCAAGTGGTGAGGAGGAGACCATGAGGGGGACTTCTGGGGTGCTGGTGGGACACGTATTCAGTTTGTGAAAATTGATTGAGAGGTACTCTCTTAACTTGTGTGTTTTCTGCATACTGCTATACTTCAATGTAAAGTTTACATTTAAAAAAATAGAAAGAAATAAAAGGGATTGGCAACATGTTTTTTCAAATTAAGAAGCCTTTTCCAGAGGGGAATAAAGAATAGACTTAGTGAAAAATGCACAGAGGAACTAATGATAAATCTCAGATCCTGAGATGCTTCTCTTAGTTTTCATTTGGCTTAATTGTCTTGGCATATTTATCTGCCATGTTTTGGTTGTGAAAGTAATAGCTACTAACAATTGCATTTTGTTTTACAGCATTTAAACCATATAGGGTCATTCTGTTTCATCTTTAGAACATCTCTATAAGGGTTCATTATTATCCCCATTTTCCAGATAAGGAAACTGAGGCCCAAAGATATTTCTTAAATTGCCCTAAGTCACAGGGCAAGTGACTGAACTGAAACCATTACCTCTAAGTCCTGTCCCACCACTGGGGGGACATTTGGCAGTTGTACTTGGACTATGAGTCTCCACAAACAGAGAGGAGCGGGAGGCTGGCGATAAATATGGAATGAGTGGTGAACCATCCACATGATAAATCCATAATGGAAGTTTTATAACTAATTCTGTCAAGCCAGTAAACAAACAAAGCTTTTTTTGGCATGTAAATTAATTTGTTGTTTTTTTGACTGCTTTTCTGCTTAAATAATTAGGGGTCTTCAGTACAAATTAAGTGACCCCTAGTTAACACACGGAGAATGCCATGATCTTGGTTGAGTTTAATCGAAAACCATTTTGGCTGCTTTCAGGCAGCGCTCCGCCGACACAGCTTTCCAGGAACAGTTGTGGGCTCGTCTACATGTTTCCAGTTGGACCGGGCCACGGGGACTTTCTGGGTCGACATTCCATCCAGTGCAGAAATGCCTCTGCAGCATTATGACAGTCGTGATCTGATAAACACGTGCACTGTTCACCGTGTAAACCATCCCTGTTTTACAGACGAGCACGTCGCCTTAGAGAGGTGAAGCAGTTTGCCCTAAGACGCTCAGGTGGTTACAGCAAAACAGATCCTGGCACGGGCCTTTCTGAGCCCACAGGAGGGGGTTTCACGGCCGGGCTACTTCACTGCTTCCACCTTGGCCTGAGATGCCTGCAGTGACGGGTGAGACACCTCCGGCCGGGAATGGAAAACCCTACGGGCAGGCGCTTCCTTACACTTAGCAGGAATCTTCTTTCTCACAGCGTTCATCCGTGAGGCCTAGTTTTGCTCATAAGAGTAATAGTACTTCAGGTCCCTCCTTTGTGGTGAAAGGCACCCCTCTAGAAATGTATTTAATTTATTTTCAAAGAAATAACATTTTAAAAAAAGATTTATTTATTTATTTATAGACAGAGGGGAAGAGAGGGAGAAAAGAAACATCAGTGTTTGCCTCTTACACACCCCTTACTGGGGACCTGGCCTGCAACCCGGACATGTGACCCTGTGGTTTGCAGGCCGGCGCTTGATCCACTGAGCCACACCAGCCAGGGCCCCCTCTAGAAGTTTAAAGTGAGGGGTTATGTTAGTAGGTTCTAAAATGATGCATGCGCGCCAGTGATTGTAAGTATGCAGTAAATTACCCCATATCTTAGTAAGTCAAACACTCACCAGTGAGTACCTGTCGTCTCTCATGGTTTGGGCAGGCCTCAGCTGGGAGCCGCTTCTGTGATACCTGCATCAACAGGGGGCAGTTGGTGATATTCAGCTTGTGGCTAATCTGGCCCAAGAATCCGAGGCAGGATCAGCCTCAAGCCTCTCGATAAGTTCTCTTTTGCGGGGCATTCGGACTTCTTACACGACAGCGAAGCATTCCAACGTCAAAGCTGCCCGTCTCTTCAGGCCTGGGCTTGGGAGCTGAAACAGTGTGACTTTCGGGTCAAAGCAGGCACAGACCCTACCCAGTTCAAGTGGAGGGACGCAGACCCCACCTCTCCATGGGAGGAGTGCCAGGTTTAAGGTGCCTTGCTAAGGATCGGCCTCTCTTAATCCCCTGGTACCTTGGTTGGTACTACCCGTTTCGGTTTCAAAGTACTCGTGCTGAACTTTTTATTTTCTTTATTTTGGGGCATTTGAACTTTGGGGACTTCTTTCTTTATTTTGGGGCATTTGAACTTTGGGGACTTATTTTTTAAATCATTGTTTTAGTTATATAGCATAATCTTTATCAGTGCTATTTGCTGAAGTTAAGGACGATGAGCCCATTGGGGTGATAGTCCTATAAGCATAGAGCTTCCTTCAGACTGACGGATGAAAGACTTTCTGATATAATTCATTTGCAGTTTCAACACATATGAGTAGAGAGAAGGTGCTGGATATTAGGTAGAAAAAGAATGCAGAAACCCTTAATCAAAGGGTTTTTATAAAAAGCTTAATTTATACTCTTACTCTGTCACATAATTTTCAGTTTTTCAACCCTGCAGCGCATTGGGGAAGTTTTGATCCTTTAAAATAGCATTTTAAAGTTCTGTAATTTTGGTCATTGATATGTGTACTTTGTTTTCCATTGGAAATTGAGGCAAAATTCAGGGGGTTATTCCTCTACCTTTATTAGCAGAACGGGTTAATTGAAATGATTTCTAATCTTTTGATCCCCGTCACACTCCTCTGCTATGCAATAATACACTAAGGAATTTCCAGAAATCAACTGCTGGGGACCTAACGTAGCTCCCTGCTTTAAAAGTTTGTCATTCTGTGGAGTTATGCATGCAGCTGGCATGCTAACTTGACCAAACGGGGCTGTTTCAGGAAACAGAAAATGCTGTTTGCAGAAGTAAAATCAAGATCCTTTGGGTAAGAGGCATCAGTTTATTGTTGCCAGGTGTTTGAACTCCTGAGGAAAATCTTTTGGGGGGATTTAAAGTGAAATAATAGGGTTTTCATGGACAAATGTTGTTTGTTTATCTAATTTATTTTTTACTGATATATAGTCATTACTGCAAAGTTGAATCTGAGCAATCTCATTTTATATCCCTTTGCTGTGTTTTATTGAAGTATTTCAGACCGACTGAAAAGTGCAGGAAATGGTACACCAAATACCCCCGTGTCCATGATCCAGCGTAAAGAATAAAACATGAGAGAGATAGCCAAAGCCCCTTGTGAACTTCACCCCATCCGCTTCCTTCCTTCACGGGCGTGGCCTCTACCCTAACTGCGGGGGTTAGCATTCCCTGTTATGCCTTCTTGCCCTTACTACAGATGGTATGTACCCATAAATAACATGTAGGCTTTTACATTCTTAATTATTGGGGGAAATAATCAAAAGCAGAATAATCTTTTGCGACACTTGGAAACTACATGAAATTCAAATTTCAGTGTCCATAAATCAAGCTTTATTGGCCCACAGTGTAAAGACGTATTGTCTATGGCTGCTTTTGTGTAACGTGGCAGATTTGAGTAATTGAAACTGAAACTGTGTGGCTGGCAATGCCTAAAATACTGACTCTGACCCTTTACAAAAAAATACTTGCCAACCCCTCGCCTAGCATTGGCACACACACATGCACAAGGTAAGTAATCTGGCCAGAGAAAGGTCCGTCGGTAGGTATATGTGCCTTGGCCAGGAGAAAGCTGACGTGGACAAAAGGCTTTTTTTTGTAATAACCCAGAAAGTCTCCCTTCCTTGTCTCTTGTCTCAGGAGACCAACAGTGATTGAAGTTTTCCCTTCCAACCCCCGTTCCCTGAATGATTGGATCTTATTCCTCTGCTTTAAGCTTCTGTTCCTCTAGCTCTCAGTTCCCCAGCCTCCTGCCTAGGAAACCAGCAAATTCCCTTCGTCCTGTGAGGATCGTCGCCTCCCCTTCCTGAAAGCTCTCGGCCCAGCAGTGTGCTTTGCCTGCACCTCTCGTTTGGCACATTGAGTTTCCTGGTACTTCCCTTGTCTTCTGTCTCTTAAAACTCCAGCCGTATGGCGTAGCAAGGGATCACATCCGCGCTGGCGACAGAGAGGCAGGTGAAGGTCGGCAGGAGTAAGTGAGCAAACGACCTTTTAAACAAAAACTAGATAAAGAGTTGAAGATACCTCAGTTTATTTTGCAGTATTAATAATAATACCTCTCCCTTGTTTCTTTAATGATGGATCTTCCTCTTTTTCAAGCCAGAATTATGCAGACAATTGTCCCAGTTGATTATTTGCTTTTCCAGTAGTAGCTGAATAGTGAGTGGTGCTAAGTAAGCATCAAGGAGGTGCCCTGTAACTCGATGGTGAACTCCATCGCCTTGGAAGCCAGGAGTCCGTCTGTTAGCCGTGAGACCTCGGAGTTTCCTTAGCAAAGAAGAGGAGAATTTCCATCTCTGGTGTCTGCCAAAAAAGTAGAATGCAAAGAATAGTAATAGTCTTCAACCTCAAGGTGCTTTTAAGTGAAATAAAACAATGAACGATAGAAAATGATAAATACTACAGGGCAAAAAATCAAATTAAGAATGTGATAAAGGTTACAAGAGAAGTACAGAAAAGGTGGTGGAACGGGAAGGAGGGACAGATGTGTTCATTCTAGGAACACTCCGAAGGGCATCTTGAGGAGTGGCAGGGAAAACAACGAGGATTCAGATCAATGGAATTTAGAGCAGGAAAATTCCAGGCCTTGGGAAGCGCCTGAGCAGAGGTACTGAGGCAGAGATAATCAGGTGAAAAGCAAAGAGCAGGGAAGAGCTCGGCTTGACCATCTATGAAGGGAAAGCGAGGGAGGGGAGGATGGAGGTGAGGACGAAGGTCTGGCTGGACAGGCCGTGGCGCCAGGTGGGGGAGTTCAGTAGTGACGATGGTTTCTGTGCTCCTGCCTGCGTTATGTGTGCCATGTCACGATAACTTTGTGGGTCTGAGGTCTGTCCTCAGTTCTAGGAGACTGCCAGGCCACGAGGCTTTAACTTCTCCTATCTTGGTCTGACGTCACTCCCTGCGATTTGCTATCTCAGTACAAAAAATGTGAAAGGCAGGCAGCGAAGCATTGCCCAGTGGCCCTCATTTCCCCATTATCCCTTTCAGATCAAGAGAAATATCCTGACTATAGTGGAATGTGCTTACTCTTCCGCAGCTCTAGCTGCAAAAAGAGGCCAGAGTGGAAATTTTCGCATTTGAAGTGGATGGAGGAGGGGAGAAGAATGATTTTCGGAACTATTGCCTTAGATTGGTAGGGACATACATGTGTCGTGACTTCTTGTGTCATGACTTCAGGTACCTCTAAAGTGGCCTTGCATAGGTCTCCTTCCTTTAGCCAGGTATTATTTAAGGGTTTTGCTTATGAAGGGAGTTCATTGAATAAAAAATTTCTTTAATGTTTTTACAATAAGGTATGTCCCCAATTGTTTTTATTGATACTAAATTGGATGGGGTGGTTATTACAGTAAACTAGAGTTTTAAGTGCCATTTCAGCGTGGACGGGAAGGGGCAGGGATTCTCAGGTGTGAGCAGCCTGAGTCCTGCGTCAGGACACTCTGGGTATGAACCTGGGAGTCTGCAGTGTTCCACAATCATCACCTCAATCTAGTTGCAAATGTTTTCATCCCTCCCAAAGGAGACCCTGTGTTTATTTCCGTCTCACCTTCCCCCAGCCCCTGCAACCACTTATCTGCCTCCTGTATCTATGATTTCCCTGCTCTGGTATTTCATGTAAGTGGAATTATTCAACAGGTGGTCTTTTGTGTCTGGTTTTTTCACTTAGCGTGATCTCTTTGAGGCTGTAGCAGGTACCAGTACCGCATTCCTGGCTATCCATTATGGACATTTGTGTTGTTTCCACCCTTGGGCTGTTGCTTTTTTGTTTTTAATCCTCACTGGAGGATATGTTTATTGATTTTAGAGGAAGAGAAAAGGAGACAGAGAGAGTGAGGGAAACATCGGTGTGAAAGAGAAACTTCAGTCGGTTGCCTCCTGTACCCGGGGATCAGACCAAGGCATGTGCCCTGACCGGGAATCAAACCTGCCACCTTTTGGTATACAGGACAACGCTCCAACCAACGGAGCCACCCGGCCAGGGCAAGGGCTGTTGCTTTTTAAAGTAACCACGCCTTAGCTAACTACTGATCACCAAATGAAGGCAGTGTGTCTTCAGCTTACAAGTCAGGGCCCTTGCCCAGGAAGAGGGACCTCTACCAGGACTGCTTAGTGCCCCTTGCTTAGAGGTAGTAAATGGGCAAAATGACGCCCCGGAGATGTGTTTGCTCTTCCTTGCATTGCTGTCTTGATCAGTCTTTAACAACTGAATCAGTTGCCCACATTTAAAATTTAAGAGATACTACCCCCCCCACACGTCTGAATTTCTGTCTTACAAAAACAAAAACCAAAAACCAAACACAAACAGACAAAAACCAAACCTTTGACAGTACCTGACACATCTGCCCTGCAACTGGCAGCTAGAGTGTGGGCTGTCCCATTCTGCCCCTTGAGGTCGGGGAAAGTCCCTCCCAGTGGTCATAGCCCCGCCCCTTCCAAGTGAGGCCAAAGGTCAGACTGTTCAAGTTGCTGTTTTTTCTAATAATGAAGTAACAGGAAAGTGAAAGATGGTCTCTATCAACAGTAGAAAAAGAAATGAAAGTAGCTGCTTCCCTCATTGCCTTCCTTGCCCCCACAGGCACTTAGGGTCACGAGAGGGATGGGAGAGATTGAAAGAGCGCACAACACTAAAGATGCCAGCGAAAAGTCCAGGGTAGCCGCCCTCGGAGTGTGATAGTGCCTCCGTTGCCAGCACGGGGTGGTGGAGAGGGACCGTAGCACTTTTATTACTGCTTTTTGGTCACCCGCTAACCCTGCTTTCTGTCCTGTCCGCTCTCTTGTTAACTCAAGTTGCAGTTGCCTCCCTTGGGCCCGTGAATACAGGATCTTTCTTTGGAGTCTGAATTCTAGCAAAATAATTTATCGTTGTGAGCAGCTCATCACGACATTCTAAGACCAACCTGGGCAGCTGTCTCTGAAGGGCATCTGGGAGGGTGGACATAGCTGGAACAAAGATACATTTGTCGCTCTGATCAAAGTCTAGTTCCTGCCGCACCTGGGAAACTTTTAGGTTCTTGTCTTTGCCAGTGAATTTCTGAGTGAAGTTCGGAAACGCATGTGGATACTTGACTGTGTTTAAGGGAGTGTCAGGGCTTCCTCCCCTACCCTAACATTTCTTGCTAAGGTTGGTCAGGCTTTGAGGAGAGGCTCCCTTTGAATCAGACAGAAGTGAGTAAGGACTTTCCAGGTGTTGCCATTACTTTCACTGAGAGTTCAGTTGTGACACTTGGAAGCCTGAAAGGGAAGCCACCCCAGCAATGATGACCTTGGGGAGGAAGCATCACATTTAAATGATAAAGCCTCAGGGAAGCTGAATGTTCCCCTGCACAGCCTGCGGGCACTCACCTTGCAAGCAGTCTTCAGTTTCCTGTTGGCCCAAGGTTGCCATGTTCAACAAATGAAAATTATTTGTTGGGTATCTGAAATTCAAATTGATCTGCCATCCCTCTGGCCACACCCCAGTATGTGTCCTGGCTGCGAGTTTGCTTTGTGTCACTGGTGCTTTGAGCTGTAGGTCCTTACTCCCAGGTCTGGGAGAGCTTTGCACACCTTTGGAAGAGGTGGGAACTCGGTGGGGAAGGCATGGGGCTGGGCCCTTGTCCCGGTGGACAGGGCCGGGTCTCGTGCCTGGCCAGGCAAAACAGACTCTGGCAAGTTACTGACAAACAAATCACAGATGCGATGCCACTCGTGGTGCTGCCTGGCAGAGGTCTAACCTGGGGGCCCAGCTAGTCGACATAATCCTTGAAACTGCCATTTCATGCTTTTTTACTTCCTTGAAATGAAAACGGTGAAAACACCAAGTAACGAGCATTTGCTTAGGGCACTATGGCTTACTTGTTTAATTTAATTAGCAGTCCTACCTAGTGGGGCATTCCCCACATCCCCTGCCCTGGGCATCTCGTTTAACTTTTACCCCAAGGTGTCATTGTGCCCATTATATAGACAAAGAGTCCAAGGCCCTGAGGATTAAAGAAAAGGTTGGGGCAAGTCTTTTAGTTGTGAGTTAAGGTGCTGAGAATGCCCCACCCTACCTCCCTAATATTTTATTTAATGAAATCAAGTGACAGTGAACTCTAAAACATGCCTGAAGGGGGAAAGAATTCTAGAAGTGGAAGGAAAGGGCAGTTCCACTTACTTTGTCTCCATATTCAGTGTTCACGTTCCTCTCCCACCCCTCCCTGCGTCTCTGTAGCATCTGATGCCTGGCACAGAGTCTCGGTGCATGTTTACTGAACACGGGGAGGGGTGAGGGAGTCAGGGCCCCTGGCCTCTTCCTTACCTTTACTCGCACCCGGCCCCGCCCCACACTCCTTCTCCAGCACAGCCTGCGGACCCTGTGCCGCAGCTCCAGCCCCAGCCCCTCAGTACCCTCCCCCCAACTCCGCAAGGAGGGTTTCCCCAATGCACAAGAAGCATTCCCACACTTAAGGCTGTAAGTATTCGTTCAAACTTCATTCTTCTCTTCGTCCCTTTCCCTCTTGTGGTCTCACTAGATACAGAAATTCTCCTCATCCTCAGCCCTGATTCAAGTCCTGCCTTTTCCACAAAGCCCCTTCATGCACCTCAGCACAGTAGGGCCCTCCATGCTGACCTCCAAGCACTTAGTGTATGTCACCCCTTTAGTACTTAGGTTGGTAGCTCATGTTGGAGCAGGAAGTTCTCTTTGGTAAAAAGATTCAGTTCAAACCCCCCATGTTATGAATGAGGACCCTAAGGCACAAGGAAGTTGTGAGGTCTGCCCAAGGTCACACTGCTATTTAAAATGTTTGTTCGTTGCCTCCGCACTACCATTCTGAAACTCCAGCCCATCCCATCAAGCTGCCATCTTGTATTTACCTGCTGTGTGCCTGTGTGTGCACTTTTTCTGTATGGAAACTCAGGAACCACCCTGAAAAGGGAACTCAGATCTCCCAAATGGGCAATGGAGAGGGTCACAGTGAGTGGGGTGCCTGGTCGTCCTACCTGTGACCCTTGTTTCCAAGGACCATCTTATTCTCAGACAGTTCTTACCCATTACCATCACCCCCACCTGGCAGTTCTCAGGAGTTCCACTCCCATTTCAAACCTGAGTCCAAGCTGGATACAGGATGTGTGAGGGGCGGGACAAACGTAGAGAGTTACATGCAGACAGCATACTCTGCTTAACAAGAGAAGGCTTTTCCATCTTTGCTGGCAGTTGGGCCTGTGCTGTAGGTCTCCCTCCCTCCCTTCTCCATGAAGTGAGGATGGCTGTGAACCCTCTGTTATCTGGGAGCACCCTCCGAACGTCCGACTCCACGCCCAAAAGAACACCCCAAGTTGCAGGAATTTCTGTTCCTGGTGGTCAAAGGCTTATCTTCCAGATTCTCTTTCTGGTTTGAGGAGCCTCTTTCATAGTTGCATTCTTTAGGGACTCCCCCTCCCTAACTAGTCAACAGGGTTCTTTATCCCAAACCTCAACAGGATGAACCAACCTATCAGATGCCTTTATGGCATCTCCCTAAGGTATTCATTCTCTGAGACATGTGCCCTCCCTTTCCTATGCCTTCCTGCCCAATTAGCATTTGGCACAGCGCTGGGCATTTAGCGCACACTTGGACCGAGTGGATTTGACACATCAGGTGTGCTTTAGGGAAGGAGCTTGGGGTGGGCGGAAAAGGTGGGTGTGGAAAGAGATAAAGGGTACCATCCCGTTAACCACCTTCCAGAGTACTAAAGAATGCCCACTCCACTATTGTCCCCCAGAGTGTATTCATTCACTCACTCACTCACTAACTCATCAACAAATACTTCTAGAGTTGCTGTTATTTGCCAGGCATTGTATTTGGTGCTGGGCATCAGCAATGAATAAAAATAGCCTCTGTGTCTGCCCTCCAGAGCTTTGATGGATGACCTGCCATGATCTCATTAGTAGCAGTAGGAGCACAGTTAATGAACTAGGGTTATGTGCTGAAACACCTCTGTCTGCTGGAGATGCCAGGAGTTCCTTTGGTTTTGTTGTGAAGTATGGATGTGAAGTTGGGTTTTGCCCTGAGAAGCCCACCAAGAGTACCAGTATGAGGCAAGAAAATCACAGGCGGTTGTGTGATGTATGCACTTTTCCTTTACCCAAGACCATTAAAGGTCAGTTTATTAGAGCCTAATGAAACAATTAGGTATGTATGGGGTAACTGCGTTGCTTCTTCTACAATAAACTCGGCAATTTTTGATGACGGCGAACTTGTTCTGGTGCTCTAAGATGAAAAGGGTACATAAGAATTAGGCTCAAAGGAATTTGATCTTGTTTTCCCCTTTTCTTTTTTATTTGGCTCATGAATTTCATTCCATACCAGTTTTTTTTTCCTGTGCACAGTAAAGTTTTAAAATAAACAGCAGCAACTCTGTTTACCTAGTTTAACTAACATGGAAACACATAATCCTCTTAGTTTTCTTGACTTTTGCAAACAGGGATTTGTTGGGATAAAATCTTTAAGTCTTCCAGTCACATGGACTAGATATTCATTTATGACCCCTAGTACAACCTGTTAGAAAAGCAAAGTAATGAATTAACAATGTTCCTCACAGTTATTTTCTCTCCCTTATTTCTTAGCCACCATTTGTGCACCTTAAGTGGTGAATGCACAGTTAATTCACCCCTGTAAGTAGAGAGCAGTCAGTGCATTTTAGCTAGCATTCCGTTCAGCTTTCTGACCTTTCCATTCTGAGCTGTGAAAGCAAACAGACAACAGCCATTATCTGCAGCTGTGCTGTCCAATACAGTAGCCACTAGCTACTGTGGCTTCTGAAATGTAGCTAGTGTGACTGAGCTGAATTTTTTTTTCTTTTATTGATTCTAGAGAGAGGGGAAGGGAGGGAGAAAGAGAGAGAAACATCGATATGAGAGAAACATCGATGGCTGAATCTTGCACATGTCCCGACCAGGAACCAAACCTGCAACCCAGGCATGTGCCCTGACCAGGAATCAAACCTGCGACCTTTTGGTTTGCAGGACGACACCCATCCAACAGTGCCACACTGGCCAGGGCAGAGCTGAATTTTTTATTCTAATTAATTTAAATTTAAAAACTGAGGCCGTGTAAAGTATTTTTTGTTGCTGTTGTTGTTAAATACAACTTTATTGGGAGGTTCGTAAGTGTGTTTGGAGTAACTTGGATGTGTGAATTTATACTTTTCAACTGGAACTTTTATATAATGCATATTATTTTTTAAAATTATTTATTCTATTAACAGTTGTCCCAATGTTACAGATTATTTCTTATGAAAATTTAGTATCCAAACTGGGATGTGCTATAAGCATAAAATACACACCAAATTTTGAAGACCTGGTTTAAAAAAATGAATGTGAAATATCTCACTTAGTAATTCATGTTTTAAAATATTGATTACATTTTGAAGTGATAATGTTTTGGATCTGTTGTGGTTTAAAGAACATATATTAAAATTAATGTCACCTGAGTTTTAAAAAATTTTATTTATTTTTATTTTTATAGAGAGAGAAAGGGAAGGAGAGAGGGAGAGAAACATCAGTGTGTGGTTGCCTCTCACATGCCCCCTACTGGGGACCTGGCCCACAGCCCGGGCATGTGCCCTGACTGGGAATCGAACCAGCAAGCCTTTGGTTTGCAGGCCCGTGCTCAATTCCCTGAACTACACCAGCCAGGGCCTGATATTTTTTTGTGTGTACCTTTAAAATGTGGCCACCATAAAATTTAAAGTCACGTGAGAAGTGTTTCTCACGGTATCAACACAGAACAGCTCTGGCCTGTTGGATTGGAGGAAAAAGTCCCATGCCGTGGTCCACAGCGTTCTCACCTGTTTACCTTGTGAGAACATCGTAATGAGCTCAGTTAAAAACGGGAACAATAAATTCCATGTCTTAGCAAATCATAAAACATATTTAATAATTTTTTAAGCTTGTCAAATCCAGGTGGTCTTGGGTACTTTCTGATTGGAAAGCTGCACCATATATTTAATTTTACTTACCATGGAAGAAACCTCGTAATCTAAACTTAGAAATTTTAAACAACTCAACTGGTTAAGAGACCTGTTCAACGGCTCTCTTAACCAGTTGAGTTGTTTGAAATTTCTAGTCTGAGTATGGTTAAATGAATGTAATCATAGTCCCAGTGTAAAACATTGAAATAATATTTTATGCTATGAACACCATAGTACTTGTAGTTGAAAGCTCAGGTTTTAGAGTCAGGCAGACCTGGGCTTGAATTCTAGATCTGCCACTTTCTAGTTGTTGACCTTGGACTAGTATTTTCAACATGCTAAGCCTTGGTTTCTTAATCCATAAAGTAGGACAATAATAGTCCCTACATAATAGCACTGTTTTGAGGATTAAAAGTTATAACCTATGTACAGTACCTGGAGTATGAGATACACTCAACTATTGATAACTTTTGTTTATTAGAAAGTTATTGTTATTATTATTGGCCTTATAAAGTATCCAGCATTGTCCTCAGGGACCCTGCCTGCCATATTGCTGTTGTATCTGGAAGGCTCTGTCAGAGCTGCCATTCACTTACAAGTTGTTAAAATTATTTAGGGTTAAAGTTATTTGCCCTCCTTGACCTTGTTTTGTTTTCCCTCTGTCCTTTCTTATTCTTGGTCTCGTTCTGCAATTGCTCTTTGATCCTGAAGTTTCTCTTCTCTTCATCTTTTCTATAGTAGGCACATTCCATATCTCTATTAAAGTTTTATTTATAAGCACGAATTGAGCACTTACTATGTGCCAGACTCTGATAGGCGCTAGGAGTACAAAGATGAGTAACAAAGCTCCTGCCTTCAGGTGCTTACTACTAGCCCCAGGAGACCATCTATAAATAAGGACAATAAATGTCACTGGTGCCCCGATAGGAGTTGGAAGAGTCCAGTGTGGGCAGGGCCAGTGGATTCTACCAGGGTGGTGATTAGGAAAGACTTCTTAGAGGAAGTGACAGTTGAATGGTTTTGATAAATGAGCAGGAATTGAGAATAGTGTATAAGGTTGGAGGAGTAACAGACAGAGGGCCCAGTACGGACACAAGAAACCTCCTGAAGCCAGAATAGTGTGTTGGGGCAATGCCAGTAATTTGTAAGGAATAGTTGGGTCAGAGTACAGGAAGACGGAGTTGGGACAGGACACCTGACCACAGGGGGAACCGATCCCAGAGGACTTGGTGTGCTTTGCTCACTTGTTGGTGGTTAGTGACACAATCAGATCCCAGTCATGCACAGGCCACTTTGACAGCAAGTACTAGAGTTGGGGTGGAACCCTGAGAGGAAGCTGTTGGGAGAGTCTGAGTGAAAACCCTGAACTAGATGCTGACTGCAGCCATACAGGACAAAGATTCAAGATAACTGTGCGTGGGGACGGATGCCAGCCAGACCACCATGGTGATGTTTCACATTATGTGCACATAGCAAATACTTACGTTGTGCATCTTAGACCGATGCGGTGTCCAATCCGGTGAACTGGAGGTGCGGCGAGGAGAGCGGTCCAGCAGGCAGTTGGTCCGCCAGCTGGAGTTCAGGAGAGAGAGCTGGGCCCCGAGCTCTGCAACTGTTGTAGCTGCTGCTGCTTCGTGTTTTCCCTCCTGTAGGACCTGCCTCTCACACCACCACCGACCCTCTCCACCCACCCACACCCCTGAATGCCCTCAGGGTTATCTTTGAAACCACGTTCTGTGGTGGGTTGTTCAGCTCTCTTCTAAGTGGGAATAATTTCATCTCACTGCCTCTGCCCCTTCTCCTCATCTCACAGATTGTACCAACCAGGGAGGAGTCTTTTCCCAAGACCCTAAACAAACCATCTCTGTGTGATGCTCTTAATTCTTCATCTTCCTAAGTGTCCCCCTGCCAAGCCTAACACTCTCCAGTGGCATCTCCTAGTATTTAGAATAAGACCCAAACTCCTGACCTTGGCTTCTTAGGCCCTTTGCCACTGGGGCCCTGGCCTGGCCACCCCCACAACTCGGCTGTTTCTCCTCTGCCTCTGTCACCAGATTCCAGCTACAGACCGCTGTTCCTGGAATTGGAAACGGAACGTACAAACCAACTTGCTCCTGCTGCAGGGCGTTTGTGTCGGGCACTTGCCTTGTGTGTGCCCAGGCTGTTCTTCCCTCCGATCCCCGCTAGGCCTCCTCCGTGTCTCGTTCAGTTCTCAGTATAAACATCCGAGGGATCTCACTGATCCCCGGCGGGCTCCATCCCCTTGCCCTGCTCATCTGCCTCACAGCACTTAACGCTGTCTGAAATGATCCTGGTTGTTACCTTCTGTACGGTCCGTCTCTCCCCTTTGGTGGGGAGGCCTTGGCTGCCACCTGTCTCTAGCACCTAGCCCCCGACACATAGCAGACACTCATTAGCTATTTGTTTAAGAGCTTGAAATCTTGGCAAAATATCCCTTAAGTCAAGGTGTTCTTCTTCCCATTCACTTCAGCTAAGTTGTGTTGAAACAAATGCTGGTTTCTGGAGCGACTGTGTCTTTCGTGGGAGGAAGGGGAGGCAGCTCTATCAGTCGGATTCCCAATAGGAAACAGATGTACACTCAACAGGATAATTGAGGGGAGATTATTAAAGGGATTATCAAGGTTTAGGGAAACCAAGAAGGGATTGTGAAGTACTGGCAGAAGCCCAGAGAAAATAGTTACATGGAGGAGGCCTTGGCAGGAGCCTGTGGGGAAGGGCCTCGGCCAGCGTGCTGTCACCCGGAAGTCAGGGAGCCCAGGGGACAAATGCCTGACCTTCTCTGCTCCCAGCCTCTCCTCTTCTGCCTGTGCCCCCATGGGCTTGAGTCAGTGGGGTGCCAGAGAGCAAGGGAGACCAGGGCACGTGGATCGCCCCCAGCGGTGAGAAAGGGCGCAGCGCACAGGGAGAGAAAGTCATATAATGTGTCCATGCCAACTGTTTTGTTCCTTAACCAAACACTATTGCTTTCTATTGTTATTGTGTGTGCTTATATGTGAGGGAAAGGTATTTGAGACCAGGGAACATCTTTACAACTCCTTTTAAGGCCCCAGAATGATGTGATAGGGGATTACTCCTCCGTATGTATGAATTTTGAGCCTAATTGAATATGTGGAAACTTCTGAGATGAGTATGTTCTGAAACCAGAATATTGTGAGTACCATATTTTCAGACTGTAAGACACACACACCCCCAGATTTGGGAGGAAAATGGGGGTGCGTCTTATAGGCTGAATGTAGCTTTACATTTATATTGGTGAAATATTATGTTATTTATGTTATTAAATATTTTACCACATTTTTTGCTTCAAAGATTTTTTTCCTATTTTCTTCCTCTAAAACCTAGGTGTGTCTTATGGTCCAAAAAATACGGTAAATCCAAGGAATGACAAGCCACAATTTAATCCTCCATTGTAGCTTATCCATAGTACCACAATGCCTGATATATAAGAATGATGTATGGTCATTTTTGTGTGTTGGTTTGCTTGTTCTAGCGCATCAGATATAGCCACAACCATAAAACTCTATTTGCTTCCCAGGTCAGACAGATTTCTCTATAGGGCAGTGGATGATGGATGAGTCTTTGGGGCACTTTCTCTGTCTCTGCTCACTCCGAGGCTGATAAAATTCCTAAAGGGTTAGTGATTCAGCATTGTCCTGTCAAGTAATATATTTCAGGAGCAAAAAAAAGGAGTGATTTAACTTAATGTTAGAAGGCAAGGCTGAGTTCTAACAATCTAGTTTTTACTGTTTGTTGAGAGCTCATGATGTAGACCATGAGTTCCAAAATGTCACAAAAAAATAATAGCTGCCTCGTTTAAGCTTCTACTGTATACCAGGCATTGGACTCTATCGGACATGAAGCCCAGAATTCTCGTACGGTTGGCAGTAGCACAGTTTTACATCTGAGATAGACTTAAGTCATCATCAGGAAAGGCAGATTCAGGATTCAAACTTGGCATCTCCCTGAAGCCAAGGACCGGGTTCTGGCTGCATGCATACGGGCCCTCAGACCAGGACCGCTGGAATCCTCTTCTGAAACCTGCAGTGGGGTAAAGGCGGGACTGTGGAGCTGCTCAACTAGGAGGGCAGGACTGAGGGGGCACACGACTCGCTCTCTTGCTTCGCTCTGCCATGGGAAGTAAACCTCCACGGAGAAGGATGAGAGACGTGGGGAGGGCCGAGAGGCGGGCCGCCGGCTTGTTGGGGGCACTGGCGGCCGCGTTTCAAGCCCCTCATCCTTCTGACTTGTGAATCAGCTGTCACTGTGCTTATGGTCATAAGGCCTCTGCTGTGTGTCTGAGGTTTCTCATTTGGTACCCAAAGGTTGTCCTGGAGTGCTCTGAAGGTTAACTCTGGGAGCCCTGAAACTAGAAGGAGGATTTAGGTTCCAAATGAGGAACGTAAACTCATTTGTTGTGCAGTCGGATTGTCTTTCACAACTGAGAGAGAAGGTATTAGAAAGTGGAAGGAGGAAGATGAAAAAGAGAAAAGGGTTCAGACGTACAGAGAAGTCACTTGGGTTCTAAGGTTGTCTTTTTAAAAGGGAAAGTAAACAAATTTAGAAATGAGGTGGAATCGTTTGACTTTGCCAGTAACTGAACAAAGTTTAGTTAGAGAAAGGTTTCCTGGCCCTTGAGACCCAGCATGTTGGCATTTAAACAGAATTAGAATTTGAGAGTACTCTAAAAACATTTCTGGGCTTAAAAAATAATTACTAGATTTTGCGTAAGATTTCTGTACAGTAACAGGCAGGGTGGGAGAAAATGCTTTGTATTCCTGCTGGTCAATAATTACCCTGAAGTTCACTTTCCCGGCACAGTAACCCCAAGGTCATTGGAAAAAAATGGCAGCAAAGAGAGACCCGCAGGGAGAAACGCTCTGTTGGTTCTCCGCAGAGCTGGTTGTGGACGTGGATCTGCCCACGCGTGCGACGCAGTGCCCAGACTTGAACGGCCTCCGCAAAAAGCGCCCGGGAATTAGCCAGCTCTCCTGCAGTCAGCTTTTATTTTTCATCGTTACTTTTAAAAGTTACACAATTTTGCCTACATGCACAGTCTGAACTAGTAATTCCGCTTAATTGAGGGTTTTGTTCACTGATTGTAGCCGTTACGGTTTGAGCTGTGCACTGTGCAGCAGGCCTTCGCCAGGTGTTTCGGGGGCATTACCTGTGTCAGTCTCACAGCGGGGCCCCTGCCAGCTCCACTGGCCGACGGAGGAGCTGAAGAACAGAGGAAGCGAGGCTCTCGTCCTCTTCATTCCCTAAGTAGCATGGTGACTCTGGAAGCTAAGCTGAAAGAGAAAATGATAGAAAAAGCCCCCAAATATAAGCTTTTAGATGTAAGACAGCGACATTTAAGTAGGCTATGACAGTAGGTAAGGATATAGAGAGAAAAGGGTAAGAAAATGGAAAATGAGTGAAAGTAGAAAATGGAGTCAGAGGGAGACGATTTATTCCACAAATATCTGTTAAATGTTGGGAGGGGTGGCGGGGAATCCTAAACGTGTGTGTGTTGGTTTCTTCACCAGGGAAAAGCACAGCGGTACTAACATCTAGCTAATCGTAAGATTTGTGCTGAAGTAGGAGAAAACCCCAGAGTTTGAAAGTGTCTGTGATATGGCTGAGACTGGGGCTTTTGTTTGGCTGCCTTCCTGTCTCTTTGTAACTATAAGGTTATTCCTGACCTTTTTTAAAAAAAGCATGAAACACCGTGAGAGGATTTTTTAACAAATTGGGACACAGGAGGAGAGAATAAATGGTAGAGAGGGACATCTTTATTTTTTAATGGCATCTGACCAGGTGCCTGTTATACTATCTGCATCTGTTTGGACTCTCGCATGAGCTGTTTCTAGAACCGTCTTCATGAAGCTATTAGCTCCTGCATCTTTCTGAGGCTGCTTACAAGGTGTTTGTTCAGTCTGCAAACAGGCTGTTGATCAAGGACCCTCGTTTGTGAGCAGGCATTTCTCTGTTTGAGGAAGTCCCTGTGACTGGCCGTGTTGGACCGGGGTCACTGGCAGGCAGAGAGCTTGGAGTGTGGGCGCAGTGATTGGAGTTGAGCCTCTTTCCCAGAACTGAAACTCGGCCCGTTCGTTGGCTCAGCACTCGAGGAAGGCTGTCTCAGGAAACAAACCCAGAAGGAACTAAGAGCGGTCATGTGTTCACAAGTGACTCACTCAGGGTTTCTACGGCAGCACATGACCCTCAGGCCACAAAGGGGGCGGGCTGAGAGTTAGCGGAACATCCCAGGGGCACCTTATCTCAGCAACTCCCTTTCTCCTGTAATGGCTTGAGTGACAGGTAACATCCAAAGGGAACTTGGGGGCCAGTCTGCCCGAATCTGAAGGTTCTTTAATATCATGCTGCCTCAGTTTCTTCTTCTGTAAAATGGACAATAGAATAATAATACTTCATAAGATTTTTGTGGATATTATATGAGCTAACACATACACAGTGCTTATAACAGTGTCTGCCATGTGGTAATTATAAATGTTTCTCAAAATGCAGACAACTGTAATTGAACAATAAAATAATTTTAAAAAAAGGAAACAGCTGTCATGCTAATCTTAAACACAAGTGGTTTCTCATTGTGATGTTAATCCATTACATTTAATTTATATTTTACAGTTTGTGAAATGCTCTCATATATGTTATACCCAATGATCAGAGGATAGGTAGTTGATAGAGCATGTTTCTCCTTTATAAGGAACAGGTTGATGAGCGAGTATAATCTAGGAAAGATAAGGGGAAAGGCCTCCCTTCCTGAGGAATGCATTTCATTGCCTGGGGTGCCGCCCCAGGAGGAGTTTAGGAAAGGTGGTCCCGCCAGTGCTCGGCACACCCTGTCTCTTAGTAAGCCTCGTGGACCTCCAGGGCAGGGGTGTTCCCCCGGAGTTCCTAACCAAAGGAGAACCTGGACCAGGGAACCGGGTGGGCGCAGAACAAGATGCCAAGAGGCTCTACTCTGCCCACTGGGGCTGCTTGCCAAGAGGCAGCCACTTGGCGCAGAGAGCATCTGAGAGATCAACCCCCTTTTTTCCCTCCTGGAGCCTGCCCTTTAGGAGCTTCTTATGTGTGAGACGAGGCCCCGAGCAAACCACGAAGAAAACCAGATTTTTTTGCTTCAAAAGAGAAAAATTCCAGATGACCAAATGACACTGTGCTCTTGGCCAACAGAGTGGCTTCACTTGTCCTCTCAGTGCCCGAACCTGGACAGTTCCAGGAAAACCCACAGGGGTCGGTCACCCTGGCGGGCGTACCCTGATCAGGTGGCCCGAGGCAGATGGAGGACAAAGCCATTGCTCAGATTCCAAGGCCAGGTAACTCGGTGAGACTCCTTATAGGTAGCCGTGGCCATAATGTTCCCTTTGTGAGTTACCAGGTTTCTGTGGGGCCAACAGCCTGCCCGCCTGCACCTCCCACCGACCCCAGATCAGGGTCTTTCTGCCCTGGCACAGTTAATGTTTGGATTGTCATGGGATGTTGTCCCGTGCATTACAGGATGTTTAGTAGTATCCCTGGCCCTCTACCCAAAAAATATCTGTAGGCGTTGCCAAATAACTTCTGGGGTGGGGAAGAAAAATGACCCCTGTTGAGAACCATAATAGCTCCCACATTTTAGGAAAATGACAATGGATTATCTTTGTCACCCATCTGACTTAGTCTTAATTTTGTGTTTTTTTCTCCAGTTATACTTCTTCCATTTTTTGATAGCTATCTTGCTTTTTGCCCCCCTCCTATCATATATGATCTTGTGATTACTTATGAAATTTTCAAACATACCTACAGAATCTAAGTTTGTCTAACAGTCTGGAGGAAGTCATTTCTTTGAATTTTTTAGAATCTGGAAATTCTTTCTTGCCTTAATTTTATTGTCTGAATAGGGTAGGTCCCCTGAGGTTCACTGGAATTAAGCAGATACAAGTCTTCAAGGTTTCTTAGAAAAACTATAATTAAAATGGAATTTGTTTTTCCTAGAAAGCTTGGTTCTCTCATGGTATGAGCTTACTAGCTTTGCCCAGGCTATTTCTGAAATAATGAAATTATGTTCTATGTAGACATTTTAAGAAGAGCCTTTTACATTATCAGAGAAGCTTTTAAGTGTCAGAAGTCGAATAACCCACAACAGCCACAGACAGGCTACAGAACTGAAGACCATTTGTACAATCTAGGGTCTTCCATCTGTTCGGTCAGCACTATCTTTCTAAGTAAATATTCTAAATACTGCTCTTCAGGTGCTATGACAGCTTTGTGACAAAACATCTGGTCGACCTTTTAGCCTAATACTTTTCTAAAAAACTTATTTATTTTCAGAAAGAGGGGAAGTGAGAGAGAAGAAGAAGGAGAGAAACATCCATTGGCTGCCTCTTGCACACTGCCAACCAGGGATGTGGCCTGCAACCCAGGCTTGCGCCCTGACCGGGAATTGAACTGGCGATCCTTTGGTTCGCAGGCCAACACTCAGTCCACTGAGCCACACCAGCCAGGGCTAGCCTAATACTCTTTTTATAAAGTCTTGCAGAAATAGAAATTCCAATTATCTTTATTAGTAAACTGTTCTAGTTTGTAATTATCCTCAGAGTCAAAATTTCTTCCTTTTCTTAACCACTGTAGATAATTTCCTCTTTATAATGTTTACTTTATTAGAACAAATTTTAATCTAATTATAAAATGATGCAGGCCACTAAAGAAACAGAGAAGAACACAAAGGAGAAAATGAAAATAACATGTAACACCACAACTCAGAGATAATTGTGTTGGAATTATACGTCTTTTTAAAATGCGTATAATATGTGAGCATGCTTATCAGGTTAACTTTTCTCCTCTTCATTTCTTGGCAGGGATAGAAAACACTTTCTTAATTTTGTGGTGAATTTTAACGTATTATACTTTTAAATGAATAAATAAAAAGTTCCATAAGAGAATTAAATTAACAAAACGCATAATGATGAACACACAACTCTTTTTTTTAAGTTGTTTTGTTCAAGTAAACTGGGCTTGGGTACCAACTGTTCTCAGTTTCTTATCTGTCCTTTGGAGATTTCTTTATGTTGTGCATGCAGATATACTTATTATAGCTTCTACTCCTCTCTCCCCTTTTCCACAAAAGGGTAGAGTACTAGGTGAATAGTTTTGCAACTTGTTTTTCTTCACCTGGCAATACTTCTTTGGAGATCTCTCAATCTCAGTGCAGCAAGAGTTCCCAAATTGACTTGAAAAAATAATCCTGTAGGATTCTGTTGTATGCATTTACCATAATTTATTTAACTATTTACTGTTGATGAACATTTGGTTTGTTTCCAGTCTTTTGTTATTAAAGAAGTGCTAAAATAAATTCTCTTGGACACATGTCATTTTGCAAGTATTAAATACATCTATAGGATAAACTCCCCAAAGTAGAATTGCTAGGTTAAAGAGTATATGCAATAGTAATTCTAATGGACATAATGGATATATATTAGATGTGGTAATTTTAATAGATACATAATAAAATAGATAAGTGTCCTCTGTAGGGGTTATACCAATATACATGTGGTTCCATCGGAAATATATGAAAGTATCATATCTTTGCCAACATATTAACATGCTAATGTTACTTCCAACTTCCGGATTTTTGCCAGTGTGATAGATGAAAAATGATATTTCAGTTATTTTCAATTTGCATATTTTAATAAAGTTAAAAGTCATTTGTACTTTGTCAACTATCTGCTCATATTCTGTGCCCGTTTTTTCTATGGGCTCATTTATCATTTTCTCATTGAAATAATTCAATGATTTGAGCCCAGGTCTGTTTCCAGAGCTTGCACTTCTCACCAGGGCTGGTAGTTGTAAGCACGGGTACAGCCATGCTGGTTTTTAAAAGATTGGAATCTTTCTATACCTCTTGGTGGATAGATAGCTGCTGTCTCAAGCCTCCCATGTGTCCCGGTCAACACCAGCCTGGACTCCCTAACCCCTCCCCAGGAACCCCTGGACCTGCCCACAAGCCAGCAGGTAAAAGGTTAACATCCAGTCCAGCTGGGGCCCCGGCTGCAAGGCTGCGCGCAGATGTGTGTCAGTGCCCTTGAGGTCCTCCTGCTCTTATCCTCACTGCCATGTAGTATCAAGTGTCATGCTGAGCAGCGCTTGACATCACCGGGCAGCTCAGGGTGAATGAGAAAATAGCTTCACAGCTCATTAATGAAACTGCCATTTGGGATCAGATCAGACATACAGTGGAAGCCTAGCTGAATTCATTGCCTCCCTTGATAAAATATAGGATGAAGAACATTGCATCTGTGGACAAATGGATTTCGTGTTCTCACCGAGACTGAGGTTGCCGGAGGGAGTGTTTCCTCAGCCCCTGCCCAGTCCCCACTCCCACTACCTAACCTACCCAAGCCGCCCATGCCAGGCGCTCCTCCTTGGTGTTCAGGCCCTGGGGTCCTTGCTTAGAAGCTCCTCTGCCTCTCTCTATGCCCCCTCCACTCACCAGGGATCCTCAGACCTCAGAGGCTCACTAGCCTGGTGTTACTTGCGGAATCATTTCTGTTGCACTTGGGCAAGAGGATTTTTTGGTAGGGCTTGTGGTTGTGAACATCATTTCCAACACTCTTTCTTTGTAAAAGGCATCCTCTGTTTCCAAAAGCAATTTATAAATGAACTGTTCAGAAAGCAAGATAGGGATTTTTCTTATATTCTGGAAAGAATTTAGTTAGTCTATGTTTTACTCTTCCCCAGGAGTTGTTTTATGGTTGATGATAGACAGTAGACGTAACCTGTGCTCTTTATTTCTCGTAGCCATACTTTAAAGCCACACTTTACCTGATCTGCAGAGATTCCTTGTTTTCATTAGGATAGGCTAAGCAGCAGTATCATAGACCCCAGTATGTCAGTGGCTTACTCAATGGAAATACATTTCTTGTTGTTCCTGATGTGTGTGAAGGTTGGTTGGGGCACTCACCTCAGGAACTCATTTGGAGATCCAGACTGAGCAGCTTTGCTTTTTCCAGTCCACAGTGTCCAGAGTTGCCTAGGCATTGCTCTCCCAGCCAGCCGGAGGAGGAAAGAGCCAGAGGAGAGTGCTTGGGAGATTTTTAGAGCCAGGCCCACATTGCATCCTCATGACCCACATCATTTCCTCTCCATCCATTGGCTAGAGCTAAGTCAAATGGTCAAACCCAGCGGTAGTGTGGGGACTGTAGCTCCCTGCACTCCATGGAAGGGGGCGACCTGTACACCTCGTGGTTCTCACTTTGGGCAGGTACACTTATAAATGTGCCCATCTGAAGGCCGTGCTTAGGAGATGCACCTCAGCAGCTCTGTCGCACCTTTGTTTTCATTTCGGGAAGCAGCCTTGGTTACACAGCCACCCTGGAAAGAGTGTTTACGATCTGTCTGTACTAGGAAAACCCAGAGAGTAGGCCGGGGGGGAGGTTAGCGTGTGGGTGAGTCCACCAGGTTTTGCCTGCTGGATACATGCAGCGGGAAAGGCCTCACACACGACTGGGCCACACTGCCTGGCGGTATGACCTTGAGCAAGTCACCTGTCTGAATCTGTTTTCCTATCTGCATCTGCTGGTAGATATCTAAGATATTTCACTGTTTTGAGAATTTGGCCTCCGGTGAACCCGCAGGATAATTACCGCATAGCCACAAAGTTCAGAGATCATTTTATAGCTTTTACAGCCATTTAATTATTTTTTTTAAATGAAAAGAAAAGCACCACAGACCTTCAAAGTGTTCATTATTTAAATGCTATTTATGAAGCAAAAAGAATTCACTTGGCGCCAGCCTAGGCGAGTGAACAGTTCAGAGGTCAGTAACCACATGAAAATGTACTTCTGATGTAGCAAGGGGGAAAGAATGTCAATCTGTTGTAACACACGGATTCATTTGCTTCGGATAATTTCAAACTTTCTGCTTATGCTGCCTTGTGATTGAACTTACCCCTCTGTGGGACATGGCATTTGAAGTTTTCCCACCTACCAAATCCGACTCTCACCCCTGGAGTCAGCTCTGTATTGCTGTTGTCCTTTTTACGAATAATGTTGCTTCTGAGCAGTCCTATACCTTGGCCCAGTGCTACTCAGCATGAAAAAGCATATGATCAGTAAAGTGAGTTTTAGTTTCAAGGGATTAGTCATAAAGCCCTTTTGGGGGACAGTCGTGTGTGTGTGTGTGTGTGTGTGTGTGTGTGTGTGTGAGATTCACTGTAAGGAACAATGTTTTGTGCACCTAAAAACTTCTGTAGGCTTTGGCCTGGAAAGGGGCAGGCCAGGCTATTGAGAAAAGTATTGGGTGCTCATTTGCTAAAGCATTGGGCTGAGGGTTTTGTTTGCATTCAGACTGTTAACATTAGCTTGGCCTACCTGGCGTGAAGTCATCTTCTGAATATTATGTCATAGAGGATTTCGGTGGGACAGGATCTGAATTTCTGGGACTTCTCTAAGTAGGATTTCGGGCAGAGGAATGTGGAAAAGGGGCCTTGATTTGAAAATAAAAGCTGTTGTACAGTTCTCAAAACATTTTTTAAAAACTCCGAATTCCCCACTTTATCACAATGCACTGAATATTATTGCCTCTTACTGGGCCCACACCCACGCCAGGTCAAGTCAGTTGCCGGAGAACTGTGGTCAACGGACTTGTCTAATAAGTAGAATTACTGGGGCACTGTTTAAAATGGGAGAGTTCCAGACCCTTCCTTCCATGGTGTTGATGCGGAAGCTCCAAGGCAAGGCCCAGGAACCCAATTTTTAACGGGCTCTCCAGGTGATGGAGCGAGCTGGAGAAACACCGCTGCAGTGCAGGGGTGCTCTCCCAGCCAGGTTCAGACAAGGGGCTGTCTGCGGGGTGTAGTGGGGGCGCGTGCTCCTGCTGTATGTCCCGGAGGCAGGCGACCTGGGCGAGCATCTGGCACAACAATGGCTTGGAGCAGGCGCTCCCTCGATATTTGTAGACTGTTGAAAAATTTGGGAGATAAGCACAGTCTCTGTCCACCTTGGGTGGCCAGGGAGTGGCAAATCATACTCAGAAGACCACTGGGGTGAGCCTGGAATGAGAGCCAGGAAGGAGCGGGATCTGAAACTTCATAGCACCCACCTCCTCCGCCTGGTACAGGCCCGGTCCGTTTCACAGGAGGCGGATCTGGTCTTCCATCTGAAGTCCAGTGACTCCAAAAGTTCCTTCGCCCACCTGTCCTCCAGGGTGCGCTGCCAATTTACACCTCTCTAGCCTTTCCTAGGCTTCCAAAGGAGGGACGCCCCTCCTTCTGATAGTCACATTTTTTCTTCCATCACATTAACCTTGAAGCCTCAGCGCCAGGCAGACCAGGCGTTCTTTTTCTGTGGACTCTGCATATCTTTCGATCTAGTGGGTCTTGAAGATGACATCTCAAGGGGCTTCCCTGGTCTGTCACCTGATTACAGATTGTAAAATATGTGATCGATTTAATGATTTAGTGTTAGCCTTTAAAGTGAGTAACTATACACATTGGTTATTTGAGAAATGATAAAATATAAAATTTGGTGTATTAATGAGTGGAAGAAACAGGGTTTAAGTTATATATAAAAGAACGAACCATGTATTGTGGACCTCCAGTAAGTGTTACTGATTGGATGGATGAATGAATGAATGAATGAATGACAAGAGATTTCTGACCTCTAGAGGAAGGAGCTCTTATTTTAAGACAATGGAATAATGCCAGAAAAACCAAGGTTTCAGTCTCAGCCTACCTCATAGAAGTCTTTTTTTTTTTTTTAACACGAGTCTCCCCAAGCTTTGGTTTTCCTCACTGAAAGGGGGCTTCACAGTTCCCACCTAGTTTGGTTGTTGGTAGGATTAAAACCAGACACACGGTATGTTTTAATAGTGTCTGGCACATGGCAGGTAATGAAGGAAAAGGGAACAGCAGCAACCTGTGGTTTCTTACGGTGGTGCGCAAAGAGAACATGGATCAGTACACTGTAGAGACTGTTACACGCAAGATGCACGAGGCGATAGGGGTGGGTCAAGGAGCCGCTGGGACCACCACCTCCTGGCTGCTCAGTCTGGCAAGTGACAGAAGGGTGACACTAGGAGGAGTTGGGAGGGCCAGGGCATCTGTCATTCCTCCCAAGGAATCAGTTATATTTCGAGCTCCAATTAGGTGTTTAACAAAATTGATTTTCTCACTTGACACTATCCCGCACTTTGGGGCTTTAGTTTCCCCACCTGCAAAGAAGACCCTGAGCTCTCTCGGCCATCTGAGGGTGGGAGGGAGGTGCTGGGCCACACGACTCTCACTCCCCTGACACCCCTGGGCCTTGGGGAACATGCAGATGAGATGGATTGTAATATCCATGCCCCTGTATTTTAAAGGCTGACCTTCATGCGTGCTTAGAGCACGTGAGCGGGTTTCTGTACTTCTCATGCAGTGGATTCAGATTCTGTAGGTGATGTGGGTGAGCCCTCAAAACTGCCAGTGACCCTGGCCATGTTAGGAAATTCCTAACAATTGTGAAAATTCTGAGTGGTTTGGCTGTATGTTGACAACAGCATTTCAGCTGACGAGTCTGGTTTGTAACTGTTGTGCTTCCGAGAGGGTCGGGCAGAAAATGAGAGCAGGGCAATGCCTGAAATTGAGTGCGTGGCTGTGGGTGAGACCTGCTTGCTAATTCACTAACATCTATCATGAGTAATTTGACACACACACACACACACACAAAAGGAAAAAGTGAGCATAAAATACTGCTTGAAATATATAGATTTGAAATAACACAGTTATCTATTTCATCTGTGGTTTGTGGGGCTCGAGAGTCAGGGCTGGGCATATCTTGTGCTGCCAGCAGGAATGAGGAATTGAGAAATCAGGAACAAGTGTTCTCTTACCCTGTAATAAAGGGCCTGACTGGGCAGAGCACGGAAATCCTACTTTTGCACCACCAAGAGCCTTCCCGATTTGGGTGGGACCGAAGGATGGCGGGAGGGGGAGTTCATGAAGCTGAGAAAGGACTTTGCTGAATTAAGATTTTCTCTGCCCTGTGTTGGTCACTCACATGAGCAGAATCAGAAGCTGTGTTTTATATTTTACACTCAGTCTTTCCTCCTGGGAAGTCAACTCATTTTGAAAAAATTTTAGACAAAACCCCCAATGTGAGTGAGCTTCAGATGTCCTCATTGGACACTGCCCTGCACTTCGGGACTTCAGTTTCCCCACCTGCAATAATACCTGTTCTGAGCACTTAAAAAGCAACCAGAAGAGGATAGATGCCAAACACTGGTCAGGGAACTCTGAGGAATTCAAGACAGTCTGACTTATACTCAGTGTGCTCCTATTCTAGTTGGGAAGACAAGATCTAAACAGGTTCAAAGTTAAATACTAAGCATAGTAGAGTGAAGTAACCACCCAAAACTATAGAGATAACATGTCACTGGGCAGCATATGATGAATTACCAAATAGGATTGCCCAGGCAATGTGGCTTTCACAATCCAGAGTTGGGCGAAGGCCTCATGTGTACCTGCTGGTGAGGTGCTGCCCGTGCCTGGTTTTCTGTTGTGAAATTCAATCCTCCTTCCTTCCTTCATTCATTCCGCAGATATTTATGGAGCTCCTGGGATGTGTCAGGTGCTGGGGGTGAGCAAACAGACAAGGGCCCCGACGTCCTTGAGATCACAGTCTGGTGGGGACAGCCAGACAGTGAGCAAATGAACTCACAAGTGTTTAAGCACAGATCATGACGAGTGCTATGAAAGGAGGCTTACACCAGGCAGTGGGACAGAATGGAAAGGAAAGCAGTTTAATTCGGGGTGTTGGGAAGGCCGCCCTGTGGAAGCAGCATTTGAACCGAGATCCGAGAATGGAGTCCACCCCAGGTGCTTGGTGACGTAGGAACAGTGCTGGGCCAAATGAACTAGCATCTTTGATTTCCAGTTAATTAGTTTAGGCAATACAAATAAAGGCCAGAACACAGTTATCGTTGTTCTGCATTCTGGACATGAGGGGAGTCAGTTTGCAATGAACATGTGCTTCTGTGCATGCACAAAAACACCCCCCTTCTGCTTACACAGTCTCCTGCTCCCCCTGCAGCTCTCCCCTCCCACTGCATAGGGCATGTCAAAGAATGTGGGAAGATCATCCCAGATCCCCAACAGGTTTGCTTCCGAGTTTCCCAGAAGCTCCTGGAGGGGCGTTCAGGGAGGTGGATCTTTTCATCACTGAAAGCTTTGTATACCCTCTTTCCTGGATGGTGGCCCTTACCCCCTAGAAAGTCCACTGTGCTCGGGTTGCTGTCCCTGAGCCCTCATTGAGCTGGGGTCATCGCTAGTCCTAATCAGTCTTCATGGGTGACCACACGAGTCCGCCCCAGCCATTCACCTCGCTGAATCTTATTTCCTGGAGCCACATCAGAAAAATAATTGAGGCAGCCATTGTTTTTCAGGTCACCCTGACTTCATCCATTAGAGAGGCAGGCCACTGCGCCCTAAGCACACCTGCAGAATTACGCTGCCCGAATTGCAGTCCCAGCTTTGCCACTGCCTACGTGTGTGACTTTGGACAAGTTGCTTTTCTGAGTTCAGGTAAATCTGACACATCCTCGCCTGAAACCCATTGCGTTAGGTGTGCTTTGGAATCCAGAACATTTCAGATTTTAGAAAGATAGTATGTTACATGCACTCCATGTTGCTTAATTCCTCTAGCTATGCCTTGAACAATGTCCCCTATCCAAATACAGCACTCTTTCTTTATTAGAGCATATGGGTATGCAGACCTACTGGAGAAGAGGAAGTCTACAGAGAGTCGCATTGGAGACTGGAGTCTAGATTTGACTGCTCACTGATTTCCGAACGCAACTTGGTTTTTCAGAGTAGTAGTGTCTCTCTCACAGGTGAGGTGTTTGTCTTGGGAGGATTCCGTGAGGAGATGTATGTAAAGTGCTGAGAACGGAAGGCACCGTGCACGTGTAAGCTGTTACTGTAAAGTAAACGTACTGTGATTATTGAACCCCTGTCAGCCGAGTATAAACTGCATCTGCACTGTCACTTTCTTCTCTTCTTCCTCCCCAAATGGGCCCTGACTGTGTGCCAGGCACACTGCTAGGTGCCTCCAGAAGACAAATGTGAACCAGACAGGGCTCCTGCCTTGTCGTAGTGCAGTCACGGCACCCATGGTCGGGTACACTGCCAGCTCTTTGCCTCCCTCTTTCATTTTTATTAGTTTGCTTTGCATATTCCACTTTTTCCGTAATATTTCCAGGCCAGGCTATTGGAATTTTGTTAAAATCAAACCAACCCCCAGATATACTGTTTTGCCTTGTATGTTGTCAAATTGCACATTAAAAGGAGAGGGGACAGGAAACAATGACACGTGACACGAGTACCTGGAAGTGGCTCTTGGATAGGAAGTTATAGTTGAGACAGCAGTGAGAGGAAGTACAGTTCAGTTGAACGAGCACTCAGAGCAGGCTGGAGGGGAGTCGTCACTCCGCTGCACTTGTGCTGAGTTCATTCTTGGTGCCAGGTGCCGTGTGCGGTCCGGGATTACGAAGATAAACAAGGCAGGCACTGTATACCCTTCAAGTGGTCTGGTGTTTGCTGATGTTTGCTGTTTCTGTGTGTGCCTGGCGGTACTGGCCAACCTCTCTGAGCCTGTGTTCTTAATCTTCAAAACAGAAGGGCTGCAGTAGGTTTATAACTAAGGCCCCACTTTACCTTCCAGGTGTGTGGTTCTAAAAATTACTTAACAGAACACGTTGGTCAACCACTGTCTGTCACTGCAGGATTCAAGTAAAGACTATGGCCTTTTGTTGCAAGAGGGGAGACTGGAGGTGGATCTGAGGAAGGGCTTGTTGATAGCAATAGAGTGTTCAAACATATTTTATTAGGGTGTATTATCTCCCCAAGCGAGGTTATTTCATTTCTCAAATGATGAGTGTTGCCTAGTTTCAGGCTCCGTTTTAGGAGAAAAAAAGCCCCTTCTCTGATGGAGCTCACATTTCAGTGGAGCAAAGACATAATAAAAAGTGATAAAAATGAATACATAACAATTTCAGATACTAATAAACGCAAAGACGAAAATAAAGACAGGAAAGAGGAGAGAGAGTACAAAGTTAGTGATTGAAGGGTTGTTTTCAAAGAATGGTCAAGGAAGACTTCTTGGAGGTGATGTTAGAATAAAGAGCTAAATGGGGGGGTGGGGGGCGTGGAGAGCCCTGTGGCTGGGAAAGGAAATTCCAGGCGAGAACTGTGAGTGCTGAAGGTGGGGAGGCGAGGAACAGCCAGGATGCTGGTGGTGTGCCCAGGGGGAGTGTGGGGCTGGGAGGGAGGCGGGGCATGCGGTACAGAACCACGCAGGCTTCTGGAGGGAGTTTGGGGAAGGATTTTGGATTGTATTCCAAGTATGAGGGGAAGACATTGGAGAGTTGTGGGAAGGGAAGTGGCATGACTTGATTTAAAAAGAAAGGCTGCTCTGCCTGAATATGGATTCAGCTGTCATTTATCAGGAGTCAGTGTAGCCCTGGTGTAAGTTAACTTCAGTCCAGCCTCCTACTACTGATCTGGACTAGATGAATTTTTAACATCCCAGCTGTTGAAATACAGCGTGTTTTTATTTATATTCATGCCTTTTCTATATATATTTCTTTTACAAAAGGCTTTGTATGAAGATGGTTGTTTTCTAAAGAAAATGTTGCCATGTTTTGAGTCAATGCTTGTGCCATCTTTTGTCTTCCTTTTTAGTGCAAATTTTGAAAGATATGCTCTTTCAGTCTCCCTTCCATTCTTTCCTTGTCTACTTCCTTCTTCCCTCCCTCCGTCCTTCCTTTTTTCCTTTTATTAAACAAATGCTTAATGTTTGACAAGACACCTAGATTCTCCAAGTACCAGTGTCAATAAAACCCAGTGTTTTGGGTTGTATTTGCTTGGTTGTTGTTGTTTTCTTTCTTTGTTCAAAAAATATGTTGGGAATATTGAATTGTGTACACAGACGGTGGAATTGAAACTTTCAGTTGTTTTCTTTGCACTCACCCTGTTTGAGACATACGCTTACTTGTGATATGCAGACCCTGTGTTGCAAAAGTGAAAATGTGTACTCGAGTACATTAATATTACTAGCAATTTCCAGGCCTGTCCATGCTGTCGCAAAAGGTAAGATTTCCTTCTTTTTTACTGCTGTGTAGTATTCCATTGTGTGAATGTACCACAGCTTTTTACCCACTCATCTACTGATGGACCCTTGGGCCGTTCCCAGATCTTGGCTATTGTAAATAATGCTGCAATGAACATAGAGGTGCATATTTTCTTTTGAATTAGTGTATCGAGTTTCTTCAGATATATTCCCAGAAGTGGGATCACTGGATCAAAAGGTAGTTCCATTTTTAATTTTTTGAGGAAATTCCATACAGTTTTCCACAGTGGCTACCCCAACCTGCATTCCTACCAACAGTGTAGGAGGGTTCCCTTTTCTTCACATCCTCGAGAATACTTGCTTGTTGATTCATTGATGATGGCCATTCTGATGGGTGTGAGGTGATATCTCATTGTGATTTGAATTTTTAAATTCATTAAATATCAGAGGCGTCTCTGATATTTAATGACATTGAGCATCTTTCCGTCTGTTGGCGATCTGTATGTTCTCTTTGTAGAAGTGTCTGTTCAGATCCTTTGCCCATTTTTTAATTGCATTGTCTTCTTGGCATTGAGTTGTATAAGTTCTTTATATATTTTGGAAATTAATCCCTCATCAGATGTATCATTGGTGAATATGTTCTCCCAGGCCTTGGGTTGCCGTTTCATTTTGTTGATCGTTTCTTTTGCTGTGCAAAAGCTTTCAGTTCGTGCTAAGTGAAGTCAGTCAGGGAAAGGCAAATATCATATGATCTCACTTCTATGTGGAATCCAATCGGTAAAATAATTAACAGACAAAATAGAAACAGAAGCCTAGATACATAGAGCAGATTGACAGCTGTCAGAGGGTAGGAGCATTGGGGGGCTGGGTGAAAAAAGGTGAGGGGATTAAGCAAAAAATTTAGGTATATATGACATAGGACATGGGCAACAGCATGGTGATAGCCAGAGGGTAAAGAGGGTGGAGGGAGGTAGCAGTGGGTACAGGGGAAAAATAGGGATGGAAAGAGACTTGACTTTGGGTGGTGAGTGCATGATGCAGGGTACAGATGATGTTTCTTTGACTTGTACACTTGAAACCTATATGGTTTTATTAACCAATGTCACTCCAATAAATTCTATAAAAACAATGATTAATTAAATTAACCAACAATTTAAATTGAGATAAAATGTCTTTTGAATTCATCAACCTCAAGCCGTATGTATTTTGTGGGCTCCCTATTAGTTATTTAAAGCTCAGCTGTGACACAGCCCACAATGGCCCAGGTGGTCTCTTGTGTGGAAGTGGCCCCTTCTCAGTTACCTTGAGAAATATTTGTGGGCAGGCCGGGATTGCTACCCGATTAGCTAAATAACTGCCCGCTTTTGTGTTCAGGAAATATATATCAAAGCCACAAGAGGGCAGCTTGTCCAGTGAAACTTGGGGTAAAAAGTGCTGTTCTTTAGACAGAGGATAATGAGGGAGAATTTTCAAAGTGTTTCTTGTGGAAGAAAGCTCTTTCACATTCCTAACCAGCTTCGTCCTGTCAAAGAGATTTGGAAATTGGAAGTATGGAGGGAAATTCTTTCATGCAAATCTGTTTTTCCCTTCTTTGGAATACAAATATCCATTTTCCTGTGGATTCCCCTTCTTCCTATCCTTCGTCTCTTCAATCTTTGTTGAAGAGTAAATTACATATAATAAATTTCACACATTTCAAGTGATTTTTAAACACGTACAGCCTTGAAATCACTGCCCTCATCCAGACAGAAATGTCCATCTCTTTAGAAAGTTCCCTCGTGCCCCTTTTCAGTCAGCCTCCCCTTGCAGGCCCCGCAGCCCCATGACCTCTTCATCTATGAAAACATTTCACCTGAGACAAAGGATTTTATAAATTTACAATAAAGTCATGGTCATGTACAGATATTAGGGCCCCTTCTAAGAGGCTGTGGGAGAACTCTGGAAAGATCAAGGAAATAGAGTCTGTCTGTCCTTTCCAAGGTCATTACTGCAGATAAATTTTTACTCTGTGGTTGTGGGTGTTGGTTTAACCTAGCTCATATTCACTGAGAGGGAGGACTGTTAATTGCACAGTCATTAATTATGCATTTGTTCTTTAAAGTTTATTTCTGCTTTAATAATCCCTAACATTCATCACACTTAAGTACCATCTGTATTAATGAACTCAAGGAATCCCTTGAGGATAGTACCATTATTATCATACTCACAAATAAGGAAGCCAAGGTACAGTCACATATGGCTTTGACAGATAAAAAGAGTAAGTAGAGGGGTGGAAGGGGGTTAAATAGTAATGGAAAACAAAGTACAATAAAGATTAAATAAAAAAACACACACCCTTTTACATACATCATCTAGTTAAGTCACCTTAAAAAAATAAATAAAATAAAAGGGCTATTTGCCAGTAAAAAGAAAAGAAAAAAGAGCGAGTAGAGTTAGTTTCCTAAGATAAGATACATGAAATTAAAAGCTTCTTAAGAAATGCATGTTTTCATTGATCAAAGTACCCAGCTTAAAAAAACTAGTGCCTCTCTCTACGCACATAATGTCCTTGGGCAATGTGACCCAGGGCCATGACGATTCCAGTTCTGAATCCCTGACCTTGACCACCAAGCACCCCTCTATTTGTCTCCCAGGTTCCTGCCTTCGTCTTCTGCTGATGGGCTGCCCTCCTTTTAGCCCAGCCTTTTGGGTTGTGGTCGGAACGATCTTTCTAACATGAAATTTTGTCAATGTCGCCTTCCTGATTAAGATTCTCCAGTGGTTCGCTGTGCAGTACAGTGTGAGCTCTGGACCTTGCCTTGTTCAGCTGCGCGCTTTGCTGCTCTGCACTGCCCACCTTCAGTCTAGTTTTTTGCCATTGTCCAAAGATACCATGCCCTCTCATGTCTCTGTGCCCAGGGACTGGCTGTTCCTTCTGTCTAGAAAGTACCCTCTCCTTGTCCGTCATGCCTGTTCGCCAGGCAGACTGCACCTCAGCCTTCAGGAGTCGGCTGACATCTTCCTTGATCAACCTGGACAGGCTTGGAATCACCTTCTTCCCAATTTCCATGGCCTCTCGAGTATTAAGCTGGTGTCACATTGTTTTAGAATGTTCTCGTGGCGTCTCTGTGCCCTGCTAATCTGCACCCCTCCTAGAGGGCAGCAACTTTGTCTTTTCAACTTGGTATTTCTAGCCTAGCTCAATACCTGGGCTGCCTGTCAAGACCGTTACATACCACGACGGCAGAGAAGACACCTATTTTATTCAGCACCTGCTATTCCCAGTGTCTGGCAAAGGGCCTGGCCTATAGTAGCTGTTGAATTAAAATGTGTTAAAAGCATGAATTGTGGGTGTTTGTAAACATCAGTTGTTAAATATTGTATCACAGTGGTTTAGCCCAGGGATTGCAACTGAAGGGTCACCAGCATACTGATGGCACACATGTATTTTGTATGTCCTTACAGCGTTTTAAAGTTTTAAAAGTTGATGGCTGTAGGTAGAACATGTCCTCTCCTGTTTACCACTGTCTGCACCACTCCTGTTATCTTGCTGTTTGTATCACTCGTTTGTCGCCTGCCTGGTCCTGGGACATAAGGTTGAGGGGTGTAAGGAGTGGGACAGTGTACTAGCTTGTTATAAGATAATACCACAGATTGGGTGGCCTACACAAGATAGATTTGTTTTCTCACAGTTCTGGAATTCTGGATGCTGGAAGTCCAAGATCAAGGTGTCAGTGGGTTTATTTTCTCCTGCGGGGTCTCTCTTTGGCTTGCAGATGGTCACCTTCTCACCATGTCCTCGCATGATTGTCCCTTAGTCTGTATGCGAATGTGTCCTAATCTCCTCCTATAAAGACATCAGTCATGTTGGACTAGGGTCCACCTATATGACCTATGCCATTAATCAATTATCTCTTTGAAGGCCCTATTTTTAAACGCAGTCACATTCTGACATACTAGGGGATGGGGCTTCAGCATACGAATCTTGAGAGACACTATTAACCTCTTAACGGGCAGGGCTGTGAACTCCTCAAGTACTATGGCCCTGCCTTGTGTCTGAGGCATGTTTTACGTAGCACATTAATGAAGAGGAGTCAGGAACAGTCGGAGAGTGCAGTTTGCTCTCCAAGGCAGAATGCGGACCAGCGTACCGTGCACCTGCTCAAACACCTGATCTGCGCCCTGACCGCTCTGATCTTGGGGCCATATTCATTTTTGTTCAACAGCTGACATTTGGTTAAGGCGCCAGGTGGAAGTTAGGTACTTTTCAGTTTGGAAATACATCTTTTTTTCATTCTGTCCACTCTAAAAACCGACATGCGAGCTGCAAACCTTCCCTGTTCAGGGTTCAGCGCACAGCGGAGGTAAAAGCCGGATAATGACAGGGCACCGCCTCCGTTTGCTGTAAGCAAACAGCTAGGTCCTTTATTACCCTTGAAGCGCGTTTGTGACACAGGTTGGACTCCGGAGAAGCAAGTCGAATGCCAAGTCTCTGTGGGCCAAAGTTCCTTCAAGCACGGTATGTTAATCAAAAGCTCAACCTTAGTTAATTAGGCCATTGGGTTGGGAAGAACTTTGGAACAAATGATTACTGAGTTGGACCAAGGAGTTAGCAGAATTCGGTGTTTTATTTTCCAGAGGTAGGTTGTGGACTCATGGTCTTTCTTGGAGAGGGTGGGAGTGAGACTCTTATGGAGTTTCATTCATTCTTCACGGGGACGTACTATGAAAATAGTACTTCACGGGGAAGCCTAAGAAAATCTGTACAGAGCCTAGGTAATCAAGTGTATTTACTTAAAGATGAGCTGAATAGTTATGGAATATGAGTTACATATGAGCAGGAAAGCCGACTATAACAGGCTCCCCAAGGTAAAGGAACATTTAAAATATTAACAGCTCACAATGCTTTAAAAAATTTTGAGTGTTTGGTGATTTACCCTAAAATACCACAATTTAATGTGCCTTCTGCAGGAAGAAATTTAGAGGAATATAATCATCACTGTTGCCTTTCATGAGTGTTTTCTTTGGTAGGGAACCCTCAAGGGCTTCATGTCTGTCATTTTATTTATTGCCACAGTGTCCTTAACATGTGGGTTACCTTTAGGCCCATGTTAAATGAGTTAAAGGAGGCTCAGAGAGGTTGAGTAAAATGCCCAAGACCACCAGCTAGCAAGCAATCAAGCTGAGTTTTGAGCACCTGAGCAAATCTGTGATCTTCTCTTCCCTGTTAATACTGTCTCTTTACACATTTCCCTCTTCTCTCTTCATCAGAGTAAGATTTTCTTCCTTAAATGCCCTTTAGCTAATATGAACCTGTATAGCCTTGCAGAATTGACCTATTTTCTCCATGTATGTGGGCTAGTGGAAATTTTCCTACACTGTCTGGTTATATAGTTTTCCCTGGAATCCATGCACACACAGAGATGTGTGATGATAATAATAAAACACTATATTTCTTCCTACCCCCCTCCTCCATTACACTTAGTGGTCATTCATCACATATTCCTTATTAGAGGTCTCTGGCTCAGTGGCGTTATCTTTTCCACGTCACAGTTCGAGTAACAGAGACATTGGAAGGACAGACACCTTGTCTCAGGTTGCCCAGCAGAGATCAGCCATTCCTGAGCTCACCAAAGAGGTTTGGTAAATCATGCTGGCTACAACCTCACCACGGCTCAGATGAACATAACCAGGGGTGGTAAAAATTAGGTGAACATTACATAGTGACATTCAAATGCTAATCCCCTCTTTTTTTTCACACCAACACATAATTGTTCTGCTTCTGGGTGTTTGCTCAATTTACTAGACCACAGTGCTCTGTAAATTTGTAAGCATGAATGTCTCCAGAGGATTCCGCAGACACAGAGAGTGACAGAATCTGTACTTGAATGCCTTTGCTTAAACTCTTTTAATACCGAGTTTTTTCCTATAGAGTTTTGTGCATTTTGTCAATGCTAGAATGCACTCTGACCTGCCCCCAACAATTTAAAATGCCCGAAATTGGAATGCATCTTATGGAGACTTCGATTTGGTGATTCCTTTGATAATCTCCAAATGACCAGCGTTAAGGTGTTGTAGCTCCTATTTTTCACATAATACAAATGCTTTTTTCTATATTTTTAAGGTAGGGAATTAGTATTTTTCTGTTAAAGAATGAATCACTAAGAATTCTCTACTTACCAAAGAAAGAATTTAGGGTTCTAACACTGAGAGAAAAACTAATTTCTTCAGTGACTTCATATGGCGGTTCTGAGATTAGCAGCCCTGGGACCTCATAAGCAGTGGCGACGGCGCTCCGACCAGTGTGAGATCATGGGGTGGCCTCCTGGGCAGCAGATCCCAGAATCAGACACTGTTATCTGAAGCCGGTTCCCCTCCAGCAGTCAACACCATAGGACTTGCAACTAAAATACTGCACTGTGCCTTCCGAATGACTTCTCAGCATCCATTTATCTGTGAATGAGGTCCAGTCCACATTCATGTTACGTGCGTGGGAAACCAGCATCTTTACAGAGTGAATGCCACAGAATGGGCAGGAATCCCAAAGCCACAGGTTTTTAGCAGCTTGAAGATTTGCAGAATGTCCATTCTGTGGGACCCCATGGAGGATAGAATCCTAATCCTGAAATCAGTAGGGGTGCAGGTAAATTGGTTAACAGACTTTTTCTGAGCACCTGCTTTGTGCCAGGCTCTGTGCTAGGTACTGGGTAATTAAGGGAGAAAAACAGAAAGGATTAGATTTCTGCCCCTTGGAAGCTGGTCTAGTAGTCAAGGCAGACCCTAAATAATAAAGGAGTAATGAGTGAATTGAAGAATTATAAGGAGTTAGGGGAGCTTAAAATTGGAGCCTTAACCTAATCATTAGTGGGAGGGGCAGCCATCAGGGGAAGTTTTTTGGAATGGAAGTGGCATTTTAACTGTGACCAGAAGGAGAAGGGATGGTTTCCTAGGCAGAGGAAGGCTGGGGGCAGGCAGTAGTGTCAGTACCTACTGATTTTGTCCATCTCCATTTGTCCAAATGAGAAACAGCCTTTCCTGAGGGTCTCAACATGGGAGAGTGTCAGGTTCAAGGAGGAACGATGAGCCTCATGGGGGAAGGGGTAAAGGGACAGTGACTTCAGATAAACAGAACTGTGTTGTGAGGACTTGGTCAAATTTTTGGAGGAATCTTTAAAACCCCTTACAGACTGATTTCAAACTGATAGATTTTTATTTTTTTTTTTTTGGTTCTTGGTGGTTCAGACATAAATTCTTTCTTCTCTATCAACAGTAGTTCCCAGAGCTGGATCCCAAGTCCTGGTTTCCTGCCAGTCCTCTGAATTCCCTCCAGTTCTATGTTCTGAATTTCTCTCACCTACCTCCCACAGGGAGGTGATCGGCTTCTAGTGAGAGATTGTTCTCATCAACAAATGTGGTGTTTTCTTTTTCTCTACTTTCTTGATGGCATCAGGGAAGGGTGATCACTGGCATGATTCCCCCCACCCAAAGGCCAGATTTTAAAAAATAGGTGATTTATAGAGAACAGACAGAGGCCAGCTACTTGACCCTGCTTCTGCTTTTGGATCATTACGAGAGTGTCAGGTTTCAAATCTTCGTGCTCTCTGTTGACATTTTCTATCAAGAGCACTGCTGACCTGAGGCACTTAGACAGGTAACTAAACCAACAGATTCAGAAATGGGCACACGTACATGTGCGTGTACACACAGATACACACGGAACCTCAGCTTCCATGAATTGGCCATCTCAGGCTCGCTGGTTTCTTAATCGTGAGTAATTTGGTGTGTTCATTTTTTGAGTTGCCTTGAGTATAAGGGATGACCAGAGCTAGTTCTCAGTCTCTCTCTCTCTCATTCTCTTCAGAGAGGCCATTCAACAGGCCTTTTTAAAATTTTTATTTTGGCAGTGGTGAAGGGGAGATATTTACTGCAGTCTGAGATAAGACTGGTCCGTTTTCCTTGTACAGACGGGAAGAAAATCACTGGTCATAACTGATAGAAAGAAATCTGAACTTTTAGTATGAACTTCCGGTGACCTCTTTGACCAATCATCTTAAAACGTTTTGTCTAGATCATGGCCTGATTTTCCTCGAGCCGCAGAAAGTCCGTGTTCCTCCATCAGGGTGTAGGCATCAGAAGTCAGATGGTGGAGATTCTTAGGAAAGGCAAAGGGGGAAAAAAAAATCATGGAGTTCCTGATGGGAAACTTTAAATGAAATAGCAAAACACATTGAATGCTGACCCTTTCCTACTCATTGTAGCCTAGATTTCCATTCCAAGTAAGTCAGTAAATGAAGAACTGGATATTATTTAATCTACAAATTGAAAATGCAAGTTACTTTTGAAAAGGAGGAAAAGGTAGGCTACTTAAGACATTGTTTTCTATGGTGAATGGCTCTTCGTGCTTCTGAATTGTAGTTGGCGTTCAGTGGTCACATCTCTTAGAAACAAGTTTCCCCAAAATTTCTAAAATTTATGAGAAGGTATTTATTTTAGAAAATGACCTTCCTATCATTCTTTTTTACCCCAAGAAGGCAGACTGTAATTCAGATAAGATTTAAGGTAGGATTTGTACAGTTGCACTGCTATGTCCATGTGCAGAAAACTTACTGAAGATCCAGTGCACACAAAGGTTTTCTTTTGTTTAGTCAGCCGCCAACAGGGACCTCTCACGAGATGACACCAGGATGCTGAAGGCAATCCCCAAAAGCAGGTTTTAAATGTGATTTTTCTGCCTTTTCACCTGAAAATAGAAGAAATGTTTTTCCATCACATGTTACTTCTTACTGTTTACTTGCTCCACATGACTTAATTCTATGCCGAGGGGGAAACAAAGGCCTGTAACTTAATTTGAATAAACCTACAAAGGACCCCCATATGAAAGATGCCGAGGCAAGCGTATAAAGGATACACAGATGATTTGAACATGATCCTTGCCCCAGAAGAGTTTAAGAATGAAAGCTTAAGCATCTAGTTAAGAAATATTAACAATAAAACAGGAGTTAGAACCAGCCACATCACAACTCAGATACTTACTGGCCTGTTTAAAAATGCAGTAGAAATGAATGGACCTCTTCTCTCATCCGCATACAGATAGACCAGAGAGTAAACTCCTCACGTCTCACTGTTTTCTGGTCTTGGATCCAGTTCAACAAAAGTGCTAACTCAGATATGGGGCCAGGTGGCGTTGAGAGCTGACGTGAAGGTAACCTTGAAGTCTGTTGCAGTTTGTAATGATCCATGTGCAGTTAGCACAGTGATAGAAGCTGAAAACCTTTCCAAAATGCCGTGGCGTCAGAGTCAGTGGGCCCAGTGGACCCAGAGCCATTTGCGGATGCAGTCAACCAGTGACCTCACGAGAAGGCGTTTCTGTAACTGAGATGATCCCGAGGTCTGGTTTCCAGATCCCAATGAACAAAGGTTTGGAAAAACTGGTTTTCATCGGGAGTAAGTTTTTGAAGGGTGTTTGTGGTTAATCACGAACTGAATGATTTCCCTTCTTAAAATTATTTCACTCACATGGGCACAAGGTTCACAGAGCCAGTGGTTCTTTTGGCAGCGTGCTCCTTGATGATTTGCTATTTGCCCAACAAGCTTACCCGTTTTCAAAACTGAAAAGGGAGAGCGGTGGCTCTGGGCCGTGACTCAACCAACAGCATGGCCAACAAGCGGATGTTCGCCTACAAAAGGAGGCTTGTCTTCCTAAAAGAAAGAGGTTTGTCCCCACCCTGGACAAGGAAAAAGAAAGCTGTGGGCACTGACAAAAAGTGTCTTTTGGCAGGAGAACAGGTCGATGATGGCCCTGTGCTTTGTAGGAGGATATTTGGTGCTGTGGAAAACGAGAATACTCCAAGGTTATGAGGCTGATCTGCAGCTCAAGTCAGTGCCAAACCTGTAGGCAAATTTCATGGGCAACACAAATGTCAGCCTTGAAGTTTCCAAGAACAAGGTCTTCAAATCAGTCATTAGACATGCATCAAAGTTATGCTGGGTTGGGGCCTCATCCAAGGCTGTGCGTCGGTTCACGCAGGCTGCCCCCAGGTGTCAGCAGCTGCTCCAGCAAGGGCAGACGGAAATAGAATGTCTGACGTTACTTTGGCCATACTCACGGGTGTCTGTGTGGCCAGGAAATAACAGTAACAGAGCAACCACGTTGCTTTTGTCAAGAATAACAAAAAATTCTGTGTTCCTTTTGTGAGGTCCTTTTGAAACTAAGACCCAGGTCAGCAAAATATAAGGGACATCTTAAGGAAAGAATGAACTGGTTACTGAGGACTCAGGCTGGAGTGACAGGGGCCGAACACAAACCTTTAAATCTAGGCATGTCAGTCAGGCTTCAGCCAGGGTGGCCTCACTTGGTTGGGCATCTTTCCGCAAACCGAAAGGTCGCCGGTTTGATTCCTGGTGGAAGGAGCCTGGGGAGAGGGCTCGGTCCCTGGTCGGCCCATGCAGAAGGCAACTGGTCAATATTTCTCTCTCACATTGACGTTTTTCTCCCTCTCTCTTTCTTACTCCCTTCCCCTCTCTACAATCAAAAGTAAAAATAAAATTTTAAAAATATAAATAAATCTAGGCATGTCAGTACCTACTGATTTTGTCCATCTCCATGTGTCCAAATGATTCTTAGGATCATTAAATGTTGGAGTCAGAAGGAACCCTAGAGGCGATGATGAAAATACGTGATAAATAATGATAACATTTATTGAGTGCTTACTGTGTGCCAAGCACAAAAATAGTCTTTTACTTACATTATCTCTTTTACTTGTATGTCCTCACTTGATTTCTACAGCAACCCCATAAAGGAGATGTTAGTCAAATAAGGAAACTGAGGAATAATAGAATCTGTCAGTTGTACAATTAGTGCACGGTAAAGCTGGTACACACACCCAGGTCAGCCTGAGGCCAGAGTCTACACTTTTTTTTTTTAAGAAGAGAATTTTTAAAAACTTATTTTGACTTATTTATTTTTCCAGAGAGAGGGGCAGGGAGAAAGAAAGAGGGAGAGAAACACCTATTTTGACTGCCTTCTATACACCCGCCGACTGGGAACCGAGCCTGCAACCCAGGCATGAGTCCCAACCAGGGATTGAAGTGGTGACCTTTTGCCTTACGTGGCGAGGCCCAACCAACTGAGCCACGCTGGTTAGGGCCAGAATCTACACTTTTTAAACTACTAGCCCCTTAGCAGGCCAACTGATCATCAGGAAAAAGCATGTTCACTGACCCGCGTTCATTAGCTGGTGAGAGTCCCTGGGAGTTCTCTAATGCATGGTTCAGTGAAAACAACAAAGGGATGTGTTGGAAAGGACAGCTCCTACACTCTGAAGTAGAAACTGTGCGGTTTCACATTGGGTTCTGTGTCGGCCTCCAGTCCTCCCTCACCAAGGAACTGGCAGCACCTCTTACCCAGGGGCTGGCAGCGCACTTGGTCAGGTCTGGATCCCACACGGTTCCTCGGACTGTTCTTGCTCTGGGACATCTGCTTGTGTTTCAGGTTTCAGTCATTTAGAGAACTTTGAAAAAACACCAGTGCACACAGCCCACTCACTGAGACTCTGATTTAACTGTTCCAAGGAGGAGGAGCCCAGTCATCAGTATTTTTTGAAAACTCCCAAACTGAGCCTCATGTCCATCTCTTGGGGACAACCACTGGTTTATACTTTTATTCATTAACAGGTAACTGGCTGTGTACCGTTTTCTGCAGAGAGCATAATTTATATTCTGTAGCAGCTGTTTTTATTTTTGTTTTTCCTATGATCTGAGAAGATGGATTGGGCCTTAACAACTTTGCCGCCTTGGAAGACACTGTCCCTGCCTGACACAGTTCTGTCTGGGTGTGGGTTCCTTGTTTACACCACCCCATTACACGTCCTGGGGACTACACCTGCACGTCTCCCCGGCAGCACTGCTCAGAATAAACGGTTTAATTACTCTACACCTGAAATCCCGTAGATTGCAATGAGCTATATACTATTGGTGCAGCTTAAAGACCAAGGGAACGTTTTGTCTTATGACAGCCCCTGCTATCTAACGTGATGTTCACTTAAAATATACATAGACCTACACACATGTGCATTTTAGTTCCATTTTAGGTCTTGAGGGGAGGTCTCAAAAATCTCGTCTGACCCTTCATTAGACACCAGAGGTTGCTCTAGACCAGTACCTTGGTTCTGAAATGAAGAAACCCAGCCTGGGGTTGAGAGATAGGCACCCAGGGCCATATCCAGGTCTAGGACTCAGGTCCTTTGATGCTAATGGTCTTTTCTCTTTACCCTGCTGCCTTACTTAAAAAAATTATTGTAGCCTTTCTTCTTTATTCACACTACTTCCTTCTAGTCTTAGTCCTAACTTTATTCCTAAATTATTGTAATATTTATGGAAAGAGGAAAAAAGAAACAAACTTGGAAGAATCCACATCAAAATGCCAATAGTGGTGGAGTTTGAATGGTAAAGGTCTAGTTTTAATTTTATATTTGCTTTTCTGTGATTTATACGTATTTTTCAATAAACAAGTATTGCTTTCCTAAAGGAGAAACAAAAGCCACTAGTGGAATAGCCTCTTACTGGTCTCTGAACGTGTATGTCCGTTATGCAACCCATTCTGTGGCTTGCACTCGGATTTGCCCTCCTACAACCTGTCCTCCTCCAGTCCTTATCCTGCTTAAATGTTCAGGGGCTCCTATTGCTCTTCAGAAAAGTCCAAACTCTTGGAATCCAAAGGTCTCCTTAACCTAGCCCCGCCTTCTGCTTGTGGCCTTATCTCCACCACACCCAACACAATCCTCCTCCCTGCTTGCCTACGTGCAGCTCCCTTCAGAGAACCTGGAGAACTCTCTCCAGTTCCCTCGCTCCCGCTGTTTTCTACTTGGAGAGCCCCGCCCGCACTCTGTCCTTTCCTCTCATCCCTCCAAATGTTGTCTCTCCAGGTTCAGCTCAAGTACTTCCCCCTCCAGCTCACTTTTGTCACCTTTTATCGGTATCTGGGATGGCAGATAGGTTTACATCAGGTTCAGACAATTGGAAATATTGAATATGTTGCGTGGAGACTCCTGAGAGCCCGTATGTGCTCAGAGGAAAAGAGTTCTGTGATTGGTAGTGGTTTCTGACGCGGGCACAAGAGGGAGGAATAACAGAATGTGTACTGCGTATTTTCTGTTCAGACCTATAAGTATTCTTTTAGACCATAGCTACGTGTGGCTTTTTAAGGTTAGATTACTTAACATTAAATACAATTAAAATTTCACCTCCTTGGTTGCACTACCCACATTTCAAGTGCTCAATAACCACTTGTGGCTATTAGACACGTATTGTGCAGCAAGGGCAGAGAACCATTGCAGAAACTTTCATTAGCCCTGTTCTAGCCAAAGAGTTGCATAACAACATATTTGTTTTGTGTGTGTGCCTTATTTTCTCAGCAAGAGCAAAAGCATTTTATGGGCAGGAATCCTCGGACACTTCTTTTGTATCCCTGCAGCACCTAACCAGTGCTGGGCATGTTGGAAATACTTGAAGTATTTGTTGAATTGAATTTTTAGTAATAATTTGGCAGTGTGCTCCTAAGGTAGAGTAGTAGAAAGGGAACTAACTTGGAAACAGGAAACCAAGTTTCTGACCCCAGCTTTTCTGCCAGTTAGTATGTGACTTGGAATATCTCATTTAACTGAAGTAGGTCATAGTTTCCTCAAGGGTAAACAGTTATAGGTTAGACTATATCAGAGGATTCTCCCAGATTTGGAATTTTGTGATACATGTAGAGTGTTCACTTTTAAGCAAAAATGCATGCACACACAAACACACACCCAGAATAACAATCAGGTTACAAAATACTCTAGCTTATTTTAAATCCCGTTTATCTAATTTCCCAAGTTCATGGCTGTTATTTGAGGATTTAATTCTCTTCCAGATCGACAGCCAAATGCTTTTTTGAAGAGGATCATAGCAAAGGTGCGATGACTCCACAAGTAGAGGCAGACTTGGGCAAGTGTATGGAGGATCAGGTCGCCTTTGTCAGTGAGAAGGTGATGTAACATCCACCTGACATTATAACACTGTATTCAGCCAAACTGTAGGCAGAAGTCACTCACCAGTATGGCCTGTGAAGCCTGAAATATTTACCATCTGGCTCTATACTGGTGACTAATGACCTTCATGAACATGTCCAACCACTTTCCAAGGACAATCACTTTCTGAAATGTCATCCGGGCCTGTGGCTCAAACACAATGAAATAAAACTCCCTATTAGTGTGCTTTAGAGAACCCTGAAGATAGGGAAAGGAAGTGGGCTCCACTGGGCTCCATCGCTCATATCTGAAGCGGGCAGGGCCCTTGATTCTGTCCTGAAGGTGGAAAGTGAGTCCTTGGATCCAGTCTGTGTGTTCTGGTCTTGACTTTGGAAATTTGATGAGTCAGTTTCTGGCTGTGTCCCCCTTGACATTCAGCATTCACAAGAATAAATTCTGAAGGCCCTCGGAAGGGGAGAGCTGCAAGAATCCTTGGCCTCCTAGCTTCATCTCAGGAGGGAGCCCAGCTGTGCATCTCAATGTATCCTTCGTATTCCTCCTGCAGACACTCCTTTCAGCCTGTGAGGGGTCTGGATTGGGTGGGCACATAGAGGGGCCTTACTGGAGAGCAGGGCGGGGCGGGGCCTGACCTGAGACAGGAGCCCTGACAGGTGGTGCTAAGACAGACTGCAAGGTTAACAGTTTTAAAAGTAAGAATGATTCTTTTCCTTTTCCTACAAACGCCCCCTGGCTGGGTGTCCTGGCCCCTGGATTTCCCCAAGCCCTCTTTCTACTTTCTCTCTTCTTTCACCGAGTGTCAGTTTCTAAAATGCGCCTTTTCTATAATTATGTAACACTCCAGTTTGTCATCTTTTGTTTTCTGATCTATCTATCTCCTTTCTCCTCCCCTTGTCCACTCTCTCCTCTAGGCTATTTTTCAAAGTTTGCAAAGATTTTTTTTTTTACAAATCTTTTTTTTTAATCGCCCTTGGCTTCTGTACATACACCTGCCCTTAGTTTAACCCAGAGTGCCTCATCTAAAAATCCACATTTACAAAACAAAAAACATTTGAAAGGTAAATCTTTCCTTTGTTAAAGAAAACTTTCCCATATGAAAGGCTAGTATGTCTCTCCCTGCCTTAATACGTTTATCACTTTCTACACTACATTATCACCATTGGTAATTGGGGGAGGACCCCTCGTTGGCTGCAGTTGAATTCATTTCTGCATTTGCAGATCATGGGGCGCAGTGGAGTGCCTGCCCTTGCCCCCACGTGGAACCATAAAAAAAATTTACTTCCCCTGGTTTGTTTACTGTCGACCCTGAGCTCAGTAAATATATCCAGGGGTCTGGGTCATGATCATACAAAAGACAGGGCCTTGGCTCACTGAGAGCAATGGATGCATTTGTTTCAGTTGATACAGATTCTTTTGGAGAAATTCCAGCTTATTCTCCAGGATGATTCTAGCTCGGCACCAAGCTCCCAGTGACTTCCCAACGATAATGAGCACAGTGCCTCTGCCCCATTGCTCCACTCTACAATCCCCAGCCCAGAGTAATGCTATTGTTGTGCCCAGAGAAGCATCCAGGAGGAAACTTGGCTCCAAGTCAGAGTGCTGACAGCCAGTTCTGGCTGGAATTCCCGCACGCTGTACTTAACAGCCTTGGTTTTCTCCATTGTGATAGCAGAATACACAGCTGTGAGACAGAGAGAAGATAAGCAATAGAAATTGACTTAACTAAATTTAAGATGCAAATATGCAAAAAAAAACTCATCATCTTGGGGAATGTCCATTATTCAGAGTTCAGTGTAAGCCTAATAGTTACAAACGAAGATTTTGGTGTCTGAGCATCTGGGTTCCATCCAGTCTTGCCTTCCACCAGTAATTAGCTTCACTTACGTGGATTTCTGCGCCCTCATTTATAAAATAGGGGCTAGAGTAGTAGTTGCCACTAAGGATTTTGGGGGTGATTGAAGAGGTAATGTATGTCAAGAATTTGGTGCTGGATCTGATGCAGAGTGGATGCTTAGTAAATGCTGTAATTAGTGCTTCAGTGCCCATGGGAGGGCCATGGTCTAGAGCAGTGTTTCCCAAATGTTTGGGGCTCAGCGCATCTTACCATGCAAGTGAAATAAAGGATGCTCAGTTAGATATAAACTTCAGATAAACGGTGATTTTTTTTTTTTTTTTAGTATTGGCATGTCCCAAATATTGCATGGCTGCTTAGATTAAAATATCATTCATTGTCTATTTGAAATTCAGGTTTAACTGGATGCCCTACATTTCTCAAAGCTAAATTTGACAACTCTATCCTTACATTCTTAAAAATTATTGAGGAACCCCAAGTGCTCTTATTTATGTGGATTGGATAATATTTATTGCTATTTGTCACATTAGAAATTCAAACTAAGAAATTAAAAATATTTATTCTTTCAAAACTAGCAATAGTAAAATCTTATGTTGACATAAATAGCATTTTAATGAAAAAACTTGTTTTCTAAACAAAGTAGATGGTGAAAAGAGTGCATCATTTATATTTTTGCAAATGTATCCAACATTTTCCCTTGAATCTCTTTAATGACTCCATGACTCTGAGAGAAGTCAGCCATATTCTCTCTCTCTTTCTTTCTTTCTTTCCTCCTCCCTTCTTCCTCCCTTCCTTCCTCCCTTCCTTTTTTTTCTTTTAGAGTATATGTATTAAAGCCTGTGACAATGAAACAAGGAAGGACTTAGGATAGCAGAAGCCACAGGAGAGAGCCTAGGCAGCGATAAGCTGGCCCCACTGGGAAGTTAGAGAAAAGGGGGACTTGGAGACAGGTTCAGTGGGGTAGCCCAGGATGAGCTGCTGCTCCCCACTGCTCCCCTGGCTGCAAGTCTCGTGGGCGCCCTTAGAGTTAAGGAGATTCGCCCTGAGAGGGAAGGAGAGAGAAGGGGAAGGGAAAGGCACGAGTGAGCTACTGGGGCGGAGAGCGCATTGTCAGCTGTATTCTTACATTTGCTTTGCCTTCAGTCCGTTGAGATATGTTATTTTCATCAAAGTATGTAAAGAAAATTTAACTTCACAAAGATATATCATTGAAAAAGGGAGGAGTGTTTTAGTAGCCTTTTTAGATAATCGTGAACATTATTCTTCGACACTAAACCCAAACTCTAGGAGAGCGTTTCTTAAAGGTTAGTGGCACTGTAGAATCTGAAACTGTATCAGTGAACTTTTCATGCTCTGCTTCCCTAAAGTCCACTGGTTTATCATGTACTTTGAGTGGATCACTTACCCATGCATGGATGGCATGATTCTGTAACACCACGAATTGGTCATTTGGAAAATATTGGTTTACTGAATTGTGAAGATCTTCCAAATATTGACACATTTCATTATACAATATTAAAAAATCACAGTTGTGAATATCACAACTAATGTCATCAGAAAAGCCTGTAATTATCGGCAAGCTGTCAAGCGCATGGTAGAGTACAAGTTCTTCCAAATTTTAACTTTTGCTTGAAAGCTCAAATTTTATTATTGGAAACAAATACTGTCAGTCATATTCTCTGAAGTGACATCCTTCATTTCCAGAAAATGTCCACCAAATACACAGTCTGAATCACTGTAGTTTGTTGGTCATTTGTAAAAGTGGCATTCTGTGACAAAGGCCGGTGTAGTTCACTGTCACTCAGACAGTCACACAACGACTTTCCTGGAGACCGTCACCACAAGCTGGTTCGCAGCAAGACTGCTTTAGGCACACTTCCTGTTCATCACAGAGAATACCAAGAAGGTACGTGCAAGAGTCAAGACATGATAAAATCAATATTTTCCTGCTTCCTCAAGTACATTCTTAAGGAAAACTACCTCTTAAAAAAAGAAAAGGAAAACCCTTGAGTGCCTGGCGATGACAAGTGCTATGATTACTGGTGCAGTTTTGTGCCGCTGCCTTATTTTGCGCCGAGGTGCCCGCAGTTCACCCACCATTGCCTTTTCATCATTAGTGCAGGTGCCAGTGCAGTGAAGAAGGCAAAAGATATTAGAATTACTATGAAAATAGTTGTGGCCTTCCAGACCTCAGAAAGAGTCTCAGGCCCCCCCAGGACATCCGGGACCTCACTTGGAGACCTGCTGGTCTAGCAGGTGATGTCCCAGTGGAGACGATGCTGGGCAGTGTAGATTCATCTTGTGTTCCCCGGGCCTGTCCCAGCCTCTCCTTCCTTGGGCAATTTGGGAAAACACCAGGGGTGTCGGGACCCTGCTTAGGGTCTGGGTTTAGGCTGGAGTGGGTGCTGAGCAGTTTCTGAGGCCACGCTCTGGATGCTCTCAGAAGCTGTCTCCTGAGAACTGAAAGGGCGCGAGTGAGTCCGGGGAGTGCCAAGGCCTTTGGCAGATTCCAGGAGTCTTAGCAGCTCCAAACAAAACCTTAACTTCTGCTGCTTTCTCCTCTCCTATCTCCTAGTGCCCCGAGAAGATCAAAATCCCTTTCAGAATCTGGAACCACCCTGCAGACCAAGTTTATGCTAAAGGATCCCCAGACTAGAGGGAGGCCCCTGGGACTGACAGACACTCTGGATCAGGCCCAGGGAGTGCCATTCTCCAGGGGCGGATTATTCTGCCCCGTCAGAACTCTGCTGCTAAAAATTCCAGGGGTGAACACCCCTTCGTGCTGGCATACCCAACACAATGGAGCGGCAAAAACTCAGCTTAGAACTGCACGCCCAGAAGTGGGGAAAGTGCTATTAGAAAACGTTCGTGCTGTATAGAAGGCACAGTTCTTTCTCAGGGCCACAGAGTTTAGATACAACATTTGGATACAGCAGGACAGCAAGTGCTGTATGTAACACAAGGAATTTTAACACCTCCTGCAGTGTTTCAAGTCAAACATCAGATTTATGGCCACAGAAAAAATGAACATAATGGCATACCTGAAGTGGGGGAATCCATGTTGCCTGTTGATAGATTTGTTCATAGATTTCAGAGTGAACAGGACAGACTGTCTTTGGGATAGGAGGGAAATGGGGGAAAGGAGGTGGGGAGGCCAAGGAAAAGGACTAGAGTGGACGAAGAAGACCAAATGGGTTCCGAGCACCGCGGCAGAAAATGCGCAGGTGGCTGTTGATTTGGGCAGCAGACTGGTCCCTGGAGTGAGCAGGCTGCAGGGGGAGAGTGCGTGGGACTCGGGCTGGGACCAGTTCTGCTGTTACTGCCTGTCTGAGCCCATTCCTCCTCTGTCTGATGAAATTGAATGAGAGATCACATATCAGAAAAGGCAAAGCGGCCCTAAACTCTCTGGCCCCACCTTGTACTTGGAGTGTGTGATCCACTGAGGCACTGCTTTGGATTTTACTATGTCTTCACATTTTTTTTATCATCAAAATGCTACTGTGTCCCTTAACAGTGAGCACTGGACTCCATGCTAAGTGTAGAGATGGATGCTGTGGTGGCAAAGACCAGAGGTCCCCAACCGCGGGGCTGTGTACCAGTACTGGTCCAGGCCTATCAGAAACCAGGCCACACAGCAGGAGATGACCTTGAATGTAATGTGCTTGAATCATCCTGAAATAATCCACCCTCCCCACCCCGGTCCATGGAAACATTGTCTTCCACAAAACCGGTCCCTGGTACCGAAAGGGTTGGGGACCTCTGGCCTAGACAGCAGCTGACCTGCACACCAACACGTGACCCAAGAGAGGCACTAGTCAGGAAAGACTTCTAGGAAGTGATACTTATCTCCAGTCATGCAGGTTTGTCACTTTGGAGATGTGCTCTATTGGTTTGCCTCAATAAAGGCACCCAGGGACAGCAGTAGCCAGGAGGTGGGTTATAGGGGTCAAGTGAGATAGATTCTAAAAACAGGGTAAGAGGCAGACCAGCCCTGAGGGAGGAAGGAAGGCGATAAGAAGAGCCATCCGAGAGGAAACTGCCCCATTTGGCAGAGAGACTTAATTGAGACCAGGTTGGAACTGTAGGGCCCTGAAAAGAGGCGCATTTGAGGAAGGGAATGGGTCAACGTGTGTGGCAGCAGGGAAAGCTGAGCTTCCGTCCCACGGCAGCCAGCGTTGCCCCGGGACCTCCGGCCAGGTGTTGAATCTTTTGGGATCGCAGGTCTCACTTGAGTGGAATCTGTATGATAAGAACCTCTGTTTTACTTCCCTCGTGAGGTTGTTTGATATGCTGCCTCAGATAATACAAGAAATAGGATGATGAGAATAAATACTCTTTCCCACCACGCCCCTCAGGGAAGCCAGGCAGAAAAGGAAGGAGAGAAGGAAGGCGGAAAAGAGAATGAGAGAAAAGAAGGGGAGGAGAGGCCAGGATGAGACTAGAAGGCAGGAGCAAAAAATGGGAAAGCAAAAGAGATGGCAGCCTGGGCTGGAGGCCAGGGAGGCCCCTCACCACGCCCTGAGAGGCAGATAAACGGCCTTCTAGGGTCCCACCCAAGCCAGATTATTCCATCAGGCTTCAATGAAGTGAAGGCAGTTGCCCTGAGTCACAGCACTAAGCAGAGGCATCTGGAAATGAGGAAACTGAAAACAAGATGGGACCTACATACGTAAGGTAGGAGGGCCAAAAAATATTGCAACAACCCTTAAAGACATTTTGAAAAGGTAAAGAGCTGCCCTGTGCCATTTTCCAGGCTCTCAGGTTGGCAGAGCTGTCTGTTCTTTGGAATATTTTCCCCGGAAAGGGGTGGGGACGAGAGAATAGGCTTTCTTACTTGCCTAACCTGACCTTGGGCGTGATTCTGAAGCCAAAGTCAATTCTTCCTTCTCTAGATGGCCTTGGTCTCCTTTTGGGTTTGACTGTTGCTAAATAATTGTACGTTTTTATTTCTCAGACTGTCCTACTCACAGTAGGGCAGCTACGCGCGGGGCTTCAGACTCCAGCAGTGTCCATATGACGGTCCTGTAAAGCCAGGCAGCTGATCCCGGACACCCTCTCTGTATTTTGTTAACCATGGTGGTACCAAGAGGCACCTGACATTCTGGGTATGCTAATAATTCGGTGCCAGCAAGTTTCTGTTATCCTCCAGTTGTAATTGTTAACTTGAATGGAATGCGAAACTTCTGGTTTGAAGCAGAGTTGGTTTTTAACTGTGTATTTGCTTGAAGGATATGGAAAATGGGGAGTGCATTTCGTTTACTGTGGAAGACGGTTTATGAAAGCTTGCCTTGCCCTGATAAATAGAAATCTATGGTAAATGCATAGTTACTCCTGGGTCTACAGGCTCACTGGTGAACTCTGCCCTTTATTAACGCTTGCTTTGACACTTTCAGGTTAGCAAGCCGAGACTTGCTTGGGCAGTAGAACAATGAGTTTTATCATAAGGCCGCTTTAAGGAAAAAAAAACTGACACCACAGAACCCTTAACACTTCTGGTGTCAGAGTTTACTTCTTCAAGCCCTTTCTGCTTGCTTACCCCCACCCCTTGAAAGTTTGGGTGGGTTTTTTTTCTTCTGTGTTAATAGAACCTGCCTGTTCATTTGCATTATTGTACATCACACGCTATCTTTGTGACCATTATATTGTGTTCTCTCAGTGGTGTTTGCTCTGAGGGTGGGACACAGGGCTGTTTAGTGTCTTGTAAAACATTTACCAAAAGCACTGAGCCATGGTTTTGAAGGGCATTCCCTTGCCAGACTGTGGGAGGAGAGAGCAACCGGTGGAAAGAGAGCTCCAGGTGTTTGCCAGGTACTTGTTTCGTACTTTAGTATTTAGAAATGTTTAAAATTGCAGATTACGTGTGGTTCCAGGCCCCTTCTACTGAAGGGGTGGGAATGGTAAGGGGAGGGGAGAGGTGAAAGTAATTTCTTTGCCAAGTGTGTTTTTCAGTGACTCCGAGTCCCCGGATAATTGTAATCTTTGGTTTCGGTCAAGTGTTGTTTTCAATTTTACTAGAGGGTCGTGCGTGTCGTGGAGAGTGAAGTAGAATCTACCTGTGCTTGAGGTTTGCCCGTGGTTCAGATCAGATATTAGCCTTTGCTTTAGCACAGAACCAGGACCAGGTGCGGTGTTTCTAGGAGGCGACGTGTAACCTTGTGATTTGCACTGCAGTGTGCCCTGTGACTCATTCCATTAAAGGCTTTTGCTAAATGGTGGCTCTGGTTTCATGAAAATACTTCCAAACTTTCTTTCCTCCCCCGCCCCCCATCCCCATCCTGTTAAATTTTGACTGGATAACAAATTAAAGGTCAGTGTGAAAGACTACTTCTTACCCTCAAATCTCTCTCTGAAACGATTTCAGTTGGTAGGAATGACTCTACTCTGCTCATAGATAGTTTTAGAGAAATTAATGACTAAATACGTCTTGGACATACCAAGTATTTATTTTCTAGCTTGTTTTGGTGTAGAAAATATGAGCATATATGATAAAACTAGAGCCTTAATCAAATATTTGCCTTTGAGCAATTGTAGTAATGATATCCAGGACACAGATACCTCAGCCATGTTGTTAGTGGCTGAAACCCAAACAGCAATAGGAAAATCAGGAAAAGAGAATAGCTCCAGAAGCTGCCTTGTAATGTATGCAGTATGGCAAACATGGAATCTTTGGTCTCTTTACTGCGTCTGACAACGCAGTACCTATTCCCTTTGTACATAAGTACAAAGACGGTACTAAAGTTTGAGAGCCCATTGATTATGAAAGAACTTGATTCTGGTACGTTTTTGCCCAGTGACATTGGCACTAAGAAGCCAACAACAGTCTTTCTCCAGATGAGTCCCAGTCATTGCAAAATGGCTGGAAGAAATGATTGTTTTAAAATTAGAGGAAACTTCCCTCCTGGGAAAAACTTCACTGTGGCTTTGTGTATTTAGGCAAATTGGACTAAATCTAACAAACTGTGAAGGTCAAAAGATGTCAAGTGCACCCAGAGGACAGCACGTTTGCTCACTGTGTATGTGTATAGAAGATTGAGTTTGGCAGAGAGTCATTTCACGACCCTGACCACCGAAAGTTTGTCACTTTCAACAAGGAAATTAACTTTTTCTTTCCTCCAAGATTTTGGAACAGAGGTGAAAATACGTGCTTTCTACTAAGTGCACCCCGTAGATACACACAGATTGCTTCATCTTTTGACCTTCTGTGGGGCCACTTACATTCAAAATAGAGACCCAGGACCAGGGAAGGGGTTCGTGCATCAGGGCCACTGTCTCTAAAAGAGATCAATGCTGTTTGAAGTTGGAAATTTTACGAGAAGAACAGAAAGTCTCTGGAAAAATGTCTAAAAATAAACCACTTCCAGATACTTGTCATTCCTCACCTCCCTTTATTTGACTGAGAAAAAACCCTTAATCAGTGCCATTTCTTTGTTTAGCTTTTTCAAATTTCAAGTCTCAAAGATCTATATGGAATTTTAAGAAACTGAGATCACCAAAAGCTACATTTATACCTCTTGTTAGAGGTTCTTACAGTTACACCATGGTTGGCTGGTGGATCGATTCACATCAAACTAAGCCCTAAATAACTTGGCCCATATCGCTGGCATTTTAAACTTTGCTACTATTACATACGATATGGTGGTAATGCTTCTACATCAGGCTGGTTTCATAAGGCATGTCAGTGAGTCAAGTCTCTCTGCAAAGGTGGTTGTTATCTGTTTCTTCTGTCCTTTAGACTGTGAGCTCTTGTTTCATAATATGTCATGAAGGTGAGCTCTCTAGGGAGGACAGTAATGGGCCCAAATTATGGGTGGTTTGCAACGTGCATTAATGTCCAAGAAGTCAGGGTGGTTTGGGCCTGGACAGAACTGTCACGCACAGGTGTGGATGGGTGGCAGTCTTTCCGGGTGATTTTGGTGACTGTGCCAGAGGCATCACATTCTTGTGAGCTTGGGTCCGAACTCTGAAGGCAACATGGAGGAATCGTCATAAAGACTTGGGCTATTTGGGCTGGTTTTGTTTGGGTCGGATGACTGTGTATAGGTTAGCCGAGCAACAGCTAAAACCCCTTCACTTGCCTGGTAAACTAAGGTCTTAAGTAAGACAGACACAAAGCAGTACTCACAGCAGCCGAAACTAATCCGGGTGAGTCCACCAGGGCCTCGCTCGGTGCCAGTTGGCTCTTGGTTTAAACATCTTTGAATACAGTTCCAGGTTTCTCAGTGCATAGTAAAGCAGAACTTGTTTCCTCTTAACCAGCTACTGATCGTTCATTCATGCATGATTCATTCATTCACCCAATACTCAGCTCTCACTCTGGGCTAGGGTCTCATCTCTCCGTTCTTAAATGTCACTTCTTCAACGTGACCTTCCCAAACCCCCTAAATTAGGTCCAATATTTCCCCCTTAAAGATATCACACTTGTGTTTTGATTATGAGTATCTCATTCACCACTATATTTCCAGTGCTTAGCACATATTAGGCATTCAAAAAATGTGCGCCAAATGTATGAATATATGAATGAAAGGAATTAAATGAGAAAGACTGGGATGGTTAGGGGCAGGCATGCAATAGTGAAAAATAGCCCCAGATAACAGAGAAGGGGCAAAAACTACGGTCACCCAGTACAGGAGCAGTGGCCTTTGAAGCTGTCACTCCATTTCAGCCCGGCTCTACCACGTACGTTTCGAAGGGTAACCTTGGTTCACCAAGAAGATGTGCTCAGTAGCATGTGCTTAAAATAATAGTGAGGACTACAAATCATTTTAAAGATTTTTACCCAAGAAAGCAATAGGTTTTTTTTTACACTTAAATGGTTAAATTTAATTATTTGGAAAATCTCATATATGACTAATGCTTTATTCTTATAATTATGAGGTACCTGTGAATATGTTTCTCACTCATGTAAATGTAAAGAGAGACTGAAGAATGTGTAAGAGAAAAACCTCATGCAATAAGATTAAGTTAAATAAGTACTTTGAAAAAATGTTATTTTGAACATTATATATTGAGGTGTAAAGGCAGTGAAATGCACAGCTCTTGAGTGTACAGCTTGAATTTTCACATGTGTGTACACCTGCATAACTGCCACTCAGATCAAGGTACAGGACATTGTCGGTGTCCCAGAAAGCTCTCCTGCCCCTCTTCTCCCTGGTATACACACACACACACACACACACACACACACACACGCCAGTCACAGGTGGCTTCTGTCACTGTAGATCAGCTCTGGCTGTTCTTGAACTTCATAAAAATGGAATCATATAATATGTGCTCATTGTATCTGGCTTCTTTCACTCAACCTTGTGTCTGAGACACATTCACCCACATTGTTTTGTGTACCTGTAATTTATTTTTTCATCGCTGCATAGTATTCCTTTGTAAGAACAGACCACAATGGAATAAATTTGGGAGGAATTAAAAACATGAGTGTATGAGCTGAACATCACTCCCTGTGTATGCCAGCTCTTCCAAGTTAAATGATCTCATAAAGGGTAGGATGGGAATGTTAGCCCCTGAGAGGGTGGAAGGAGAGGTGTCTCTATCTGGGAGTGTATTTGCAAGCGCTCTGCATGGCCTGTTCACTTAAACTGGAACCATTGCCCATGGAGGCGATTGCCGCTGTTTTGCAGATGAGGAAACTGAGCCTGAGAAAAGACTCATGACTTCACAGCTGGGCTGAACTAAACACACAAGTTGTTAGTTACAGCAGACAGAGATCCAGTCCTGGCAAAGGCGATGCCAAGTGGCTGTTGAGGCCGTGCCACCTCGTTAACGCAGACTGGGCTGGAATGCAGCCGTGCAGGCTTGTGTATCTCCCTGTCCAAAGCCTGACGTTGACCTGACAGTTCTTAGGTCATCGCGCTCTCTTTCCCTTCAAAGTGTGTCTTGTTTTGAAAAGAAGGCTATTTGTGCATTTTTGTTCTTACCTTTCTTTATGAATATATTTTCTGCTTATGAATAATTTATTTTCAGATGCGCATGGTATATTCTAAAATTTGTATTTAGCAACTTTTGAGGTTTCTTTTTTTAAAGATCAGGTTGTAGTATTTGTACATCAAGAAATACTCAGTCACCGTAAGAAAGACAGGTGAATTTCAAATCAGAGTTGCTGAGAAATTTTCTGGGAGGCAAATGTCAGGTCTTTCAAAGCGGGTTTTGAAACACTTCCAGTTCCAACTCACAGAGGCTCTGCGTCCTGACCCAGTGGGTGTCCAAGTCTCAGAAATGAACAAAGTTTCGAAATGTCCTTTTTATTACTACCCTCCTCGATTTTCTGTTCTACAAATATATGTATTCACAAATATTCTATTCTTACCTCAAAAGTTACCAGACACTGAAATTAAGAACAAACTGACAGTAGCCAGAGGGGAGGTGGAAGGGGATAAGGGGGGGAAAGGGTGAAGGGTTTTCAGGAACATGTATAAAGGACACATGGACAAAACCAAAGGTGGGGTAGGATCGAAGGTGGGATGTGGGGATGGCTGGGTAGGGGGAGTAGTGGAGGGGGGGAGTGGAGACAACTGTACTTGAACAACAACAACAACAAAAAGTTACCAGACACTTGCTTAGAGTGTCCTCATTTAGAATAACAAAAGGGAGTATATACCTTTTATATTTTTTCTAGTTGTGAATGAAAGAAGTTTATGTTTTTAACTTTGTGCTAACATCAATAGGCACATCAGTGTGGCCAGACCATCTTTTCCGGGAGGCTGCGGATACGCTCCTTAGCCCACCCCTTGCCCAGTGGAAGACAAGAAAATACCCTGATAGCGTCTCAGTCTCAGGTTAAGCATTGTTATTTTCACAGTTAGGAGGAAGCCCCTTTCATATGGGACGCTTAAAAGCGGTCATCAAAGGTTTGATTTGATTTTTGTTAACTTAATGAAAAACCACATGACCAATACCAATACCTTGTATTTGTATACTTTTAAAAATACTTTCTCAAATAATTTTAATGGTTACCTTTTTAAAACGTTCTCAGATCTTAAATACACTCATTTCGTGTATCAGAAAGCTGAAGTGAAGACACTTGTTCCACATGGCAGTCACTTTTTCCACGGCCTCACCAACGCCGGGCCGTCACTGCTGTTCGGGCGGAGAGGGTGCGCAGCCCGGGAGGGTGTCTGGCTCGTCCTGGGTGGCCAGTACTTTTCGTTTACCTGCCCTCAGACAGGACTCCCTGGAAGGGAGTTCGCGCATGGGAACGGAACTGGGCTCCTCACAGTGAATTGGAGAGACTGAACGTTGTCTTGTGTGGCTATTTTTTCTTGAAGGATTGTGAAACGCCAGCATTTACGTTAGCCGTTCTTGAAGCAGGCACCGCCTCTGTCAATCACAAATGCAAACTTGAAGTCTGAGTAGGAGGAACAAAGGCTTTCATTCTGCTTTTCTCATAAAATGGCTTCTTACTGTAAAGCCGTAGAAATGCCCATTCTTTCATTTTTAAATAAAAAATACCAGAGCAGTTCATGTGCTGTTGTCTGATAATAGATATGTCAGAGAAGGTAAGATCCTAAAATGAGGGTGTAAAACCTGGGCACCTACACACACACACAAACACACACACACGTGATGGAATATAACCCCATTTATAACATGATGAGGGCTTTACCTGCCCCATAAAATGATAGGGATAAGTATTTTAACTGGAACATTAAAATGAAATAGAGTTCATAGAAAAAACCCATCAGGCTCCGAGGGAGTGGGGTGCTGTGGAAAGAACACTTGACCGGGAATCAAAGAACTGATCTATTCTGGGCCCTACTTGTCATTAGTTCTGGGACTTAGAGAAACTTCTTCATGAGTTAGGCTGCTGCCTTTTATGTGGTGCCTTCACATTATATTCTGTCAAGAACCTTAGAAATGCTTAACCCATTCATCACGCTAATGGGATTCTGTTAGAAATGATGCAAAACAGAGGAAGTCCTCTGAAGAACACCAATGATGAGAGAGTTTATAATTTTAAATTTAATTCCCTGTTTTTCCATCTCCTCTCCTCTTTCTTCCTTATGGTGTTTAATAAGAAATCCTCTACCTGGCTGGTGTGGCTCAGTGGATTGAGTGCCGGCCTGCAAACCACAGGTCGCTGGTTCAATTCCCAGTCAGGCACATGCCTTGATGGTGGGTCAGGTCCCCAGTGGGGGGTGCGTGAGAGGCAACCACACATTGATGTTTCTCTCCCTCTCTTTCTCCCTTCCTTCCCTCTCTCTAAAAATAAATAAAATCTTTAAAAAATTTTTTAAAAAATTCTCTATAGAAGAGAGGGTGGGGGCGGGGAGAGAGAAATAAAATATATGTGTGTATATTTCTCCCCTCTCCCCCTTTGTTTTCCATGGTGAACACGGATTTCGTGTATTATCAGAAGAAGCATACACAAATGTTATTTCTAAAAACAATTACTGAAGTTCAGAGTCATCTGCTGGTACATGCACAAGATAATGACAGTAAACACTGCCTAAGGTGAAGGGCAGCAGAAAACAGTGACCATGGGAGGCTATTGACCTTCCAGTTGTATGTACGGCTAGTAGGACTTTTCAAGCTCTTGGACCCTGAGCTTTTTCAGAATGTCCAGGACTGGCATTACTTGTGCGCACATCTGCCCCTTCACTCCCCCCTCTCCCAAAGACAAACCTGCAATTTGCCTGCCACGAGTAATCCCCATGCATGATCTGACGTACACCTTCTCCCAGTTCCTGTCACCTACTGCTGCTGGCTGCCGGCACCACCAAAAATCTCTTCCGACCTCACCTCTGTCCAGCCTCCTCCTGTTTTGAGATCGCCTTGCAGGGAGGATTCTGCTACCCGATGCACACTCGTCACACTTCTGTTACATGTGTTCTGCCCCCTTAGCTTAGGTTCTGATTTCAAGTCTCTGTAGTTCTTGTTTCAAAGACAAGGAGTGAACAATGAAGGGAGGAATAAATATCAGATTTTCGTCCCTGGTAGGCCTGTTCAAGCTTAACAGATTCAACATTTTCAAGTTCTGTATCGCCAGAACTTGAACACCAAGTGATTCACATGCAGTCATTAACCTCTCTCCCTGCCGCTCCCCTCCCTCCCCAGCAGAGAGATGGGGAAAATACCATCTTCGCTGGGGAACACATTTCTCAACAACTCTTGGGGAGTCCAGTTCACTTCCTCCTTCATGCTTGACTCCCCCCTCAGCTGAAAGCAGGCTGGATTCATCGAAGGAAGTTCTGTGCTCCTTTTTCTGAACAGAGTAACAAGGACCCATCAAACAAATAAGCTTGGGAAGTATGTCAACAGTGGTTACAATACAAGGGTGATTTGTCCAGCTTGGCCTCCCCACCCAAGAAGCCAAACAGGGAAACCTGCTTAAAGCTTTTTTAAAAAAGATTTTTATTTATTTGTTTTTAGAGAGAGGGGAAGGAAGAGAGAAAGAGAGGGAAACATCAATGTGTGGTTGCCCCTCATGTGCCCCACACCAGGGGCCCAGCCCACAGTGCAGGTATGTGCCCTGACTGGGAATTGAACCGGTGATCCTTTGGTTCACAGGCCAGTGCTCAATCCACTTAGCCACACCAGCCAGAGCTGCTTAAAACTTTTATCAAAAACAGTTATAAAATGCCCAAACTTGACCTTTGTATGTGTTCATTCTTATGAACTGATTGACCAGAATCGGGGATTTTGGTGTGGACCATGTTAGTGTTTAAGACTATCTGGATGGAAACTTTTGAACTGGGGGAGGCAGGAGGTGTGTGGAAGAGTATGTGTGTGCATTGGAGCTTGTAGTGAAGGTGTATTATGTAGTTGCTAGGGGTGGTTTTGTGGGTTTTTAATGTTGGTGTCAGGAAAGAAATTCTGCCTCTGGAGAGGAGGAACTAAAGACTGAAAAAAGGAACATTTTCAGCTACTTCACTACTTCAGCTACTAAGCATCATTTAACACTCATCTGACTCTCTACTGAGTCTTGAAAAAGTCAGCCAAAATTTTTTAAGTGCATGAAATGGAAAGGGCTTGATTGCATTAGCTCTTTGTCCTCTACCAAAGTGGATACATTTCTAAGACTTACAGGTCTAACTCTGCCCAGAATCTCTGTTCAGGAGCTGTCCTGTGAATCTAAGTAGACTTGTGTTTTCCAGTGCAGTAGCTGATAGCCACATGCAATGCAACTATTTCAATTTAACTAATTAAAATTAAATGAAATACATACTTTGGTTCACTGTTTGCACTAAGCACATTTCAAATGTTCACTTGCATGTGCTTAGTGGCTACTGTATTGGATATTGCAGATATTAAATGTCTCCCTCATCACAGAAGATTCTGTTGGACAGATGATCTACCAGGGGTGTCCAACCTGCTGCCCGTGGGCCGCATGCAGCCCGTGCGGATGGCCGTGAAGTGCGGCTCAGCACAAAATATTAAATTTACTTAAAATGTTACGAGATTTTTTGTGATTACATGTTGCAGTGTATTTAATGTGTGGCCCAAGACAACTCTTCTTCCAGCGTGGCCCAGAGATGCCAAAAGGTAGGACACCTTGATAGACACTTGTTTTCAGGATCTGACAATATGAATAGTATGGGCTGTGCATCCCTCTTCCCTCTGAAGTTAGAACTGTAAGCTGCTGTTACTTTTTGACATTGTGAAATTCAATGAAGAACGTAATTGTTACCAGAAACCAGTTTAAATATTGACCTTGCAGACATTTCTTCAAAAGTTAGAACTTGAAATTTGTAAACAAGTGAACCCTGCAGAAGAGACATGGTATAGAACCAAACAATGTCAAGGGCCATAGTTCATGTTTTCTGTGACGGGTTTGTTCCTGGAAAGTTGTGGTTAAAGGGAAACCTAGGAAACCGGTTGAGTTTTAAATGTAGCAATTTAAATGCTTCTTCATTTAAACTCAATTTAAATGAAGAAGTATAAGAGAATATTGGGATAGATCCTTTTGTACAGAGAAAGATTACATGGTTAGAGGACCTAAAACACCTTCCAGTTCATCTGTTTGGTACGTTCAGAAGCTCATGTGCTTCATGGTTATCTTAGTAAGGCTAAGCTCATTAAATACACAATTAAAGTCAAGTAGATGAAAATTTTATTGGTTATATTTTCCTTTTAAAAAATTTTCTGGTTATATTTCTTAATGTCACAACCATCGGTGTTAGAAATGTTTAGGCATAGGTAGTAGCTGTGGCGGGTTTTTTCCCCTGAAGGTCTTTTAGGGTATTATACCATCTTTATATAAAACATATTTATTGATAGTTATAATTAAAATACTGTGGAGTCTGCAGAAGAGATATTTATTGAATGCTTGAGTGAATGAATGAATGAATGAATGCTATCTAATTTAATATGACTAATCTGTTGATTCTAACACCTGCAGTTACGACCTGGGGATTTCTAATTCATTTAAAGGAATCATTAGAATATTTAAAATTTTAGTAACAAATTGATCTTAGATTCGCTTTAATTTTAAAAAAGGAAATCTGTTGTAATAGCACTTTACATCAATCACAGAATGTTGTAATTTCAACTTTGTAGGACTAGCTAGCTGTTTGATTTTCGTAGTCTTAGTATAAGTGTGTACTAATTGACTTCAAAACAACATTTAAAAATTTCAAATATACATTGAAGTTTAGAGGGAATAAATATCATAAATTCCAATATGCCCATTACACAGATTCAATAGCTAGTATGACTTTGCTGCACTGTGGCATCATTTCCTCCCCTTTCATTTTTTAAGGTTTTTTTAAAAAGTCAATCAAAGACATCTATGATTTTTATTTCTAGTGCTTTAATATGTATGGAGATATTTGTATATAGCCACAATGTTATGAACATATCTAACAAAACTAACAGTAATACCTTGTTATCGTCTAATACCCAGTTCACAAATACTTCCAAGTTGCTTTAATTTCTTTTTACAGTTGGTTTCTTCATTAAAGCTTACCAGAGAATGACTTATTTGAAGTCATTATTTTATTACAATGTCAAACATACAGCAAGTTTGAATTTTATAATGAACACTCATTTACCCCAAACCTAGATTCTGCCATTAACACTTTGCTATATTTGCTTTATCATAGATCTACCCGTCAGTCCATTTCTCTGTCCACGAATTCATCATATTTTTTGATGACCTCCAAGATAAATTGCTGAATATTAGGATACTTTCCCTAAAACACTTCATTAACTAAAGTTCAATGTTTGTTTATAATTTCTTAAAGGTAGTTTGATATAATGAAATGCACAAATCTTAGTATACACTTAACTGAGCTTGAATAAAAGTATCCCCTCGTGTGACCCAAACCCACATCATGATAAGGAACATCACCCTAGAAAGTCCCCTCTATGCCCCTGCCAAGTCAGTCTCAGCCCCTGCCCCTGCCCCCTGCCTTCCAGTCAACCACTGATGTGAGTTTATTCCTGTTTTAGAATATCATATAAATTCATTTAGTATGAACTCTTCTGTATAAGACCTCTTTTATTCCGAGTAATGTTTTATGCTAATGAGCTAGTGAGCTATGAAGGAAATAAACTATCAGTAGTTTATTTCCTTCTGTTACTGAGTAGTATCCCCTTGTATGACATATTATCACAGTTTGTTTTTCCATTCTTCTATTGATAGACAACGGAGGTGTTTTGAGTTTTAGGCTATTATAAATAAAACTACTGCAAACATTCTTGTACAAGACTTTGTGAACATAAGTTTTTATTTCTCTAGAGCATTAACTTAATACAGCATTATTAATCATCTTCATTATTAATGATGTTTAAAAACTTCATCTAACTGATAAAAGTCGTAATGCTCAATTGTGAAATCAGTGTTTCATCAGCAGATCGGAGCTTTGAAGACACTTGATTCTAAGGACGTTAGTGGACTCTTTAGCCAAAAGAAAATAACCATCACAGTGCCACTTGATTACAAATTAATTTGGAATCAATCATAAAATGAATTTTACATGAACTTTGGATTGGGAGAAAGGAATTTTGACCTTTAGTCCCAGCCCCACCTCTAACTAGTAGTTTTGTCACCTTGTGAAACAATCCAGTCACTACCAGGAAATGAGGTGTTGAGCTAGGTGATCCCTAAGGTGTGGTTCAGTTCATCAGACATTTCTCAAGTCTGTGCTAAGCTTTGAGGACACAGACAGGAATAAGACAGATCTTTTGGTCTACAAGGTATTTGCACCACAGAGGTGCTAGATGGTCTTCTCCAGCTATGACGTGTCTGTTACATCGCTGAGTCATTATGCACCTCCTGTTGGGCAAAGCACAATATAGTCAATAGATGAATGAATGGATGGAAGTAATATCCAGACATGATAATATGTCTGTGGTCGCCGATATATCTATAACCAGCTCTACTGTGAGTACAGTGTGCTGTCTGCTGTAATAAAGATTCAGTGTGCTTGGGGAACAGCGGAGGGAAATGATTAAGTAAGATGGGATTCTGAAGTTGTAACTGCTTCCTCATGGTTTTTAGGGAGAAAAGAGTCTAAATAAACAACAAGGTCTTATTTCGTTTTTCTTTTTTCTAATTGAGGTAAAATTAAGTTACCATCTGTCACCATACAGTTGATGCCCTTCACCTGTTTTGGTCGCTCCCCAACCCCTTTCCCTTCTGATAACCACCAATTTGTTCTCTATATCTGTGAGTTTTGTCTTCTTTGTTGTTTTGTGTTTTAGATTTCATGTATAAGTGAAATCATATGGTATTTGTCTTTGTGTTTCTGACTTACTTCACTTAGCATAAGGCCCTCAAGATCCATCCATTTTGTAACGAGTGGCAAGATTTTCTCTTTTATGGTCAAGTAATAATCCACTCTATAGACAGACACATTACGTCTTTATCATTCATCCATGAATGGGTATTTAGGTTGTTTCCATATCTTGGCTAGTGTAAATAAGGCTGCAGTAAACAGAAGGGTGCATATATCTTTTCAAATTAGTGTTTTCATTTTCTTTGGATAAATACCCAGAAGTGGAATTGCTGAGTCATGTGGTAGTTCTATTTTTAATTGTTTAAAGATCATCCACAGTGTTTTTCTATGCAACTGCACCCGTTTACATTCACACCAGCAGTGCGTGAGGGTTCCCTTTTCTCCGGCAACCTCTTCAACACGTGATTTACTGTCTTTTGTCTTGGATAATAGCTATTCTAACAAGTGTGAGGTGGTGTTTCATGGTGGTTTTGATTTGCACTTCCCTGATAATCAGTGGTGTTGAACATTGCACGTGCCTATTGGCCATCTGTATGTGTCTTTGGAAAAATGTTTATTTCGATCCTCTGCTCATTTTAAATGGATTGGGTTTTTTTGCTATTGAATTGTTCATATATTTTGGATAGTAATCCCTCATTGGATATACGATTAGCAAATATTTTGTCCCATTCAGTCGGTGGCCTTTTCATTTCGTTGGTGGTAGCAAGTTGCATTTCTGATGTAGGAAAACTTCTCCACACTATTTCCACGCGCCTGAAAATTTAAATAAGTGACATATTTTAGAATCGAAAGGCCTTCTTGTTCATGTACAAGATCCATATGCTGTGAATCTTAAATTTCACCCACTTTGATTTATTTTTTAATGACCATGGAGTGTGTTTTTCTGTTTGAAAAGAGTTTGCATTGCAGTCCCCCCTTATTTGTGTATGCATTTAGTAAGTATTTGTTGGGTACCTCCTATTAACATAAAGTATGAGGTGGTATTCAGTAAGCGTAAGGTGGTTAGCATAAGCTAACTGAATAGGACTTACCTGAAGCCAACTGCAGCACCCTGCTCAGTTTGGAAGGACACCCGTCACGGTCACATTTGTACATTGTGTTAGAAAAGAAAGCCTCTGTGTGTGTGTGTGCGCCTTATGTTGCCTAGCAATTGAAAGCTATTATGTCAAGGCCATACTTAATTTTTAATAGTAAGTTGTGCGATTGTTTGCTTTCCAAGAATCCCTAAGGAGAAGTGCCAGATTTACCAATAATTTAAGAATATTCAGAAAAGGGAATTTAAGGAGGCCTCCATTTCAGGTAACTGTTGTCATGTGATCTGTATTACTAGAAGGTTCACTGTTGATTATATGCCCAAACCAAGTGTGTATTCACCAGACTAGGCAAAACCAGCTTGCTCAATGAAGTAAGTTCCAATTGAAAATGGACATTAGAGTTTTGAAAGTAGGCTGGTAATAGCTTTTTGACATCTGTCTCTGCCTTCTAGAATTAGAGGATCCTTTTAAAATAAGGAACATGCACAGTTTATCATACAAAATGAACGAAACTTGTTAGGAATTTATATCCTCTCAGTTTTCATTAGTTTTAAAATAATCATATAAACTGTATTTGCACATGAGTCCCTTGAGCAATCCCAGGCAGCACGGCTCAGGACAGCAGACTCAGGCATGATGCCAATAGGTGACAGGGCCTTTTAGGGGCTGCACTGCAGTGGCAGTAGCTGTAATCGTTGCAAAGAGGCACTGTCCGTGGACAAGAGAATTTTCTGTAAGCCTCTACTACAGAAAGACAGAGAGATCTGATCACTTTTCAGAAGTTAAATATAAGGAACTTCTAGGAGGAGCCTTCTTTACTTGGAGTATCCTTTGTCAGTTTTCTGTTTGAATGTCAGTACTTCCCTTCAAAGATAGGTCAGTTAGCACCATGCTTCTGTATCAAAACCATGAAATGCCCTTTTCAATAAAGGCAAAGAAGCATGAAGTAAAATTTTACGAGAAGGGAAAATGGCAGCTTATTACAAGACCTGGAGAAGTGTGTTTGTTGAACTGGAAAAAACAATAGGAAAAATGAATGGGCTGGGTGAGATTACTGTGTGACCCTATACAAACATGGGCCAAAGAAGAGAAGTGTAGTGAGACCCTTTGTTGATTAGGACTCTTGGTTGCGAGTGGCAGATACCCAATCCCAAATAGCTTAAGGAATTAACTAACAAGTATATCAAATTAATTTCTGTAAATCAAATTGCATGCATGCATACAGGCTGGAGAAAAGTGTGCAAATCAAGAGTTTATTCTTGTATTGTTATTAAGTATTGTATTATTTTCCATATGTAAACCTACTTGTGCCTCACCCTGTATATAGTTACTCAACCAGAAATTCCTAAGTGTGGACCATGATTGGATTAAAGGATTCAAAAGAGGTCATTGGGATTTTATATACAGGGTCTGGCACAAATAACACCTTTTTATTACAGAATATTTTGTTACAAAATCAAATCATAATCATATTATGATTACATAATCATATTATGTAATTCTGTAACATAACAATATCACACTCAAGCACACCATATGACATTTTAGGTGAAATGTTCAAATTAAAACTATAAAGTACTACACCCATATTATTACCCTACCAACCACACTCACGCAGGTTATTACTTGTGTGTGTGTGTGTGTGTGTGTGTGTGTGTGTGTGTGTGTGTGTTTCAGCCTGTCATCCTCTCTGATGGCTTTATTTTTCGGAAACTTCAGGCTTAATTTGTTCATGCACCTCTCATTCCTGAAGAAAACCCTACAGCTTTTTCATCACCAGAAGGACTCGGACTCACCCGCGTGGTGCTGCGCCTGAGTTCTGGGGCACAGAGGGGTCTTCTGTGACGTGGGAAGGTGGATGGGCTGGCCAAAGCGGGTGTCTGCTGTGCTCCTGCTCTTCCTTTTCTCCGTGCAGGTGCTCCATTGCTCTTTGCTTTAGGAATTCCCACATCCTGTGCCAGGGACTCCAGAGTTCGATCACACCGTGTTCCCGGCACTTGCCTGGACTTACTGACTCTTAGTATCGTTTATCTTGCAGCTAAGCCTCTTGATAACTGGGGGAGGGTTTATCATTTCAATAAGATTTTGCTCCGAGTACAGCCCGTATTTGACTTGTCTCTATTAGGAAACTTGACCATTTCGTTTTTTACCACAGAGAAGCCCATTTGCAAGTCTCTGGTTCTAGAAATTAGTGTCAGAGCACAGGTTTGATCAGGAAGGAGCCAATATTATTACCTTTATCTCCCCGTTTTGTTTCAAGGGCGAGAAAAGCTCCTGAGCAATTTTTGCGGGGAAGTGAAGGCACCATGGCATTGTGCCAGGTACTATGGTTATCAAAAGCTTGTTTTTTCTTCCCTAGTCATTGGCACACTGGTTGAAAACCTCGATTTTATATCTCTGTTGCCTGTCACATAATAGGAGTTCAGTCAAATGATTGAAGGAAGACTCAAGGATTTTTATTTTGACCATTCTACTGGATGTTTTAATTTACAAAATTAGAATTAAAGTTGAAAGTTTACAATATTAACCTCAGGACATCTACATTTACTTGTTATAATATAAATTTATTATAACTCATATCTTTCTACCTATATATTATAATACTTACACATTACAATATATACTCGTAGATACAATATCTTCAAAAATAAAACCCAGTGTCCAGCTTTCCTTAGCTGGATTAGGCCTTGATAATTAATGCTCTGACTAGAGAAAGGAAGAGCCCTTTCCGGTTTCTTACCTCTCACCAAAACTTAGTTTTTTCCTTCTAAGTTCTTTGTGGGGAAGGAACTTCACATCCTCTGAGCACTTGCTGTGTGCCAGGCGTCCTGTGGACGCATCTTGTATTGAAGTCTCTCCGCCGCACCCTGAGCCGCCTCCTCAGCCATTACGAGAGTCACTCATTCTCTCCGTCATACCATCTGTCACGCGTTGATCACTCTGCATCGTAGTCGGTATTCGTGTACATTTCTGTGTCTCTTACTAGACTGTGGGATTTTCAGCTACAGAGCCTGTGTCTTCTGCAGGTGTGTATTTTCAGTACCCAGCTCATAGTGAGAACTCTCTTCAGGTTACAAATTTGACATCTGAGGCTTGCTCAAAGTTACTAAATAAAAAGTGATAAGGTTCGCTTTTGAGCTCATGCCTACCAGATCCTAAAGTTTGTTTTCTTTCTGCTAACCCACCCTGGGAAAGCAAGGTTGGCTGGAAGGATGAGGACAATGGAGAAAGGGAGGTAGAAAGGGAAGATGAAAGAGAGTTCTTGCTGGTTGGAGCTGGAAAGGAAGGTGAATTAGACTACACAGGACTTTTGTCACGGAGGCCTGCTGAGCAAGCAGCGACCAGAGAAAGCATTTCCTTGGAAAGGTGTGACAAAGAGCTGGAGCACTGAGCTGTTGTCCAGGACACACAGAGTCTCACTGCTGTGTTGGAACATTCTCTGCCCTGCTGTTCCGTGTGGTGAGACTTTTACCTGTTAGGTTGTAGTCAGAAATGAAATGAGGAAATAGCACACAACATGAACATCACAGCTCCCACAGTTGCATGCCTGAATTTTATTTCCTGGACATGATGGTTGGGATGGGAGAGATTTAGGGGAAGCCTTCTGAAGTAGGGGTGGTGAGTGGCAGCATCTGCCATATGTGTGTTCTCACATCTTTGGCTTTTTTTTAAATAACAACTTTATTTGGGATACAATTTACATACCATGTTCTTCATATATTGAAAGTGTACAATTCAATGGGTTTTAATATATTCATAAATGTATAGCCATATTACAATTAATTTTAGAACATTTTTATCACCTCCCTAGGAAATCCCTGTGCCCATTACCAATCACTTCCCTGTTCTTCCCACCCTGCTACATCCCACCCCTCCTCCAGCCCTAAACAACCACCTTTGTCTTTATAGATTTGCCTATCAGGAACATTTTAGATGAGATCGGGCTCATTTAGGGTGGTATGGCCATAGACTTTATCATGAACATTTTTAAATAAATGAATCAATACAATATATGGTCTTTGGTGATTGGCTTCTTTCTTGGCTTAATGTTTTCAAGGTTCATCCATGTTGTGTCATGTGTCAAGGGCTTTGTTCCATTTATTACTGAGTAGTATTCCATTGTATAAATATACCACGTTTTATTTATCTGTGTATTTGTTCACCAGCTGATGGACATTTGGGTTGTCTCTACTTTGGGGCTATTTTAATGCTGCTATGATCATTCATGTACAAATTTTTGCATGGTCATAAGTATTCATTTCTCTTGGGTCTACATTTAGAAGTAGAATTGCTGGGGCATATGGTAGCTCTTACGTTCAATCTTTTGAGCATCTGTTAGATTTCCAAAGTGGCTGCACCATTTTACGTTCCCACCAGCAGTGTATGATGAGATTCCAATTTCCCCACATATTTGCCAACACTTGTTGTTATCAGTCTTTTTGATTATAACTCTCCTATTGGTTGTAACGTAGTATCTCTTCATGGTTTTAATTTACATTTCCCTGATGACTGATTATGTTGAGCGTTTTTCACATGGTCATTTGTGTATCTTCTTTGAAGAAAGGTCTATTTGAATCCTTTGCCCATTTTTAAATTAAGTTATTTGCCTTTTTATTATTGAGTTTTAAGAGTACTTTAACTACAAGTCCCTTATTGGATATATAATTTGAAGATATTTTCTCCCATTTTGTGGGTTATTCTTTTACTTTCTCAATCATGTCCTTGAGGCACAAAAACCTTCAGTTTGGTGAAGTCCAATTTAATTATTTTTTCCTTTTGTTGCTTGTGCTCTTGGCATTATATCTAAAAGGCTATTTCCTGATCTAAGGTCATGAAGAATTACACCATGTTTTTCTTTTATGAATTTTATAGTTTTAGTTCTTCACTTTGTGTGATTGATTTATTACGAATTAGTTATTGTATATGGTATTAATTAGGGGCCCAGCTTCATTCTCTTGCATGTGGATATACAGTTGTTCCAGTAGCATCATTTCTTTCAAAGCCTATTCTTTTTCCGCTGAATGGACTTAACACCCTTGTCACAAATCATTTGGCCATAGGTGTATGCTTGTTTTTTTCTGGACTCTCAATTATATTCCATTGATCTTTAGGTCTATCCATGTGCCAGTACAGTACTGTCTTAATTACTTAGCTTTGTAGTAAGTCCTGAAACTGGGAAATGTGAGTCCTCCAACTTTGTTCTTTTTCAAGATTGTTATGGCTATTCTGGGCCCCTATAATTTTCAAACAGATTTTAGGGTCAGCTTATCCACTTCTTCAAAGAAGCCAGCTGGAATATTGAGGGGATGGTGTTGAATTTGCAGATCAGTTTGAGGAGACCTGCCATCTTAAAATTTTACATCTTTTATCCAGGAACATGAGATTTTTTTTTTCTGTTTACTTAGATCTTCTCTAATTTCTTTCAACAAATATTTTACCATTTTCATATTCTTTTTGATGGTATTTTAAATGAAATGGGTTTGTTAATCTCATCTTGTGGCTTGTTCATTGATAGTGTATAGCAGAAATATAATTGATTTTTATATATTGGCCTTGTGTCCTGCTGCCTTATTTAACTTATTAGTTTCAATAGTGTTTTCGTGGGTTTCTTAGGACTTCCTACATACAAGGTCATGTTGCCTGTAGATATATGTAATTTTACTTCTTCCTTCCCAACGGAGATGCCCTTTATGTCTTCTTGCCTGCTGCCCCTGGCTAAAATCTGCAGTACAATGTCGAATAGATGTGGTCAAGAGAGGGCATTCTTGCTGTGCTCCTGATCTTAGGGGGGAAGCGTTCAGTCTCTCACTATGCAGTATGATGTTAGCCGTGGGTTTCTCATAGATGCTCTTTTTCAGGTTGAAGGAGTTTCCTTGACTTTTTAGTATGTTGAGTGTTTTAATCATAAAAGGTTGTTGCATTTTATCAAATTTTTGATGTCTGTTAAGTGATTGTATAGTTTTTGTCCTTTATTAATATGGCATCTTGGATTGATTGACTCCCCTATGTTAAAACCTTGCATTCCTAGGGTAAATCACTCTTGGTCATGGTGTATAATCTTTTATATGTTGTTGAATTTGATTTGCTAGTTTTTTGTTGTTGTTATAACAACTTAGCAAAATAAAATTTTGGTTTATTGTTGGACAACGTTGTTTCATGTACACATCAAGCAGGCTAAAAAAAAAAAAAGAATAAAGAGCAACTGCATAGACAAAAAAAAGGACGAAAAAGCAACCCTTTATCTTTGGTCTTCTTAACGATGTCTTACACATCAACTATTTATGCTTGGAATATAATTTTTTTGCCGTTGTTTTTGCTTTTTGTTTTTACAAGTTTTTTTTCCTCCTTTGAGATTAATATCATGCGGCATGTTCATTAGAAAGTCAGAAGTGGGACAGAGAGCGCTCCAAAGGCTGCTCCGGTTATCCTGAAATCATTAAAAAGGGTGGCCCCTAACCATATGTACAAAAACGTACAACGTAAGTTCACAGGTTACAAACATTTCACTTTTAGAAGTACTTTTAAGAAAAAAAGCAGGGCTTTGGAAGTTTTGGTTCTTTTTTTCCTTCCCTTTTGCAAATTAATGTCGTGGTTTTGCGTGAGAGGTGGAGAGCCGGTTTGCTAGTCTTCTGTTGAGGACTTGCACATATGTGTTCATAAGAGGTAGTGATACAGGTTGCTGTGACATCTGGGTCTGGATTTGTAGTCGGGTGATCCTGGCCTCATTAAATTCAGAAGTGTTCCATCTTCTATTTTTTAGAAGAGTTTGTGAAGGATTGGTGATAATCTTACTTTAAACAATTGGTAGAATCCACTAGCAAAGCTAGTTCCTGGGCTTTTCTTTGTGGAAAATATTTTTATTACTAACTTAATAAAACTTACTAACTTTATTACTCACTTTATTCCATATACATCTATTCAGATTTTCTGTTTCTTTGAGTCTGTTTTGATAGTTGTGTCTGTCTAGGAATTTGTCCATTACATCCAGGCTATCTAATTTTCTGGTATTCCATTGTTGATAGTATTCCCATCCAATCTTTTCTATGTCTGTGAGGTAAGTAGTGATGGTCCCTCTTTTATCCCTGAGTTTAGTAAATTGAGTCATCTTATTTTCTTGCTTATTCTAGCTAAAGGTTTGTCAACTTTGTTAATCTTTTGAAAGAACCAACTTTTGGTTTCACTGGTTTTCTTTATTGTTTTTCTATTCTCCTTTTCCTTTATTTCTGTTCCAACACTTATCCTTATTTATTTCCATTCCTTCCTTCTGCTGTTCAGGTTTAGTTTGCTCCTCTTTTTCTAGTTTCCTGAATTGAAGGTTAGGTAGTTGACTGTGTTGTAATTGTTGTCTGCTTTCTCTGTCTCACAAGACAACTTGTGAGTGTGAATGACCAATGTTGAATCTGAGTCAGTGCCTTCCAACCTTCTCCTTTGGGGACAGAGTGACAAGGCAACTGAAGATGTGGTGCCAGGTACACAGAATGATGGCAGACGCACCGGCCTCGTGCTTGGATGGAGTCCCTGTAGCACTGTGGTTCTTGGATCAAAGCATGGGCTCTGGAGTCTGGCCGCCTGCATATGAGTTCTCTCTCTGCCACTGAAGAGCCTTACTTTACACATTTGTTAAATAAGAAGAAAGATATGTTACTAACTCATAGCGTTGTTGTACGGAATAAATGAGCTAGCATGTGACGTGTTTAGCCCAGAGTTGGTACATGATAATGCTCAGTAAGGATTAGCTATTGTTGTTTTTTTGTTGTGATTCAGGTCTGTGCTGAGCTAACTCTGTGTTAGGTAGCTACAGTGCCCTGAGTTGTTTCCATTAGTTGGTACTTCTTTGCTGATCATCCATGACCTCACCAGCATACGCCACCAGGATGAACCGCATCTGCCTTTGCTACCAGGTGCTGAGACCTGTTTCCTCCTGGGGTGTGGCAGCCCTGGATGTGACTTTCAAACAAGAGATCCTTTCTCAGAAAGATCACAGACTTCAATTATTTGATCAACCATCCAGATTATAATGATCATATGAGAACAACGGCAGGAAGTATATTTTCCTAACAAATTTGAAACAAACTCAGGATGGGAGTACCATAAACTATGAAAATGGTATCACTAAAAAATTCTAATTTCAGTTTTATAGTACCTCAGATTCTCCTCTTGAGGTGGCGGTAAAAATGTCCTTCTATGAACTCACCAGAGAGCTACCATTAAAGTCCTGTCACCTGGGGCTTCGTGGGGGTAGCGCGTTCACCCACTGCAGCCCCCAGGCGCACCCTAAAGTGTGTGCCTCGCGGGCATTTCTCATCCTTCAGCCAAAGAATGATCATTATTTTTACAAGGAGAAAAAGAGTGTGGACCGATTCCATTCTGGAACCTTTAGTTAGCCTCCTTTAAAATATAAATTTAGCCACCTGTAGTTATTTATGAATGGTATTAGCTAAGATAATCCTCAAACCTTCAAGCAAAGCAATATTTTATTAACTATAGCTAATAATGTTGTGTTATTACCAAATGAATATAAATATAAATATTTAATATTAAAATAGTAGGCAATCATTATTTTAATAATACATTACTTGTCTTCCTAAACATGCAGAATATTTTCGTGCATACTGTATGTTTTTCCCCTCCCAACATCTCTGAGGTTGTTATAGGGAAATAGTTATTTCTGTTTTACCAGTAGGAAGAAGAAATAATATATTCTAAAGAGGTTTCTCCCAACATCTTTTATTTAAAAGAATACATACAACCAGTACTCACTCCATTATTCTGCCTCCCTCCCTCATTTCCTCTCTTTCTCTCCCTTTCTCTTTTTCTCTCTTTCTTTAACCATTAAACCTTTTTATCAAAAGCATCACTAAGTAGTAGACAGGATGTGGATTCCCCTTCTTTTCTCTGGCCTCATAGGTACAGAGAACTCAGAAAATACTAGGAGAAAAGTGAAGGAAAGAACTCAGTTTACAAATTGATTATTAGCTTCTTTTGGTCTATAAATCAAGAAGATGAATTTTATCCAAAGATTAAAAAGTATATTTGTTTTTTGGAAGACTGAATTTATCATGAATAGTCAAAAGACATATTAATAATATATTAATAATAACATTTCATTTATGCCTTCATACGTGGAGCATGCCAGTCTTGTTCTTGTGTAGCGGTGCTCACAGATGACTGTGGAAGGATGTGGAAAGGCAGGGCATGTGAGGTGCTCAGGAGACCGCGGGCCGTGGGTTCTACACTAGACAGTTCTAGTGGCTTGGGGTCAGCAGTGCACATCTCTCCCCAGGTTTCTCATGTTATTAATCAGTACATTGCACTGGCTGTCTGCTGTTCTCCAAAACTTTTAGGCCACTAGCACTCTATATTATTTTTAAAGAATGCCAAGACATCCAGTTAAGCCACACACACTGAGGCAGGTGTAGAGGGGGGAGGTGTGGGAGTGGGAGGGGGTATACTATACATCATAACTAGACACCGGTTTTTGACAGGAAAGAAATAGATGATGTAGAGGTGGAATCAATAACCACAAGGGTCATCTCAGTTCCTGAGAATCTGATTCATTCTAGTTTCTTTTTTGTATCAAGTTTCACCTGCTAATCCTCAGTAAAAGTTCCACTGGGGTATGAGAGCTAATAGATGACCCTTGACCCTCCGAAGGTTGGCCATGGTATAATTCCTCTCCTGGGGAGCACAGGGAATAATTTTTGGTGGCTTTTGGAATTTTTAGGACCCTGCTGCTCCAGTGACTACTTAAAGAATTTCTGGCACTGACTTCTGAAATCCGAATTAACTCAAATCCCTGCCTGTTATTTAGATTTCTGCTTAAAAATTCAACTTGAATAAAGTTGAACATGTTTTTATGTTTGTTGACCATAGAATTTTCTTTTTCTGTGAACTGCCTATTCATATCTTTGCTCATATTTATTAGGTTATATTTTTCTTATTTTTGTAAGAGCTCTTGCATGTTAAGAAAATTGACTCTTGATTATGTGTTGCAACAGACCTCATTTGTAGTTGTCTGATTTCATTTTCGTAAATATTTCTAAGTGTCATTTAATGCTCAGTTCTTGGTAGAAAGGAAAGTTCAGTTTGAAATTGAGATAAATTCTTAGTTTCAGCCTTAAGCTAGTACGTTTGGTTGTTTAATTTTTCAACCTAATTCCAGTTATTAACTGATGTATCTTCTGGCACATATGTAGGTGCATATAAAGAGTCAAAAATAGAGATTTTTTAATGTTATAATTTTTACTTTTTCATTTCTATAATAGAACTTAGTACCATTCATGGTATTCTCTTTCTTCAATTAATCATGATTTTTTTTGTGGTTTTACTTCCAATCAATGTGTTAGTAACAACCACTCAAAAGAACTTTAATAAGCAGTTTCTGTTAAATCACATGCTTCTATATTTGAGGGATATATCTACTACCTTTTGATAAAACATGTATTTTCACAGTAATATGTATTTCCAATTTTAAAAATTGTACATTTGAGAAATTATAAGGAGTCACGACACTTATTTTCATTAACAGTTCAGATCAAAGTGATTTTCATGTAAATCTTTTCATAGTTTCACTTGGAACTCAGAAACTGATGACTTCAGTGTGGACATTTCTAAAAACACGCTGTTAAATGAGCCGCTCCACTGCCATCCCTTGGTTTCCCTGGCCGTAAAGCAAAGCTGGAGATGTGAGGGGCTTGTCAGAGCACTGAGGTCTCAGGGGCTTGTATGGGTTTCAGATCAGAAGCCTGAAATCCTTAGGTAGAACTGCAGAGGCCCTCACGTGCCATTCCTGTTAGTCAGGGGTTGTAACTATTAATGTGATTTTCCGTCTTCCTAATGGTTTCCACAGTTATTCACTAAGTAGCTAAAGAGATTGAACTTGGAGGGGTTTGTTCCACAATGATTCTTAATGAGCTAAAATGTCTTACTATGATTTATGTCTCCATGTTAGAAGTCAAAAATACTTTAGCAATAGTTTGAAATTCTTGTCGGGAATAATTATTGAGCACCCAGTGAACTGCCGTGTGTATTCACTGGGCAGGGGAGAGAGGTTGAAAGCAAATGCCTTGGGTACACTTCAGAAGTAGCCCGAATCTTGTCATGCCAGCAAAGGACAACAATGTGGGCAGGCAGACAAAGCACCTGACTACTGGTAGGTCTCATTTAGTACAAGACGGTCTTAAACTTGGTGTGCAGGTTTTACTTTTCACATGGGGACTTAGAGTTTATGTACACTAGAAGTATTTGCTATTTAGGCAATGTTGTGATGAAACAGGAATTTCTATCCATTTTGCAAGTCTGATTGCAAATGACAAACACTCTGTTGCCAAATGTATAAAAAAGGAAGGAATGCTCTAAGCAATGTGGCAGTGAACTTGTTTGCAGAAAAGTAGATACCTGGGTAAGAAACCTTTTGGAAGATGATGACTCTAGGGGAGAGTTAGGAAGGAAAACAAGGGTCAGTTTAGAGAAAACAGAATGGTAGTCCTGGGGATTTTGCATGTGGGTGTGTGTCGAATGAAGTTGAAAGGAACAAAGGGAGATTATGCAGCGGTTTGTAGTCAAAGGTAACCCGAGGTTTGCAGTTCATGATCGAATGCCTATAGTGTTATGGATGCCAAGGGTCACATGAAATTCCCTGCATGGGGGTAACATGACCTCAACCCTACATAAGGTATGGTTGCGCAGAAGAATATGACTGTAAATCAGAATGTGGGGTACTGACTTTTTTTTTCTGGTAAGCTTTCCACGTGGGCTCTAATCAACCTGATAATCTTCTCTACTTGGTTGCATGGTTCTGCATGTCTACACAGCACACTGTGCTTCGTTTTGCCTTGTATCTTATATGTTCTAATTGACATTCGGTTGTCTCTCCATAAAGATTATTAGCTCCTAGTTAGTAGAGACCACATCGGGGTCCAGAGCTTTGACTGCATTCCTCACTCCCCACCCTCCACATCGATGCACCTTGGAGTTATTGCAGTATTACTGACAGTACTCAGGAAACACCTTTGGAATGGAAAAGCACTGTACTTGGTAAATCTAGAATGCTAGGGGATTTCTGTGGCAATTTTGAGGAAATTAGTAAAACACTATTTAATTATTAAAGAGCAAAATTCACATAATACTTGGCTGAACCACACACTTCCTGAGCCCTCGTTAACCTGACTGCCCCATTCTAAAGAGGGATTTTTTGCATTACAGTGCTGCTGGCTTTCTCTGGCCAGAGTGGAACACAGGCCTTGGACTTGGACACGTATCTGTGACTGTATAATAGGTGTCTCCTCTCCACCTACGTCCAATATTTATTCAGAACTTCCTCTTTTAAAAATAGTCTGTTAAACTATTACAGGATATATAAAGACTGGTAATTGCTTAGCTTATAAGACACCACGGTTTGCTATGTTAGAGGGGAAAAAGGAATCGCTATAAAATCCAGGAGGTTTCTGAGAAGCAATGATGAGCACTGCCTAGAACAGAGGGAGAGTTTAGGGAGCAAATGCAAAGAGAATTGTCTTTAGATTTTAATTAGATTTTGTGGCTTTTTAAAGTTATGGTTTCACTCACCAAGCGTTAAAGGGTTTCCTACCTGGCTCCAAAGTTCCCAAGCTCTTCCTGTAAGTACAGCAATGCTTATCACTAGCAAGGTCTGAGAAGTCAGGCGAAGGGTGGGGAAGCCAGTAGAGAGTCAGGTTTAGGAAGAAGGAATTGAAGAAGAAGGAAAAAAGACCGTCTGTTTGCCTAGGGCTGGTAAAGTGCAATTTCTGCAAGCCGGAATGCCTGGATTCAAACCCTCACACTCTGTTTGCTAACTTGTCTGTCCTGGGCAAGTGACTTTATTTGCCGTGCCTCAGTTTTCTCATCTGTAAAACGGGACAAAACTAGTACCTACCATATTTCATCGTGTATAACGTGCACTTTTCCCCCCAAATATTTGAGGGAAAATAAGGATGCACATTATACATGGGTATAATGATTACATACCATGGGTATAGTAATGGGTATACTAATCCCGTGTATAAAGTGAACAAAAATGTGGGTGCACGTTATACATGGCAAAATACGGTACCTCGGAATGTATTTGAGGATTGCATGTTACATGTGAAGCACTCAGTAATAGTGTCTTGTATCTGACAAGGGTTACAGAGAGGAGTTAGGTACAGTCACCTTATTACAGATGGAGGCAATGAATTTAGGTGAGGATTTAGCCTTGTGCCCCCTCATTAGCTGCCCCACCATACCGCTGTCAGCGTTGTATGTAATAACGTGGGTGATTGAAGTCTGAGGGCTCTTCATGACTGCCCACCTCGCAGGAAAGTAGCAACCACTAGAATGACTTTTTCTGACACACTTAAATTTTCAAGTAAAGAAAGAAAGCGTTTCTTGCTCAAGCAAAGCTTGAGAAGGAAGGAGGTGGTTGGAGATGGGGTGAAGTTATACTTCATCTAATTTGTTGGATGATTCTGTCATTCGCTTTGAGACGTTACAGACGGGCTCTACAGTAGGCACACCAGCGTATAACATTACAAAGCTCTTGGATTAACTCATCCAGTATCAGATGCTGGAGCCCTCGACTCCGGAGAAAAGTTGCAGCCCTGATCCACTTCCAGCTCTGTCTTCTTCCTCTCTCTGAGTCAGCGTGCCCATCAAGGTGAACATGTTTAAGGGTTAGGGACCAGTCGTATCTGCAATGAGTGTGGGCCATAAGTCTGATTGATAGGGAGTGAAGGGGGTGAGGATGAGCTACAGCGAGGGTGCCTGGGGATCCCAGAGCAGCCCTGCCTGGCCAACTCAAACCCTCGGAGTTCCTGCTAACCTGAGAGAGCAAAGCAGCCTTACTTTTACTTCAGAACAATTCTCCCACTCTGGATTTCCTTCCACGGTGCCCGTTACCGGCTCCCGCTGCTATGTATGAGACATCTGCGGCTTTGCCTCTGTCCACAGTGAATCGCCACTCCTATGTGAGCAGGAAGTACTTGACATATGATTTAAATTAGTTTAAATATATGCTTAGATTAAAAGCACAACCCACTAGGAATTGAATGGATTCATAAGCTTACTTTTTTTATAAATAATAACTAATATACTTTCCCTTGTAAGTCAGATTCTATGCAGACACCTCCCCCCCAACACATACACATTCTATTCTTCCTTGCTGTTATTTCTCCTTAGCTGTTTCACAGCCTAACATACTACATATTTCACTGTTTATTCATTCAGTGTCTTCTCCCCCCTGAGTCCATAGGGTTCGTTAGGGCAAGGATTTTTCTCTGTTTTCGCACTGCGATTGCCCCAGTACCTAGAACAGTGCCTGACCTGTAAAAGGTACTTGACAATGTGGACTGAGTGAATGAAACACACAAATGTTACGCTTACAATTTTACTCTTTAAAACTGAGAGGGTACAATTTTAAATGAAAAATGAAAGCTCTCAGCTCCTTTCCTAATGTCCGGATAGGATGAACTCCTCATCCCAGACATGGCAATGGCCACTATCTAATTCTTCCTGCTGATACCACTGTGCGATATTTAACAAATTAACCAAAAGAGAATACTGTGGCGGTTTTAATCCTACAGGCTCATGAAATAATACACAGGCTTATAAAAGCAGAGAACGACTTTGGTCTGCAGTACCGATGGAAGAGGGAGGTAAAGGGGTGGAAGCAGTGCATGCAGCAGCAATTACTGCCGGACATTAATTGTGCTTTCGTGAGTCTATTATCTGTGTCTCAACCAGAATAAAACTCCAGAGGGCAGGGGTTTTTTCTTATTAAATGTTGCATCCAGTATGCCTGAAAGGAAAATAGCATAGTGTAGAAATTCAATAAATGTCCTAGAATATTGAATGAAGTAAAAGATCAGGCCCGAAAATAAAAACTGATGTCCGTGGTGGAGGCAAAGCCCTGGCTGTAATATTGCCGTTCTTCCGGTGGGTTCTGTGCATCGCACACGTCCTTCAGGACGCTCGTGGATGGCGTGCCCTCCTCTCTTCGCGCTTACTTCTCCGGTGCTGGTTGATTCGTCTCATGTCAGCTGTTAGTACCCATACAGTTACATGGCTTGAGTGCCTGTCCTTGACACCTTTTCGGAAGGAGGCTAGTACTTCAGTGTGTGCGCGTGCGTACAGTATCTTCCTTGTATTCTTTAGTCATGCGTTAATACAACAAGCAATTTCAGCAAAGGTTTTGAAATTCTAAACAGTGCAAAATCTGGAAAATTATATACTACTATTATGTAGAAAGCAAACACATGTTCACTTAGTCTTTACATAGGTATATCATAGCTTTTAGGTAAGTTAAAACACTTAAAAATATATAACGCTCTCTTAGTAGGATGCAAAGGTGACCTTTCTAGTTATTATGTATGTAAAATAGCCCACATAACAATACCCTGCGTTCATATTAGTTGTGTGTTCACCCGGGCTTCGCTTCCTCCTCTCCCAGAGGTGCCTGAATATTGTTGTTCCTTTTTTCAAACCTACCTTAGGGCTTATCTGGTCTCGGGCTTCTATTTTGTGGCTGTATTTTTTGTTCTTTTTCCTGTAGTCTCAGACCTCAGATTCACTTGCTGTCACTCCACTCTAAAAACAAAGGTGACTCGTTAAGACAAAGGACCACTCCTCCAGGGAGGACGTAAGCTTGTTGTAAGTCAGATCCATCACGAGGCAGTACAGCACGACACGTCCACCCTGACGCCCTGGACACGCAGTGCCGTCCACTGCCCATCGAGGGCTGTGTGGCGGGGTCGGTGTCCGTGACAGTTAGAGGAATGGGGGCTGTTCCTTTCCACGTGCACTTCTCTATCGTGTTTGAATTCGTCATAACCAGTGTGCGTTGTTTTTACAAAGACCGTATCTTTAATGAGAACCTAGTAGTTTAGTTTCATATAATATTTAACATAATTATAATCTTAGGCTTGTTTGGATTTTGACCCTGTACTAATCTTCTGGTATTTTTCTAGTCACTGTTGATAGCTTTAGATTATATTATTTGTGAATAATAAAGCTGTCTCTTTTTAAAGAATATGGATAGATAAGTAGATTTAAAATGTTCTTGTTCACTGTGGCCTTTTTACTTCCCTTCAGGCTACTTCAGATTGCTATGGTTTATAGAACTTAATATGGTTAACAATTACAGAATAACCAGGAAGGGAAAACTGGAGACCACTACCTTGAAATTTTTGTTTTAGGAAGAGTTACAGATTTGTTTCTCTTTATGTACCGTGGAGCTCATTTTTCTCCCTGGTCAGAAGGCTTCTAATCCCAGATGTCCCCTTGCTTTCGAGAGCCCTTCTGCGTCCTTCTGCTCCTCTGGCCCCTGATCTCCCCACCTGGACTGACAAACTCACCCTCCAGATGAGGTTCCATCTCCTAACTGCTTGAAAAGGAGTGTATTTACTCGGCTTAAGTGCCTCAGGTCCTTCTGCCCCGTTGTTAGGTACAGACTGTTTTTATTATCAATGAAGCATGTGTTACCACTCCTTTATTTTTCTCTCTGCTCCTCTTCTATTTTTCTCTACTTCTTACCAGTAAATCCATTTCCAGCTCCAAATTGATAAGTAAAACAAAATGAAAGCTTAATTCCTGTGTTATTTTTGCCAGTATTTTTTTCTTCCAGGCTTATCATAAACATGATGGTTGGTAATGATTAAGAGGAAAGATGAAGGGTATCCAAATCCAGATCATTTACCCCAGAAATAATAAGAAAAAAAAGCAATATTTGCTAAAGCTATAACATTTCTAAGAAACCATAGTGACATTTTTTGAGTACTTTCTGTATGCCCAGAAATTTTCTAAGCACTGTGCACGTATTCGTTCATTAATCTCCACATCAACCCAGTCGAAGTAGGAATTAGTGGGGTTTGTTTGTTTGTTTGCATCAAGCAGTACAGGTAGCGGGCACCCATCTTATTCTAGGAAGGTGGGTTTTAAAAATCCTTTGTTTCCTTTTTAGTCACTATTGGTGTATGAATAAAATATTGCAGTTAAATTTCCTCCTCTGCAACGCTAGAGCTTCCATCTTCTCGGGCCTTTCGTTCCAGTGGTTTCTTTAGGAAGTTTCAGGGTACTCACTGCCGCACACTCTGTATCTGGCAGTTTTACACCTCCCTTCTTTCTGCACCACCCACTCAAAGCTCATTCCAGGTGCCCTTAGCAAATGACTTCCAAGGCATTTAAGTGGCCAAAGCTCACCGACCAATGAGGAGATGTGTGCCGTGTGTAACAGAGTTACGCAGTTCCTGGGATCAGGAGCGAAGGTTGCTTAAATAAAGCTTTTGTTGCTATTAACCTGTCGCATCCAGTTTTCAGGACTGGAAAGGTAGGGGACACCTTATTTGTTTTAACTGTATGAGAGGAGGGGACGGTTGTGTTTGGTTAAAGTAATTTAGATCAGGTTGAATAAACAAGTGATCCGTTTTGTTTGTTTTTAATTGAAGGCCAAAAAAAAGTGAAGTTTGTAAGAATTTCAAATACTGTATAGCTTACCTTACCAGTAGCAAAACCAAAATTCTTAAGTTATGAACATTTTTTAAAAACCAGTTCATCTAGCAGCTCTTTACTATACATTTATAAAAGTTAGGTCTTTACAAACTCATAATTTCATAAATTGCTGCTATTTAACTATGGATAAAAAGCATGAATTTATCAATAATGTCCACATTTGTTTTCCACAGTCATTTCAGAGTCCACCTCCAAAGAAGTAATTTGTGATTTTAAGATATGAGATAATGAAAAAATACAAGAAGTTAATGGGATTAGCAGTTTGATAATACTACATACAAGTTAACAATAATGATGTTTCACGGAGAAAAGTTCTAGAATAAGAAGACTTGTATCAGTCACTTTTTCAAACCAATAGTAAAGTTTATAAAATGGAATTAGGTGTGTGTAGATTATATGCTTTAAAGACTACAAATAAGTTTCACTTTTGTTATAAAAAGTAGTTTAGTTACATTTTATGTGCTATTTGAGATTTGTTCTCATATTAACTCAAAGAAACAAGGGAAATAGAATCATTTGCTTCTCTCTACCTGGAAATGGAGCAATTTGAATAGCATTTGAAGGTCATCCTCAAAAGAAAAACCTTCATTATGAAGCAAATGATAAACCAATGTTGCAACAAAAACACACACATAAGAAATGTATGTAGTTATTGTCTCCATCTAAAGTTCAGTGTTAGAAGGTAACTTTAGGTTCACAGAAAAGTGTAACTGGTTTCCCAACATTGCTTTTCCCCAGAGATGGCTTATTATGGGTTGTATTTTATAACAGAAATTGGATAACATTTGTTTAAAAATACAACATAAAAATTTTTAAAGTACTTAGTTAAAACTCCATTTCCGTCTAATTTGTAAAGAGAATTTTATAGCATGTATATATCACTAGGTATAAATGCTCAATGATTTAAGGTATCTCAGATTCCCCTTTTTCTTATTATTTTTAATACTCATTTTAAAGGTTGCATCCTGAAACTTTCTACTTTTATTAGATTTGTTCAAAACGCCACTTTTTGGTAAGTCACTCTCAAGATCTGTGTCCTAGTCCCTTACTCTGGTTGACCCCCTGGGGGAGGTAGTGTGGGCTGATGGATAGTCACAGAGTTAACTATTCACAGCAGAGAATACTTGCTAGCCGTCTTCTCCTGTGCAAGGAAAGGCCATTTCTCAATTCCAAGCTCAGGGTCAAAGGTTTTAGACTAACTTCACAGATCAGAGGTCAGGCACGAATTGCTGCAATTTGTAGTTCAATTCTGCCGATATGACAGAATTTCACAGCTATGATGATTGCTTTTTTTCCACTTCTGCACACAGGCCAGGCCAGGCAGTTAACAATGTAATTTGTACAAGTCAGCCCTTGGCACCCAAGTTTAATGAGTAACTAGCTGGTGCCTTAGGTTTCACTGGTACAAGGTGCATATTATAAAAAGGGTCAAATGTTAATGCACGAAGATGGGGAGGAGGGCTGTCTCAATAACCACCAACTATGAATCATGTAAAGAATTAGTAGTTTGTATTTATTTTTAAAATACTATTTGTATGGTGTGAACCCTACTAAAAGGGGTAAATCATTTTATTTTTAGCGTAGCAAGAAAGAAAGGTCTGATTAGAGATTGACTGAGCAGTAGAAAGTGAAATTGCAGGCTCTGTTTACTCCTTTTGTGGGTGTCTTGAGATATCCCAAAAGCCTCCCAAAGTGTAGCAGCATTTCAAGAATCTAGAAAACAAATTGGATAATGAGGGATTTCTGAACCTGTGATATTGATGAGTCTCCGACATTTTCTACTCTTCAGCCAAAAAGTCAAACTCCTCCATTTCTAACCCAGGTTTGAGAATATCTTCTACTGCTTACAGTTGAATACTGGGACTCTTGAAAAAATTCTTAGGTGGTGGGCTTTGACAGACCATGGGTTTGCCCTTCACAGCTGTGAGCCATAAATGACTCGGAAGCTACGATGTGAGTACATATAGCTCACCATTTTTGTGATAGCACCACTTGTACTCTTCCAGACTCGGGTGCAGAAGCAGTTGGGTTCTTCCATACAGCAGAAGAGTTAGGAGCACCAATTCTGGTGCTGGACCTCTTGGGTTTGAATCCCAGCTTCATCACTAGCCAACAGAAAGCCTCTCCACGCCCTGGTTTCCTCATCTCCAGAAGGAAAATGGCTATAGAATTTGTGCCATGGGGTTGTGGTCGGGAGTAAAGCAAGACAGTGCACAAAAAGTACTTGGCACAATGCCTGGAGCACAGTAAGCACTCACTGAATGCCAGCTGTTACTATGCTGTTAATATTATTGAACGGCATAGCTTGTGAATGAGCCTAGTCTACCCCATGCATCATCCCAGCTTGGTTTAGACTTGGTCTTTGCTCTGCTCACTTCACGAGGGGCACCGATGTGGCATCGTTGGGTAAGTTTTAGGTGCATTCCTTTTGAATGTCATGGGGAAGTGTATTTGAAAATTCCTGTCTCAAGTCTAGCACTCCCTTAGATGCTATCTTTTTCTCCACTAGCTGATTTTCTGTTGCATGCGAAAGCTGTAAGAGGAGAGAAATCCAAACCATCTGGTTTCCTTTCAGAGTTGTTTTCATTCTGCCCCTCAGTGCGAAACATTTGAGTTAAAAAAATTCAAGTGATACCACACCAGTGGGCTAATTTTATTTGTGATGACATGTATTATACTTACTAGGATTCATGCCTCCCAGAAATACCAGAAATGAAAACCTTAAAAAGTAATTTTTTTTTATTTTCTCTCTTCGTTTTATTCCTATGGCACGTTGAAGAGGAATTTAAAGGAAAACATAATTTTTACTACTGATCACAATATGAAAATTACATGCTTAGCATTAAAAAAGGTAGTTAACATCTCGCATTAATTAAAAGAAATAAGCGTCGCCTGGGTGCTAGGATGGGGAGTGGGACGCTGGGGCCACCGGGGCCACCGGGGTGAGTCAGACCTAGATTTCACCCTGGACAAGTTCACAGCCGACTGGGCATGGGAACTATCATACCAGCTATTGCAAGGTTAAACAGCATAAAACCGCCAGTAGCCTGCCATTTTTGTCCTCCAAAACGGCAATTTCTTTCAACCTAGTGTTGTGAGGAGTGCTATGAGGGATTATATGATGTTACAGGAACGCATCCTGGGGCTTCAGGGTGGCTTCCGAGGAGTGAGGTGTGAGGACGAGTGTAAGTGGCCAGGCAGGGGCTGGCCAGGGAACCGCACGTGTAGGGGGAAGGCGACACAAGGCGGGCTAACAGAAGGAGCCAAAGTCTTCCTCACAGGACTCACCAAGAGTTCTGACTCTATCCTAAGGCAGTGGGCAGATGTTCAGAGGCTTAGGCAGGAAGGGAAGATGATCAAATTGTGTTTTCAGAAGGCCACTTCGCCTGCCATGGGAGCTGGATCTAGTGCAGTGGGCCAGAGCGGATGGGCCGAAGTCAGTTGGGAGGCTCCTGCCAGCATCTGGACAGGAAATGGTGGTTGGCAGCTTGCAGGATGCTTTCAGATGTGGTATATTATTTTGTCCTTATAACAATTCTTACATGAGGTGTTACTATCAGCTTCAGTTCAGTGGCTTGCCCATGGCCAGATGGGGCACGTGGCAATGAGAACTGGAACTCTATTAGCTGACTCTTGCCCTGTCATCTCCTGGAAGATGTAGGCCCATGTATCAGCATCCCTGGGTGTGAGCAATTGGTTTCTCTTAAGAAAGGATTTGCTTTTAAGAAACAGCATTCCCATTCCTTGGTGGTGGAAGGTGGGGATAAGAAAGTCAGTTTTGGCCTAGGTGTATGACTGAAATTTGAGAGGCAAGCAGAATGTGACAAGGGACTTGATATTGTCAAATTATAATCTTTTTTGGAAAAAGATCCACTTATTAATTTCATGTATTTATTTATACTGGGCCTCATTCCAAAAATGGATTTGAGACAACTTTCAAAACTACATACGGCATGACAAGAAGAGAGGTAAAATACCAGGGTAGGCAAATTAAGATGACGCCACAGGTGTCTTAAGCCCAACAAACCTTTGCTAAAGAGGGACTCATCATCAGCTCTGAGACTCACATGCCCCCAAAATAAAAACAAACCACATGTTCTGCTCAGAAAAGCTTTTCCTTCTACTGGAACCTAGAAAAATGTCCCCGTTTGGTCTTCATAAAGACTCCGTGATATGGGTAGGCATACCTGTTTTACAGAATGAGTGAGTGAGGGAACTGGAGTGAATTAATTAACCCAGTGAATGCCTGGAAGCCATTTCTTGTTAGTATAACACGTTACGTGACCTTTGGTAAGACAGTGTCCTCTGCAGTAAAATCAAAGGTTTGGACTAGAGCTGGACGTCTCAAAGCGGTGCCCTGGGCTGCCTCATGACGGGTCGGGAGGGGTGTGAAGCTATGGGACAAAAGTGACATATAGGTTTCGCTCAAAGATTTTAATGACAAGACGACATTAAAATTTTTATGAAATGTGTTTGGAATCATTCTGGAAACAAACAAGTGAACCTAAGTGTTTCATTGTAGGAGAATTTCCTCTATCTTATGTAGCCACGAGACCCAGATCAGTAACCCTTCTTTCCTGCATACAGATGTAATAATACAGAACTAGAATTTGATGTATATGTTAATAATTCGCTTTCAGTTCATGCAGTTTACATGTCCATTACCATGATAATGGTTTTTAAAGGGGGGACTCTTGCCATTATGCAAAGAGAGAAAACACAGTTCTGTACAAATAATACATGCCAGGAATGGTACTTTATAAATATTTTCTCTGTTCTCCATACAGTTCTGTGAGGAATTACCTCCAGTTTATGGATGTGGAATCTGAGCCTCAGAAAAGTTTAATAAATTTTCTGGATTCACTTAGCTAGTAAATGCAGGAGTCTAAATTTTATTCTGTTGCCCCGACAGGTAGGATTAACTTTAGAACACAGCTTGTAGTTTGTACATTTATTTTTACTTATCAAACACTGTGATGTTGATCACTAGGTATTTTCCAGGATGCAGCACTTAGGAAACGGTCATCACAGACTTGGGTGCAGATTATCTACTTTAAGCAGTAAAGACTTTAACAGCTGTTACTCTGTGATTTATGTGAGGGTGTGGTGCCCACCCCCAGTAAATCATTAATAAGGATTAAAATCAGCTCCTAGCTCCTGCTTTGGTTTTATTGAGTTTATTGCCATCAGGTCATTGAATGCTTTGCCAGTCATCGCAATATGAAGGTAGTTACAGCAGAATAATTTGGGAGCTGTAACTGACGTTAGAGGCCATTTTTAATCAACAGGTTCCAGACTGCTCTCTGTGGTCCTGAAGGTCCTAGGGCCCCCCCACCCACGGCCCCAGCGGATGATGGAGGGAGTCTGTGGTGGGGGGGGTGCCTCCCCATATCATCCCCACTCTCCACTCAGCCAGCTCCTGTTATATTGGTTTTCTTTCTCCATCTGTCTAAATTTTTGGTGGAAGAAAGGGTGCTACACCTAAAAAAATGAAGCAAAACAAAAGTTGAAAACCAGTTCGAAAACTTCTGGTTATCCACCTCTTTATTTTCTTCAGTGGAATTGATTTTGGCTCAAATGGGTGAAATGATTTGTCTAAGAACACAGAAAAATGCACCACAGAGCTAGAATTAAAATTTGCCTATCAAACCATCATGCTCTACATTTTAAGTATATACAATTTGTTAATTACTTATTCCTCAATAAAATTGTGGGCCAACAATTTTAAAAAGTAGCCTCGTAGCCTCTCGTCTGGCGCTGCAGCCACTGTGCCGAGCCGAATGGCCCAGCGAGGGCTCTCCGTAGTTGAGAATATTCTCGCAGTTGGGCAGATGATGCACCGGATGTGAAATAAAGGTGAAAGTTTTGTGCTTAGGGTATATCTTAATGTCTCATCCAGCATGCCCTTATTTTAAACTTGTCTCCTAAATTTGAATATATTCTGTGTCATGACTTTAAAGGTCCTTTATCTGTAGACCCCAAATCTTATTTTTTGTAGGACTCTCCATGCAAAGAACATTCTCAGCAGAGTCTCAGTCACACACTTTAGGGCAGAGTATCAGGTCACTCTCATAGAAACTCTAATCAGTCGTCGTAGACGGTGGTTCTGGCTTCGGTGGTGTCTGAGACCCTCCCTGGGCTCAGCAGGAGAGCGCGCTGATCTGTCGGCGATGTGCAGCGTAAGCCCCCAAATGGGGAGGTGCAGGCCACGAGCTAGACTTTGCCATCCTTGTGAAGGGAACCATCTTGTCTTTTAAGGGTCTATAATGTAAAATCTGAGCTATATCTGTATTCCTTCCTAAACATTGTATTGTTTATCTTGAAGTCATGGGTGCTCTAAAGAAGACAGAAGTAAAAATAGAAGAAATGGAAGAAAATGGTCATTTTCTTTTTTTTCCAGTATATTTTATTGATTATGCTATTACGGGTGTCCCCGTTTTTTTCTCTCCTTTATCCCCCCTACCCTCCCACCCTCCAATATCCCCTCTCTTAGTTGTGTCTATGGGTCGTACATATAAGTTCTTTGGCTTCTCTGTTTCCTACACTATTCTTAACCTCCCCCTGTCTGTTTTATGTCTACCAGTTATGCTTCATATTCCCTCTACCGCCCCCATTCTCCTCCCCCCGCTCCCCACTGAAAACCCTCCATGTGATCTCCATTTCTCTGGTTCTGTTCCTGTTCTAGTTTGCTTAGTTTTTGTTTTTTAGGTTCAGTTGTTGATAATTATGAGTTTGTTGTCATTTTACGGTTCATAGTTTTTGATCTTCTATTTCTTAGATGAGTCCCTTTAACATTTCCCTGTTACCGTTCCCTGTCCCAGGACAGGGAGAAGAAAAATGGTTGCATTTCTTAGTTTGTAGAGAATGTGATAGAGTAATGGTAGTCCTTTCGGGTTTTGTTTTTAAAGAAAATGCCCCCAAACTTGTAATGCATGTATGACAATTATGTTGAAATAGAAAACATTTTTAGCTTTTTTTTCCTCCCATAGGATTCGCCTCAAAGGGTACTCCAAAAGTTGAACTGAGAAATCCTGAGCAAGCTGTCTGAATTCCTCTGCATATTCTTGTCCCACACCCGATAAAGGACCAGAAAAATCGAACTGGTGGTTTTGGGTGAGTACACCAGCCGCTGTCCTTCTCTTCTTCAGGACAATTGTAATTTTCATTCCTAACAGCCAAGATACCTGCTATCTAGACAAAGTGCACCTGGTGTGTCGTCATGTGGCAGTGTGAGCGGCTAAACAAAATAAGTCATTTTGAACCCACAATGTAAATTATTTCTTTGTTTAGTCAACATGTTTATGGCTCAAGAAGAAAAACTGCTCCTTCTGTGTGCTATGCATTTGTGAGCATCTTAGGACTTAAGAGATGAGGAATAATATGTATTGCTTATAATTTGTCTTTTACATACCCCCAAAAGAGGTCAAGGGTATTTCAATCAGCATTGTCTTTTGAAAGGGTTGCACACAAGGAAGGGTCTGCCAGCTACAGAAGATACACGTATGTTCTTGAACAATCCTCATGCCTTTTCTGATTTGTTCCCTCACCTGTCATATGAGGTAAAAGTAATTGTCATGTCAGACTCTCTAACTCATGGCAACCCAGTGAATTACAACATATGGAAATACAGTTTGATGGCTCTGCAATTCTTTATAGATAGAAGGTATTGTTATTCTGTGGGAGGTAGTTTTAAGTACGATATGGCAAGGACAGGAAGCATAAAAGGGAGAGGTAACTTGTACCACCTGCTCCCGGAACCTAGCACAGCCAACCCTCCCCAGTCGCAGCCACAGCCCTCACACAGACCTGACGGGTGGAGGCTGTCCACTTTTGCCTGTCAGAGAGGAGAGGGGTCCTGGGGACACTGATGTGTCCAGCAACTCACCTCCCACCCACTCGCCTTTTCATATCCTCTGGGCTGGGATCTGGACCTAGTCCACTGAATTCAGGGACTTGGAGAGCCAATTTTTTTAGTTGTATATTTTTTCCTTTTTATAAAAGCATTTTTATTAAAGGAAACCTGGAAATTAAAGAAAAATATAAAATTACATATAATTCCACATTGCAAAGAAACCACAATTAACATTATGGTATATTTATTCCTTTTTTGTTTTTTATATATTTCATATATATTCTAAAATGTTATTAACAAGGTTAACATAGTTGAGAACATGAAATTAATATTCTAGCCTACATCTATGCCATAATCTACTTAGCCATTTCCATACTGCTGAACATTATTTTTGTTATATCACATATAAATGTATACTATTATATTCACTATATTCTATTAATACCACTGTAGTGAACATACTTACTATAAATTTTACTTGTGTCTCTGATTATTTTCTGTCTTTTATGATTATTTCTTTTGAGAGAGAGCAAGAGAAAGAGACAGAGAGAAACATCAATTTGTTGTTCCACTTTTTATACTTTCTTGGTTGTTTCTTGTATGTGCCCTGACCGGGGATTGAACCTGAAACCTTGGTGTATCAGGATGATGCTCTAACCAACTGAGCTACCCAGCCAGGGCCATATTATTTTCTTAGGGTAAATTCCCCTAAATGGAATAATCGCACTAATACAAATGAACTATTTTTAATGAACAGTGTAAAGCTCTAGATATTGTCAAACTGTCTTCCAGAAATGTACCAAATTATACTTGTTCTTCCATTATATATGGTAATGTTTATTTCACTGCACGCATGTCGTGATTAATTCTATCACTTTAAGAAGGTTTAAAATCATAAATATTTCTACAGAAGCTCAGAAAATAAAAGCCCATTTCCTCCCCCGACCCACCCCAGCCTGAACCCATATCAGGTCTCTAACGTAGAAGACACCGTCATTTGATCGACATTGCACCAACATCACTCTCTCGGACCTGTTTGTGGGATAAAGCATATATAAGGCTTGCATTCATTCACTAGGTATTTATTATCAGCACTTTTGTTCACTTCTGTACTATGTGCTTCAGGAGAACAAAAGAACATTCTTTTCATTGTCTATGAGAAGCTTAATTCAGTTGGGAGTCCAAACAATGAACTTAAAAATACTTAACCTTGGATAGGTCACTTAATCTTCTCAAGGCCTGTTTCTTCTTTAAAGTGAGAGGCTCAATTTCTCTATATCTAAAAAGTATTTGAAGTTGTTTTTAGTAAAAAAAGATGTGTGTACTGTCCCAGCTGGACTGGCTCAGTGGTTGGGTATTGTTCCTCAAAGCTAAAGGTTGTTGGTTCACTTCCGGGTGAGGGCACAGGCTTGGGTTGCGGGTTCAGTCCCCAGTCAGGGCACGTACAGAAGGCCGTCGATCAATGTGTCTCTCCCTCTCTTTCTCACTCCCTTCCCTTCCCTCTAAAATAAAAAATTAAATTAAATTAAAACAAAAAAAGATGTGAGTCCACATGGCAGTAAAAACAACAGTGAAGGTCATTATGTAGGTATCAAACTCAGCCGTGAGCCACACGGCGGGTTATAGCACTTCCGTTATCCAGACGTGAGAGCACGTCGGTTTCTTTAGGAGAAAATCGTTTCCCTGCATTGGAGACCTAGAAAAATTTTCAAGTTAATCATTTTTTAAATGTAAAATCAAAATAATAGGAAAATCCTTCAAAATGGTCTCCAAGTTTTTCTATAGTTCTAACATCTATAATTCATAAATAACTGAGAAATCACCAAAGGCCAAGGACCCCAAAAGCAAAGGACTGGTCAGTGGCTTCACAGAAAGGTTTGTAGGGTCAAGAGTAGAATTTTAAAGATGGTAGATTCTACAGATTAGCTCTGTCTAATCGTTGTCCTCACCCTGGTGCCCGTTGTCCCCACCCCCCCACCCCCACCCACAGAAAGTCTGCGTTGCACTGTTCATGGCCTTTTATCTTTTACCCAGATTTTCAAGCTTTGGAACACACCAAACAGTGTAAGGGGTTAATAAGTTCAAAAATATTTAGCTCTCCTTCACCGTTACCACCTCCGCCTGCCGAGATGTTAAAGTGGTGTGACTGCTCTGCTGAGCTGTACTGAGCAGTGTCAGGGAGCTCGGGCCAAACTCGGGCGAGAAAGTCTGCCGCCTGCCCCAGGACCCTTCTCTCCGAGGTGGATTGTCCCTTGCACGTTAACATACAGCAGATACTTCATAAATATTTTTTGGATTCCTGTCCACTCAGATGTTTTGCTGCTTTGTAATACCGGTTTGCTTTGTACTTTAAAAAATATATATTTACATTTATGTTGGGACAAGTTCCAAAAATCTAAAAGCATGAAGGGATTGTAATAGTTCCCCAGAATGGCTCTAATCTTAATCTTGGAACAACACGGACTCTTTTTTGACAATTCACACGCGTAAAAAGTCTCATTTGTTTCTCTTGGCAATTTGAATTGCAAACATGAAGAAAAAGCTGTATAACCTAGAACATCATTTTTCTGATCACTTTCCCATTTTCTCATAAAATATGCATTCCGTTTTATTCTGTTTATTTCATATAATAACCCCTGGATTTCCATGACTTTATTTATTATGGTAAAATATGTATAACAATATATACCATTTTAACCATTTTTAGGCGTCTAGTTCAGAGGCATTACATATAGTCACGTTGTTGTGTAAATACCACCATCGGTCTCCAGAACCTTTTCACCTTCTCAAGCGGAAACCCTGGGCCGCTGAAACAGTAACTCCCCATTCCTCCCTCCCCCCAGCTCCTGGCAACCACCTTCCTACTTCCTGTCTCTGTGAATTTACTATTCCAGTTATCTCATATTAGTGGAATTATACAACATGTATCCTCTTGGGTCTGGCTTTTTTCATCTAGCATAATGTCTTCATGGTTCATCCATGTTGTAGCATGTGTCAGAATTTTCTTTCCTTTTAAGGTGGAATACTGTTTTATTGTGTGTGTGTGTGTGTGTGTGTGTGTGTGTGTGTATACATACACCACATTTTGTTTATACATGCATGTATTGATGGACATTTGGGTTATTTTCACCTTGGCTGTGTGGATAATAATGCTGTGGTCATGGGTGTACAAATAGCTGTTTGAATCCCTGCTTTCAGTTCTTTGGAATATATGCCCTTCGTGGAATTGGTGGATCACGTGTTACTTCTGTGGTTAAGTTTTCCAGAAACCACTGCCCTGCTTTCCGCAGCAGCTGCACCATTTTGCATTCCCACCAGCAATGCACAAGGGTTCCAGTTTCTCCACATCCTTGCCAGCACTTCTAATTTTCTTTCTTCCTTTTTATTTTTATTTTATTTTATTTTTTTTTTGTGGTTTTCATTTTTTTTTTCAACATTTGACATCTTTTTATTTTTATTTTTTTTTAAATTTTTATTTTAGTTTATTCAGTACAGTTTCTATCCTTTATTCCCATTCCAGCCCACCCACCCATTCCTCCCCTCCTCCCTCCCCTTTCCAACACCCTTAGTTTTGTCCATGTGTCCTCTATATTTGTTCATGTAAACCCTTCCCTTCTCCCCTGAAATTCCCTCCCCTCTCCCCTCTGGTCACTGACAACTCTATTTCAGTGT